>JAUMJL010000874.1:0-510000 GCA_033558185.1 Dromococcyx pavoninus
AAAGCGTCGTGCCCGAAGGGGAGGGGGAGGGAGGGGGCGGGGCCCCGCTTGTCCCCTCGGCGACAGCGCCCGGCGAGGGACGGGTTAGGAGCAAAGGCGGAGCGCCCGCCACCCCACGTCCAACCGCCGCAGCTCTCGGCGTAACGTGACGCCGCTGCGCTCGCTGGTTGGCTGGCGAGGAGGAAGGGGGGGGTCGCAAAGCGCAGGGAGCCGCCACGTGACGAGGCACCGCCCGCCATCCCTTACCTCCCCGCTCTTTCTTCCTCCCCGGCGCTCGGGGTTGGCTGTTGCCGTGGCGACAAGGGGAAGGAGGAGGCGGGGCCCGCGCCCCACCTCAGAGGCAGCGGCGCCGCCGCCGCAGCCCCGTGAGCGCGGCCCCGCCGCCGGCAGCATCCGCCGGGCGGGCGGCAGCGCAGCGGGGCGGGGGGAGCCCATGGCGGGGGGGTGAGGCGGGGGGCGCTGCCGAGAGGTGCAGGTGGTTAAAGCTGGGCTGGTCTCTTCCGCGCTGGCGGCGTTGGGAGGATGCGCGAGTACAAGGTGGTGGTGCTGGGCTCGGGCGGGGTGGGGAAATCGGCGCTCACGGTGCAGTTTGTGACTGGCACCTTCATCGAGAAGTACGACCCCACCATCGAGGACTTCTACCGCAAGGAGATCGAGGTGGACGCCTCCCCCTCCGTCCTGGAGATCCTGGACACGGCGGGCACCGAGCAGTTCGCCTCCATGCGGGACCTCTACATCAAGAATGGGCAGGGCTTCATCCTCGTTTACAGCCTGGTCAACCAGCAGAGCTTCCAGGACATCCGACCTATGCGAGACCAGATCATCCGCGTCAAGAGGTGACTCGCCCGCGGCGCCGCTCCTCCGACGGCCGCGCCCGACGCCCACCTGCGGGACCGGGGCCTGCGAGCCGCCCCCATCCCCTGCAGCCCTTCCTTCTGCCTCTTCCTCCGACCCATCACTCTCACCTCCCATTCCCGTCTTCTCCCCCCTGCGTCCCACGCTTCCGCCTCTCCTGCCTCCTACGTTCACCCTCCTCTTGCCCCTCCTGCCCCCTCCTCTGTCCCATCACAACCCCCTTTCTCTGTCCCATGACTCCACTCCCTCCGGTCCCCTTCTCCCCCCTCCGTCCCTGCCCCGCTGCGTCCGATCCTGCTGCCCCATGCGTCCCCCTCCTCCTGCCCCTTCTGACCCCTCTTCCTGTTCCCTCCTTCTGCCCCTTCCGCCCCCTCTTGCCCCTTCCTCCATCCCATCACCCCCCACCGCCTGGTACCCGTTCGTCCCCCTCTGTCTCCTCCTGCTCCTTCCCTTCCTTTCTCCGTCCCATCATTCTCCCCGCCCCCATACCCCCCGGTCCCATTCTGTCCCCTACGTCCCACCCTCCCGGTCCCCTCACTCTACCTCTTGCGTTCCTCCTTCTGCCCCCTCCTCCGTCCCCTAATCCCCCACCCCCCGATCCCCTTCTACCCTCTGCGTCCCCTCTTTTTGTTCCCTCCTCCGTCCCATCAACCCCCACTTCCTCCGTTCCTCCGTCCTGTCACTCCTCCCCCATCCCTCCAGTCCCCTTCTCCCCTTTCTTCTGCTCCCTGCTTCGTCCCATCACATCCCCCCTCTTCCGTCCTGTCTCCCGGGTCTCCTTCTGCCCCCTACGTCCCCTCCTCTGTCCCATCACACTCTCCCTCCCTCTTCCGTCCCATCCCCTTGTGTCCCCTCCTCCGTCCACACCACCTTCCCGGTCCCCTTCTACCCCCTCCATCCCATCACCCACTCCCCATCCCACCTCCCCGGTCCACTTCTCCCCCGCTATCCCTCCCCGGTGACTGCCCATGCCCTGCACTCTCAGGTGCCTGCCCTGCCACCTCTTCCCCAATCCCTCCTGCCCTTCCATTTGGCTCCCCCAGGCGGTGGGAACCCCTGCCTCGCCCACAGCCCCAGTCTCCCGGTAAATGGCAAAGCCCTGGGCTCCAGGTGTTTCCCCTGCTTGCCCTCTCTCCCCCCGACCTTTGCCTTTACGGGGCAGTAAGTTTGGGGTGCTCATGTGTGGAATAGGGTAGGTGGACAGGTGGCATTCTCAGAAGTGGTTCCCAAATGTTGTCTGGGCTGATCTGGAGTGCGCTTTCCCAGTGGAGGTGCCATAAGCTGGTTTGGTAGGGAAACACCTCTGTGTTTTCTTGCAGCACACACATCTTCAGAGGTAGATGGAGATCTGTCTTTTCAGATAACTGCATTGGTATTTCTGCAAACTTCCCACTCTTGTTAAAAGTGCAGAAGGCAAAGCTGCTTTCTTGGTGAAGAGAAGATGGCTCTGAGTATTAGGCCTTGCATGTGCTGGTGCTTCTCTTAAATTTCCCACGATCATGTTGCTAACCACTTTATCACGAGTGGATCCACAGTGGCGAAACACCAGTGCATGCTGCCAGTTTGTTTTTATAACCACTAGGTTGTTTAGATATGCGTCAATCAGTTAGATGTCAGCAGCTGAAATGCAGCCAGTCATGCTAAAATTAAGGGTAGATGCACCATCTGAAATCATAGCAACCATTTTTGAACCATAGCATGGACAAGAAAATGTCACTGGCCAGATCATCGCAGACAGATCTGTTACTGCCCATGGAGAGAGGTGGTAATTATGTCGCAGAACTGGTTGTAGCTTTGGCTTGGACATGTGGAAGGGAAACCCATGTAAAATACTTAAGTTGGACCACAGCTGCTGGATTTTTTGAGTGGAGCATAAAAGGTTGTAATAGCTAATCATGAGGCTGGGGATGGTCTGTTCCCAGATACTGCCATTCCAGACCAAGGCATGGGGAAGATTTGTTTTGAAATGGGGTGAAGAGGGGGAAGGGTGGAGACAAAGTGCTGATATTTTTGGAGGCTTGCAACTTTCTCATAGTAGGTGTTTCTTAATGTGTGTCTCAACTTTTTCACTGGGGATTTCTGAAGACCAACATAATGAAGTTACTTTAACTCTATAATAGAAAATGTCTTTCCCAATATCCTCACGATCTTTATCGTTCATGCATACCTGAGAGAAGAACAGTTTTTCTCTAAGTAGAGTACTTTATTCATTAATAAATTATTTTGAGTTTCCTGTATTTAATCAGTGATATAAACTCATTCAGTCTCTGAATGTCTGGCTGTGGTTTTGCAGCTTGCATTGTGCCTTGCAATGGAGCAACTGCATTCAGACCCCAGCTGACAAGCTGTGGATAGATGATGCAGAATAGGAAGCAACTTCTACTTCCATAGTTGCCTTGACTCAGCACTGCTCAGAGTGGGTCTAAGTGCTGCTCTTATTTTTCTTCTGCTATCTCTTTTACCGTGAGTCTTCAACTTTTAGCTTTTCGTTGGGTACTTTGTGAAAGACGTATGAGCAGTGTTTTAATCCTGAATTTCACTTGCACAAAGTAATCTAAAAGCAGATGAAAACCTGAAAATTGTAGCAGGTCCTGAAAATTTGAATTGAGTTGTAGTTGAAAGGGGGATGGGCTGTTGTCTTGTAATATTAAAAAGATGTAGTTTCAGCAAGTGTACCATTTCCTTGTCAACTTTTCTCATCTTACATTAGTGGGTTTTGTCGTTACGTTTTGGAACTTGAGTTCTGGAGCAGTATAAGACCTAATGTCCTGTTGACTTAAGCTTGCATGCTTTTTACCAGTTAAACTGGAAGAATGCATGTTTACAGATATAATAATTTAGAAGTCCATGTACAGATATGTATAGCTCACAGTTGCACAAAATCATTTAATGTTGAGAGACAAATAATCGCTGCCCTGTTTACTTAAGGGTTTTGGATTAGATGTACTTGAAAACAACAACTACATGCTTATATTGATAAAAAAAATCTGAAAGTCTCTGAGCTTCCATTGTACCTAGGAAAAAAAAACAAACAGATCTCTAGCTGGTAGGTATCTCTGCATTTTACATGTTGTCCTTGCTAGTTTTTTTTTCTGGATGATATAATCCCTGTGTTATTACATATTTAGAGAATCATTTTAGTTATACTCCCAAGAAGTAGAAAAGCCAGGTGGTATTCCCTCTTCAGGTTAAGAGATGCAAGTTTGAGTCTTCTGCTTCCCTGGTCTCACTGCCACATACCAGACCAAACTTAGCATTCGTTCCCCCTGATGAAGCTGAGTTACCTTTATAGATGTTCACAAATGAAATAGAGGAAACAAGCGGACCTTTTCTTAACTCTGAAGCCAGTGGTTAAGAAGAGGTTGAGATCGCTCTTGCCAAGTATAATTTCTGCTGTCATTAAATGGCTATTTAATATTAAATACACATAAATAGACTTAGAAACAAGACTAAAATCCAGGTCTCCCAATTTTCAGAAAAGTCTTCTAATGGCAATATTATAAAGTCAGATTTCCTTTTATACTGTGTACGGTAAGAGCCTTGAATCCCTCTCGGACATGGTGCAAAGTTTTAACGAGAGTTGAGGATGCCTCTTTTAAAGAGGTAATTGAAGTTCTTTCCTGGGAAAGAGTTTAAATGTAAAACATATTATTTGTTTCAAAGTAAATATAACATTTTTGTCTAGATCTTTCTGAGTCAAGATGCCTTACCTTCAGTAAGGGGGCCCTGTCAGTTCTGAATGGATGGGTGCACCCCCAGGAAAAGGTTTCAGAAGTGCTCACTGAACCAGCATTTCCCGCTTGCACAGCGTTTTGCCAGGATTGGATGAAGGATCTCTGTAGTACAAACTAACAGCTGCCATTCTTCCTCCTCCAGATGTTGTGTCTTACAATTGTTCCTACCCAAGGAATGGCTTGGCTATAGCTTGTGTTGTTCAGAGCAATCGCTTCTGCAATCAGCTCTTCTTGCAGTGCTTGCAATTGGCCCTGCTTATCTGGAATGTGTGTGTTAGTATCAGTACGGGGAAGGAGGTAAGGAAAATGATGAAAGGGGATGTGAGTGAAGCTGTGAATACCTTGTTTTGCTGGACAATGAGGTTAATCAAAAGGTAGGAGGACAAGAAAGATTGTGTCCTATTGTAAGGCGGTGGGTTTTGCAGAATCAGGCCAAAGGTATGGCATCCTGAACTCGATTTAGGAACTTGAGATTGCTTCCCTGCTTGTTTCAAGCTGTTATCGCTGATGATAATGGCTAAGTAAACAGTTTGGGAGTTCCTAGTCACTACTTGTCTGAAATGCATTGTTCCCACCCCCCAATCTTTGCGTTTCAGTCACCTAGTACCCATTTTTGAATCCCACTTGTACCAAATACATCCATTAAGCCTTGTTTCTTCTGATTCTTGCAAATGCCGGGGGGTTGTACAGTTAGGGAGATGGAGTGTACATAAGCATAATATTTTTTTAAAGTGGTAGCTTTGAAGAATACTCCTTACCTTCTGTATACAAGAAGGATAAAGGAATTCAAGTGCTGCTTTACTGCCTCCTGCTGAGCTAGGACACAAAATATGTTATCTTTGCATTTGTAGGTGCTGCAGCTCTGGAACCTTCTTACCCTCCAAAACGGATTTGCAGGAAAGAACTCTCTGTTGTTTCTACTGCAGACAGAACCCTCTCTAGTTTCACAATGAACTGTTTTCTGGAGAAACTTTTTATTTGTGAAAGCAAGGCTAAACTGGATGACTGGGCCTATGCCAGCAAAGGTCTGCAGTGAAGTAAGAACAGAAGCTGTCAAATGAAGTGGATTGGACGTGGTACATCCAGTTAGATATCAAGGTTTAGAAATAAGTAGTGAGTATGCAGATCAAGAAATGTAGTTTGTTTTGTGGAAAAATGAGTTAGGTAACTTCTAACGTTGCTGTGTTTGCCTCTTGTGTGATTATAAAGCTCTCAGAAGAGAATCTGATGATATTTACAATATACTGGATTTTAATTTTGAATATGACTGCTAGTGTCTTTATCCCATGAATGTTTAAACCTGATTGGGTATGTATCCTAGGTGCTTTTGTAGTCTTCAGTAATACAATTTCTCAGTCTGTCCCCGAGGCTTTAATATATACATTTTTAGTAGAATGCCATGACATAGAAAAGTATTATTATTTTTATTAAAGCAGAAAATTAGCGCACAGAAATAAAGAACTCACAAAGTTAATTCACAGTTCTTTGCTTGCAGTAGTTTTTATAGACATCTGGCCAGTGCTTTTTAAAGGCAGGACTGTTCATGTTTTGGAGGATGTATCAGAGTCTCCTCATAACAGTTTTTTTGAAAATGCTTTATTTCAAATAGTGGGAAAAAAAAAAAAGTTTTTCATTTATGTATTGTTTTTTCTTTAGGGAGCAAAGACTGGAAAAATGATTAATTTAGATTGTCTAAAAATACAGACTGAACACTATAGGTATGTTGCTATGAAATATCACAGAAATGTGCCTCTGAGTTGAAAATGTTCTTTGTGGTGGTGTTGATTATGAGGATGAAAGTCCACCTGCCAGTCTAGAGATTCTATGTGGTAATTTAAAACATACAACAGAGGTAATTATTGACATTTGTTAATTGTGAAATCAGCATCTTAAACCAATGTTAATTGATATATTTAGTGACTTAATGGTGATTAAGTTTGAACAGCTATACTTGAAATTACCAATGGCTCAAATGTCTAGTTTCAAAATGTGGCTTGCTAAGTACTATGAAAACTAAGGATGTTTTTTATTCAAACATCAATTAGCACATTGGCTTCAGATCCTCATTAAAACTAGATAATAGTATCATACAAATGACTATCAGTAAATATAGAGTTTTGAAGAGTTGAAAGACTTCAGTTAGTTCTCTAGCTCTTCTCTGTAATAAGTACCCTTTAAGTAAGTTTGGCTTTACCAGTTTTCTGAAATTCTATGTATTTTTTTATTTTCAGGAAATATTTTTCTAATTTTGAGAACTACTTAGAGAATTCATCATAAACACTGCTATGACAAATTCAACTATAAACATGGCTCCAGTCTTCCAGGAGGAAATACCAAAGTGTTCAGAAGTGAAACTTCTGGAGTACTGTATGCAAAAGGTTGACAGATGTCTGGGGACTTTCATAGGTGCTAGCTCGGTAGAGGTGTTGGAAATAAGAACATAATGAAATCCTGACATCTTTTTTAGCAAGAGAGGAGGTTTTTTTCTGCAATAATCTCGATGTAGTGGTTTAATTAAGGTACTCATCTTTTAGTGAGAAAGGCAGGCAGGTAACACGTGTGGCCCCATTCTCTGTAAGAAGCCTGGCCAAGCTGCCAGCCACTCTTGTGCACCCATCAGATGAAACTTAGTACTTCGTTGCAAGAGCAGATTAATAGATTTTAAAAACTGTCAAACACTTGTACATATTTCTGAGAAAACGTAGGAAGCTGGATGAGATTCTGACATGGTGCAGACATCAGCTGTTGTGTTAAAATATTTAAGCACAACAGAAGACCTTCACTGGCCTCTCTTTATTGTGGTTTTCTGGGGGGGAGGGGAGGAGGGGAGGTGTTAGTTTTTGGCTTGTTTTTATTTCAGGGACACCTGTGAGTTCTCACCTAAGGAGAGAACCATGTCAATTTACTAGGAGAAAATGTTAATATTTTAAGCATCTGTAGAGCTATAAAAAAGTGGTCATTTTTTTTTATAGTACTTACTTGTATCAAATTGACCCTGTGTATAACATCAGAGCCTTCAGCTGTATGTCTTTCTCTTTTCTTATTGTAGAACCAATATGCAGACCATCCCCTAGAAAATGGCTATAACAGAATACAAGTTTGCGGGATACAGGATATTACTGTGAAACTTATTTAGTTTTTAACTCAGATTCTTAGTTTCTCTTTGTGCTCTCACACTTTTAAAATAAATTTACAATGCTTCTATCTGGCTTTATAGAGTTTAGATTTTTTGGGGAGGCTATCTATCTTTGTTTTTATTTGAAATTAATGAACTAATTCTGTCAGACAAAATTATAGGCTTCTCAATTTAATTGGGGAATGCGTGCCTAGACAATCCTCTAAAAAGTGTCCCTGATGGTGCTTAATTTTAAGCTATAGAAGATTATTTGAAGATGGTCATGCATCTTTGGAACACATTACCTTTAATATTTTCCTGTAGAAGCTTTTGAATTAAATTCTATATTTGCAGAGCTCTCTGGACTTTTTCCCACTCACTCTCACTTTCTTGATAATCTGAAATATTCAGGCTACTTTTAAGTTACTTTGTGTGGAAGCTATGAAAATTTGAGACAATGCTTACAACCAAGAGTCTTCTAATAGGCTTTTTTTTGGCTGGTGCCCTCACCCCCTTCCCCACCAATTTAGTGTATAGATGTTCCTTTCTAGGATTTATTTTTCTTTGTAAGGTAAAGTGACATGATAGCTTCCCTATGTGGGCACTGAAAATAAATCTTTTTATCCCATCCTGCTTTTTAGGTGTTCTTTGGACTTTCATTGAAAAATCCAGGTAGGCAAGCTCCTTTTGTATGCATGTTTAGTTTAGCGTGTGCTGGTTTAGAGTGTAGCATCTCTTTTTTTTGTAATGCCTGTATCACTTGGCATCATCTTCTTTTTTTCAGGTCATAATTGCTGCAGTAGCTGATGTTGTTGTAGAGGTGTGTGAGTAAACACGGGTAGCTACAATTGTCAAATAGTAGAATAGTGTGTGATGAGACTTCTTAGATTCGTTTTCAGTTGTGCAGTGTTGCTTGATCGTGTCTGTGTCGTAAAACGCTTTTTAATGTCTTAAAGACCAAGTGTAAGTGACTTTAATGGCTTTCATAACTTAATACAATAATACGGCATTAATGCTTTGGGTTGGATGTTTTCTATCTTGCTATTCATTAAGCTGTTTTGACACAGATTTTTGCAATGAATATTTGGAAATTTTTTCTAAAAAAAGATCATTAGTCATTAGAATTTCTCTATTGCCTTTGAATTTGTTTTGCCTAGAGGACAATAATTCTTTAAATACTGTTTTTTGTAGCCAGCACAGTTGGCAGTAACTTGCATCTTTTCTTTCAAAATAACCACAATTCTCTACACTTTAGTTAGATAGTGCGTAGATAGAAACAAATTTTGTTTGGTCATACATAAAACATTCCGGGGAACAGTATGTCTAGTTAAACCTCTTATGTTAGCCGGCATACTTTTTGGACTGAAATTTCAAAAATAGGCAGGTTTTGGCAGTTGAAAGTTTTAGAATGAATAAAATTTGAAATCTCTGAGTGGGCAGCTCTCACAAAAGTCATTAAATCCATTCCTTTGTTAGTTTTCCTCTTAATTCAGTGTCAGGCTTTTATTTTTTGCACCTAAGAACAAAACTGGTTATTTCACTTCTGAAATATTGCAAGTGTAGCTCAAACATCTTCCCCCCCCTTTTTTTTTCTCCGTGTAAATTGTGTAGGTGGTACGTGATGATAACATTTTGAGAGAGAATAGGGAAGCGATTGGGGCTGCAGTGCTAAATTATCCTGGCACGTAGTGACTTGTACAAAGATTTACGTGATTGTTAAGGTAACAAGAACTATAGCTATCTGCTTCTTCGTGTTCTCTTATTCATTAGCTTCCTGCTGGTCTGTTTTTTGTTTATTTAGGTTTTTTCCCCCCAGAGGTTTCCAGTACAGGACTAGTATTTAGTTTTTGCTGCACTAAGGCAAACAGTATGGCCTAGGCACAGTTTAGAATGATGAGGTCAACTCGAATGCTTTCTTTGTCAGTGGGTTGCCTTTTGGCAGCTGTGTGGTCTTAAATCCTAGTCTAGACAAGAGAATTAAAGGTGTGATATGAGCACGTTATCCTTTCTCAACATTAATGTGATGGGGCTAGCTCAATTAGTTGGTGCTGTACTCTTTAAAATGCAGTTGTGACAATATTTAAATCCTTGTCTTGATTAAACCTAGACTAATTGAAAGATCAGGTGAAGGACAAAAAAGGAATAAGTGCTTTTAGAGTCTGTTAGCCTGTTTTGAAACATTGCTTGCGTCACATAGATAGAAATTTGATGTCTTTTAAAATATTGTTATCTTCTGCAATGAGGCAGACTTTAAAGCATTTTAAAATACTAGAATGTAATAACTTAGGGTAGTGATCTGGGGTAAAATAAAATTTAAGTCTTGCTTTATAGAATGGTTTGATGGCTTCAGTTATTGTTATAGTTAAGCAGTAGCCACCTTGACTAAAAGATTAATAGTGTTTGAGATTCCCGTGTAAGTATCAACTCAACTGCAGTCTAATTGGAACTGGAAATGAATTGGATAAGGGCACTGAACTTGAAGTGCTCTGAATGTTATGAAGAAGAGCTTCGGTTGCCGATTTCTGATTAATTGCAAGAAAAGATGTTTTCAAGAAATAGCAACATAGATCGCCTCTGGGCTATGCATGTGCTTGCTGTGGTGAGCAAGTTTTAGTAGGGAGAATATTTGTACTGTTTACACTCTTATTCCTAATATATTTTACTGTACAGAGGATAAGCCAGGACTTATCAACGTACTTTATCTGATTAGATCTGGTTGCAGTTTCCTGCATTTCTCTAACAACTTTTTAATTGCTGTACAAAATCTTACTTGATACATTTTATAAAGGTGCAAATAATTAGAATGCTTTTCTTTTGAAAAAGCAGTGAACTTTATAAATCCTGTTTAGAAGTGTGTAGATTGTCTTGCCTCAAAAACTTGAAATTTCTTTACTATGATTTCAGTTGCATTTCTAAATTTTAGACATTTGTTGGTTTTGTCCAAACAAAACAATGACTATAAAATGTTCAGGTTTTATACCATTTTCCCCGAAAGTTATAAATGAGTGGAGAAGAAAAATGTTTGGTTTTTTTTCGACTCACATCTGTATTTAATTGCACTTAGCCATGATGCAGAATCCCGGATGTGTGTATTTTTTTAACTACGTGACAGCAGTCCTTATTTTTGTACTGCTATCTGTGCATTGTTTCAAAAAAAGACATTTTTGAGCCTGTGGATTGCTTTCTACTGCCAAAAGGACTTGATGTTGTATAAAGGGTTTTCCTAAGAGTAATCTCCTATCTCCAGGTTCAAAATTTACTGTAATAATTCTGCCGAAAACTAGTCAAACGGTGGTGGTTTGAGGTTTTGTGGTTTAGGGTTTCTTTTAACTTTAGGAATTCAGTTTCTTTTTGAAAATAATTTGAAGGGCTGAAGATGATCACCGTGAACTATTTCTTCTGGAGCATTTTATGAGATGCTTTACATACCCACCCCCAAGCCCTCCCCAAAAACATCTAACTCATCTGAATGCTTCTCATTCTCCGATGAAATCCAGGCTCTTCATCTTGCTGCTTAAAGATGGCATCTGCTCGGCTAGGCTCAGAAGCAGTGAGATTCTTGGTAGCTGACATGCAGGTTACTCCCTACAATGCCTGGAAGAGAGGAGTGTGAGTCACTTTCTGTTGGGTTGATGCTGCTGTCCACAATCAAAATCCAAGCAGTAATTTGGAATGAATTCTCCCTTTGCTTTTGTCAATTTGGGTGCAGTGCTAGTTTTTTTTTTATTTTTATGGGGGAGATGTCAGTGTAATACAACTTAAACCTGTTTGTTCTGCTTGTGTTCTTTAGCAGATAATGTCCACAGTATACACTGGGGGGCTGGGGGTAGGAGGAGTTGGTTTCATTTCGTACCAAGTATACAGGATGCTGTCCAAAGCAGAATGGATGCAGGGAATCCTGGCATTAATCATCTGAACATATAGTGCAGTGGGAGAGATGCTTTGTCATTTCTTTCTCCAGTGTCAGTCTTCTCTTTTCTTGTATTTCAATGAGAAATAAATGAAAAATGGGTCTTGCAAAATAGCCTAGTGTTTCTTTTCTGTGTCAGTTCTTTAGGAATGTGCTTTGCTCCGCAGTGTTGCAGCGAACCACCTAAATTATCTCCTCATGTTTGTAGAATCTCTCCTTTTCAGAGGCAGGCCCTCTCACTGGTCAAAACACTTAAATTCTAAAAGGATGGGAGAAAAATGGAAGCCAGTGTCATTAATGAGCAGCAACTGACCTTTCCTGAAATATTGCAGTCACCTGAATTAGGGGAATCTTCTGGTTATCATTCGCTGTACGGGATAGTGACTTTGCATTTTTGCAGTGGCTTCTTAATTTATAGTGAATAAGAGTCCTGAGAAATCCCTGGATTCAGTCTCTAATATCTCACCTCAGCTTGTATACCTGACCTTTTTCTTCAGTTGTTGTCTTCGGGTTTGTTTAGACTGGATATTGGGAGAATTTTTCATGGAGAGGGTTCTCAAGTGCTGGAACAGGCTGCCCAGGGAGGTGGTGGAGTCACCATCCCTGGAGGAATTTAAAAGCTGTGTGTGATGATAAAGTGGTGACCTTGGCAGTGTGAGGCTTATGGTTGGATTCAATGATCTTAAAGGTCTTTTCCTAACTAAACGATTCTGTGATACTTCGAATTTGCCCTTGTGTGTTTGTCATGCCTTCATAGTGGTGCCTCTTCAACTGGAAGATTGAAAAGTATTTTCTCAACCTCACTTGCAGCTTAGTGGTTAGAGCAGTCTTCTGGGGAAAGCTGATGTGAAACTCCTGTGACTAAAGAAGGTGTATAGTGCAGGTCTTCCACCTCCTTGATCGGTGTTGTAATCACTGTAGTGCTGCATTAAATGAGAGAAGCAGCATTGCTGCTGCTTGCTTTAATTCCCATGGCTTTCTGTGGAAGTGATACGCGTTGTGTTTTTTGTTGGATACCTTGCTGTTGATGTGTTACTAGATTCACAGAGGAGTAGTTCAGTGAAACAGGCCTCTTGAGGGACTTGGCTGCTTGCATGCCTTGTCTGTAAATCCCAAGAAAGCTTCAGTGTCTGACCCTGTTGTGGTTCCAATATATGGCTCTGCTGGACTTGCACAGCTGTAGAGCTTCAGGCAACTACCTTGTTTTGACAAAAACCTCAGATGGATGTAGCTTGTCAAGAAGTTAAGTGGGCAGGCAGAAATATTGTGGAGCAGTCTCTTGGACACAGTTCTCTAAATTCTTCTGGAGTCCCAGTATATTTACTTACCTCAGTTTTGCATTCAGGCCCAGAAATATTTACCATCAGAATGTTTTCCTCTCTTTACTTCCTGCTTTTTTGTATCAGTTTCATTCCTTAGGTTTTGAGCAGTGAATTCTTGAACAACTCTGTATAGAACTTGTTAGTATAGAATATTGAGTAGACAACAGGCTTGATAATCATATCATTCACAGCATGGCCTTGACACTTCTTGTACTTCAGTTGCCTTCCTTCTCTAAAAAGGGAACTCTAAGCACAGGTTATAATATATGGCTTATTATAATATTATATTTGGAGTAGAATCTGCTCAAGCGGCTATCGTACAAGTTGTCTGAGGGATGATGCACTCACTCTTTCCTAGGAAGAAAATGTAGAAGTAGATAATATCAAGATAGCCTGCTCAGAGTCCACAGAGTTTTAATGTTAATTATCACATGTGGTGAAACTTGATTAACTAGTCTTTGCAGAACTCTTCTGTGTTTACCTTAGTTTGGATCTGTGGCCTCACTTAGCATTGAAAGTTGCAGATGCTCAGCAGCCTATCTTCACCTGTTTCTCCAGTTGTTGTTATAGGTTGACCATGTAAGAATAGATAGTCTGCTTCTTCATCCTCAATGTTCTATAAAATTTGTACCTGATGTCACATTCTAGAATTTCACTCAATCCAAATATTCCCAAATTTTATTAAAATTGTGGAAAAGCTGCCTGTTGAAGTGGTGGGTGGCTATGTTTTGATGGAGTTAGGCTTAAAGAACCCTCTAATACCTTTAAAGGTAATGCTATGGATTGGATGATAATTTTGCCTGAAGTGTGAATGGATGGATATCTAATGGCCTTGCCTCTTGTCTGGCACTATATACATTATTGTTGTTCTGTCTGGAATTATGTAGCCTCTGTTACTTATCTAAATATCACTATCTTACTGTGTAGCTGCCACAGTTTACTATCTAGCAGTGTTCAGTCAGACCTCTTGTAACCCTTTTCTAGTGTTGTCTGTAACCAGATTTTGTAGCAACCAAAGTCAGACGCTTGTTACCCATCAGATGATCAGTCTGTCAGTGACTGTTGGCAAGGAATGGTGTTCCTTTTACCACTCTGAGCACTAGTTTTCACTTAAAGGTCTGGCGTTACTGTGGGAATGGTCCTGCTGCCACCAGGCCCTGTGCCTCAGGTTCTGCACTGGCCGCGCAATTTGAGGATTGCTGGACTTGCTCCGCATCCATGCAAGGGTGGCTTTCAGGAACTACAGTGAGCACATGCAGACTTTGGACAGCCTCCTGATGGAGCAGAGCTACCGTTCTTTTAATCTGGTTGGTCTGTGCTTTGGTTACATTTGTAATTGCCTAGAGTTCAGCTAGTGGGCAGCTGTAATGATTTATAGACAGGACTAGTCATGTGAATGCTTTAACTAAAAGCAGGGGCCTTTCTGAAGGGAAGAAAGTGTCTGGCACTTGCAGAAAGTATGAACCCTCAGTAATACTGCTAACCTATGTTCAGAATACCATTATCTGTCTAAAAATTATATCACAAGAGGCTCAAGATAAACTTCAAGGTAGTCTCATCTGATGATGGAAAGGTGGGTTTCTTCTGACTGCCTCCTCTTACTACTAACTCTTTGATTAAACGAATCCACATAATTCAGTTTTTACCTACCAAAGTTTACAATATAACTGTGTTTTGAAAAGGAAAATTAAATATATGGAAAGCTTTGGTCAGGGTACTTGAATGTGAAAGGTCTAGATTGCTCTGCAATGTAAAGAAGAGGGAGGAAGGATGAGCGGCATACTACATATGGCAGGGTTTACTGATGTATTGTTAGGCCTCATATGAAAACACTGAGAAAAAAAACTGTGGTAACAAAGTTTTTGCTGCTGGAAAGCAGCGTTACCTTGTAGACTCAACATAGGAAAGAAAGTAACTTACCCTTAGTAAGTTGGGGGATGACACTAATCTGGATGGAAGTGTGTGTCTGCTTCAGAGTAGGGAGACTCTGCAGAGGAATCTGGACAGCCTGGATTGATGGGCTGAGACCAATAGGATGAGGTTCAGTAAGGCCAAGTGCCGGGTCCTACACTTGGGACAGAACAATCCAATGCAGCATGACAGATTTGGGGAGAGCAGCTGGAAAGCTCCCTGTCAGAGAAGAACCTGGGGTGTTGGTTGACAACCGGCTGAATATGAGCCACCAGTGTGCCCAGGTGGCTAAGAAAGCCAACAACATCCTGGCTGGTATCAAAAACAGCGTGGCCAGCAGGACCAGGGAAGTGATTGTGCCCTTGTACTCAGCATTGGTGAAGGTGCACCTCAAGTCCTGTGTTCAGTTTTGGGCCCCTCACTACAAGAAGGACATTGAGGTGCTGCAGTGTGTTCAAAGAAGGGCGACGAGGCTGGTGAGGGGGCTGGAGAACAAGTCCTATGAGGAACAGCTGAGGGAACTGGGATTGTTTAGCCTAGAGAAGAGGAGGCTGAGGGGAGACCTCATCACTGTCTACAACTGCCTGAAAGGAAGTTGTAGTGAGGTGAGTGCTGGTCTCTTCTCCCAAGTAACAAGAGAGAGAACGAGAGAAAATGGCCTCAAGTTGCACCAGGGGAGGTTCAGATTAGATATCAGGAAAAATTTCTTCACCAAAAGGGCTGTCAGGCACTGGCATAGCTGCCCAGGGAGGTGGTTGAGTCACCATCCCTGGAGGCCTTTAAAAGACAGGTAGATGAGGTGCCAGGGGATATGGTTTAGTAGTGGAGAGCTACAATTGGACTTGAACTCAAAGGTTCTTTCCAACCAAATGATTCTATGAAAGTAGGATTTTGAAAATTAACAAAGTCCACCCTGTATTCTTTCCATGGAAATGGAATGACTTGGTCATTCAGTGTGATTTGCTGTTTATTGCAGGATGTTGCTTTTTTTTCCTTTATCTCGTTCTAACCCTCATAAACTGTATTTGGCTAAAATATGCAAAAAAGCATGCTCTTTTAAGTTGAGATGAGCATATTCAAGAAAGAAAGCAAATCACTTAAAGGTGTGAAATCACTGAACTTAGTGTATGGTGAATTCTTCTCCAGATGGTTTTTGTTCAGAAATAGTGACTACTGTCGTGGTAGCCTCATCTGCCAGAGGGGGACAATGGAAAGCTCAATCTTGAGTGAAAGCTGAGAAGGCACACCTTGAAAGTCCCTTATTACTCTAAAATTAAGCAATTGTATTGCTTTCCTAGCTGGGATAATTGGAGTGGTAATTGAAGTCTGCATTTTTCTCCCAGAGATGATCAAAACACCTTCCTTTGAAAGACTTTCTGTCTGTCAGCAAGAAATGTGGTTAGATTAAAAGGACTGGGAACAGTCTGGGCTTCACGCCCCTGCACACACCTTCATATTAGTTGAGATGGCCTTTCTGCATACGATACCTTAATGTGGAAAAAATAGTGGTCTATTTTCAGGAAATTCTGGTTACGAATTAGTGATTCAATTAAAGTGTAATGGAGACGAGAGTGTGTGATATCTTTATACATAGGCGATTTCTTAAAAGAAATCCAACTCAAATATTTTCGTAACCCTCAAAAGTGACAGTAATAATGGTAAATATACAAATTGTCATCCTTTCAGTACCTAGAATGTGCCAAACAAACATTTAAATATTGGGTTAATATTTTCTTTCTCAGAATAATACAAAGTACATGGTAGTTTAGCATCTCACAATCTGTTACCCACCTAAATGCTGCCACTTTGAAAATAAGTTTACTCAGGGAGATAGCTAAAATATACATGTATACATAAATACATGCATATATGTGCAGAGAGGTTTTTCAGTCTTCCAGCCTGTAGGGTCAGGAGCCAGGACAAAAGCAAAATGTGGATTTCACCAGGTTCTGCAGTCATCTTCTGTTAAAAATAGGCTTTGTCCACATACGAACTTTTTGTCACTAAGTTACTTTCTGAACAAGTTTGGTTAAGCCAATGTAAAGCCACGAAATGGTATGCATGTGGGAATTTGCAACATCTTAAATAAATTAATTAGGTTGGCCTGGCTTGCTTGTTTTTTCTCCCTCTGGAAAAAAAAAAACCATCAGTAAGAGTCACAGCCTCTTGTTCTGAAGATTTTAATTCCTTTCATCGTTCTCTGATATGCATGCAAAGGCCATCCTTTCCATCACTTCAGCTGAATACCAGTCTCTTTGGGTGACACAGGCCATCAGCCAGCATACAGCCGCCGACAAAATGCCAGCACAGAGGTGCTCCAGTACCCTAAGGATGCTGACAGCCAGGAGCCTTGGGCTCTGACCCTGGTGCACCCGCTCTGCTGCTGACACATCTTTGGCATTGGCTGAAGCAGCCAGGTGCCTAAAGCCCCAGAGATGCAGTGGCATGGCAGCTGCATGGTGACAGAGTCCCAGAAGCTAACCTTGCTTGTGCAGACATGACCTAAGAGCTGATAGGGTTAACGGGTGCAAGATAAAAAGGTGACCAAGTGCCATGAAGTGTCTTCAGAGACAATAAATGGCTGTCAGACAAGTTAGTAAAACTCTTCTGGGAAAAAGGAGCTTTTTTAAACCTCCAGTAGACCCAAAGAAATTAACATTAATACAGTAGTTAAAATATAAATAGCTCAGCGTCTCAGATGAGTATATCTGAGCTCCTCTTTCTAGCTGGCTTCATTTTAGTAGTTAGGTTTGAGATACACATACACATGTAATGTTTAGACTTTAGTGTTTAATGTACTAGATACCCTATATCTGATGTCATTTATAAACAAGGTCTTATTAGGAAAGTTCTAGATACTAGACTGTGTAAGCTTGGGTTTCAAGCCTTCCAAAATATTCAAGATGCTGATTTAGAGTGAAGTAGTCTGTGGGGGTTTTTTCTGTAATAGGTACCTGTCTTATTGTGAGAAGAATAAAAAATGTTCCGAAGAAAATTATCTCTGAAGTTTATGCTCAGCATAGAAAAGAGTTTATCAGTAAATCATACTTTCTGTTTTCCTCATAGAGGAAGTATGCTGGGAGGCAGTGTTTTATACTTGAAGATGAGCTAAAACTTATTTAAAAAAACACGAACAAATAACAAAACGAATTAAAAAACCTCAATGGCTTTGGAAGGTCTTATTTTTGGTTATTCATGTTTAGATGTGAAAGCAGTTAAATTTCTAGAGTTAGAAAGTTGAGTTGTTAAAGGTGGAGGCCACTTCTGAAAACTGTGGAGAAGAAAACCTTCTTGATGCTCTGTTAAATCAAGCATTCAAATTATCTTAACCAGGCCTATGGTAATTAGATAAATTATTTTGTAAGATAAGGGCCAACAGCTTTCTGAAGTCATGGCAGAATGTTTTTCTTTCCCAAATTGAGAGTCAAATGCTCTGATAGGAACTCAGCAGGAGTGGAGAGGCTTTCAGAGCATCTGCTAATGAAACTAGTCAAGGCTTTCAGATTCATGTCTGCTTTTTCTTTGTTGATAACAAGTTGTAGTTTGGTAAAAGAGGGCTTGGCTATGGCCAAAAGGATATGAAGTCATAATACTACTGCTGAAGTAAAAGAAGTAAGTTATAGAACTTGCACTGTTTTCTCCTAAATTGGTTCACTATACCAGCATGGCCACTGACTTAGAGTTTCTGTAAAATAGTCTATCTACTGAAAAATACCCAGAGTTGTAACCTGATTGTACTTTTGTGAGGAAAATATGTCTCAACAGAGCATTTTTTTGTATAATTTTTTCTATAAGCATTGTAAGATATTTTTGTGAGCTTAAAAGATATCAAGTTTTATTCTTCTTTGGTTACTAGGGCAACAAAGAAGTCTCTGCTTCATACTAGACACAAACTCACTTCAGGCTATGCAACATTACATAAACTCTGGTGTCTATCTGCCTTAGCTTCTACATAGGGATTGATGAAAGAACAGAGATTTATGTCAGGTTGTTTACCTCTTAATGCCATGATTTTTATTTTGCTACTACTTAAGTTTTAAATGACCTGAAGCTAGGCTTATTGCATGGGTCTTCTATAAAAAGTAAATAAATAAAAGCCCCTATTGGAAAAGCAGATCCGTATGTAATGGTCAGTTCTACAGACCAGACAGTGGCAATCAAGTTGTCAGAGGTGAAGTTTGTGATCCAGGCTTGCATATGTTTTCAGAGGCTAAATCTGGCTAGTGCTGAAAGCTAGCAGCTCTGACTTCTTGGAGTAAGAAGGCTCTTGCCTTGATGTGGAGAATCTGTTACTTTTTGTGTAGTCTTGACTGGACAGCATGACACAATCATTCCTGAATTCTAATCCTCTGGAAGCAGGTGATGCTGCTAAGAAGGTTTTGAATTAATTGTTAGACCTGTTCTTGAAGACTGTAAAAGTGTAATTTTAATGAGCTAGAGAAAATCCTATTAGAATAGTTTAAGTTTTGCAGTGGGATTTTTATCAGTGATTATAAATTGGTTTAAGGAATATAAGAGTGTGTTCGCTTTGAAGAGTGAAATAGTGCCTCACAGGGCTAGAGTCTTCTAGCCCTTTTAAAATGGATTTGACTATTTTTACTAGCCAAAGATTTTACTTTATGTAGTGAAGTTTTGCTTTCTATAGTTTAAATAAACAAGGATAAAGAGATTGAATTTGTCATTAACTTAGGTTTGAGCTTTAGTTAATTCTGTAAAATCTGGTTAATTCACTTTGCTTTCATAATGCTAGGATATATGTCTACCTTGAGTCCTATAGGTATGATTATCAGTTCCTTTACATAAATGAATAGCTATAAATATTTGTGTAGCTTTAGCACTTGTTTCTCAGCCCATTTTCTGTGGAAACAAGCCTTAAGCAACTCAGCTGTCTGCTTGTCTCATTTTCCTCCACTACCTGCCAGTAATTTTAGAATTCTGTGGCAAAGTTAAACTAAATTACATAGGGGGACAAGTTCCCAAAGAGAATGTGGAAGATCTGTCCTTTGAGGTTTTCAAGACTGAACTGCACATAGCCCTGAGCGGTCTGGTTGAGAACTCCTGGCTGACCTTGCTCTGAGCAGGGGTTTAGACTAGAGACCTCCCCAGTGGTTTTGTGGTTTAAAGTCTGGAATGAGTTAGAACTTACAATTCAGATAATCATTATTTAGATTTCTTGGTGGGAAAGAAATGCTTTCAGTGCTGTAGTTGTATAAAAAAAATTATGGCATGTGCTCGACCCTATTTATGGACTGGAAAATGGCGGTGGCAAGAGTTGTAGGCAGAAGTCAAAACTAGAGCTTTAGATGTCAGCATTGTAAGAAACTAGATCTACGGTTGTCCTCTTTTAGATATCAGGAAAAAATTCTTCACCAAAAGGGTTGTCAGGCACTGGCACAGCTGCCCAGGGAGGTGGTGGAGCCACAGTCCCTGGAGGTATTTAAAAGATGGACAGATGAGATGCTCAGGGATGTGGTTGACTAGTGTACAGGTACAGTTGGACTTGATGATCTCAAAGGTCTTTTCCAACCAAGTGATTTTGTGATTCTGTGATTCTTAAATTACTTCCCAGACTCTATGCTTTATAGAAGGACTAAATGCTTCTTCAGTTTTTCCAAATGGAATATTAACAACATATTTGTCTGAAAGATTTTTCTTTAACACAGCTACAAGCATAAACTTTGATGTATCTGAATTGGTACTAATCTGTTTGGTCACTTCCCTTCTCCACCTTTGTTAATGCTTCCTTGTGCACTAGATTTACAGTATGTTTTAAAATAGTGCTGTAAATCATCTAAAGGTTTGCATGTTAAGAGATGTGCTTTTCAGAGAAATTACTTGTGACAAAGAATGTACTGATAAATAGCAACGCATGTTAGGGGTGCTGTCAATTTCTTTGAACACAGAAATGTAATAACAATTAGAATCTGTAGATTTGCTGCATGATGTGCAAGAGGCTTATATTGCTTTTAATAGGTATCTACATTTTTCATTGCCTTTGCAAAGGGACCTATTCAATCCCACATCATCACACTAAGCAGGCATTTTGACCTTGTAGAAGTTTTTATAATGGAGAAGAAAGGAGTAGCAAAAATCCCTCAGTGTCAGCATATGTTTTAAGATATTGTGAGCCCTTGCAGTTTCTGCTCAAGCTGGTGGAGTTGAAGTGAGGTAACAACCTTGGCTCTGTCCCCCATGCTGCTGTTCCTGGTCTGAGGCACACCTAATCCAATAGCTTTATTTCTGCTGGCAAATTTGATGTTGGTTTAGAATCTACCCTACATATCTCTTTCTCAATACTTATAAGAAAACCTGAAGATCTGTGGTGTTACATAGCCTACTGAGGAGAACAGCTGGAATGCAGGATGTTTTTCTGTTGAAGAGGGAGCAAAACTGATAATGCGTCTATCAGGATGTTCAGGTTGCCTCCATCACTAAGGATGGAAGATCTCAGAACTGTTTACGTGCCATAGGCATTCAGAGGTTAAATCTGATGAGTCATTTTCTTCACGTGGAGAACACAGGTACAGAATTTGAGGGGCTGGCTAGAAGTTACACAAGGTATGGAATTAAACCTGCATCTCTCTAATCACGTCTCAGCCTTCTCACTTGGTGTTTAATGTGTTTTCCGCAAGGTATCAGAGGATAAAGTTTAATTAAAAGTGATTAAATATGAGGAGAAAAGGTCATTTTAGAGAATTGTCTTTTTTATGACTTTAATATACAAATTAAAGATAGATGGTAGTCTCTTTAATATCTAACATGTGTTGTACATTTGATAGATACTGAAAACCTTGATATATCCAGTCATGCTCATTATATTGAAGTAGACATTAATATATTAGTACGGCATATGTCTTAAAGATATTTAAGTTCAGAAAGCTATTACAGTCATTAAGACTAATATTCAGTTATAGACCCAAAGTTTAAATACTTAAATATGAGGCCTAATTTTCAAAATACTGAGCCATTACCACAGCTAGTAGCAGCAGTTTTCAAAAAAAATAGATGCTCAACTTCAGTGTCTGGAAATCTTGAGGAAGAATTTTGAATTTAAGCAACCACACTGTGCCTCATAATCTGTTCATAGTTTTCTGGACAACTAGACTTCTTTCACTGCAAACTGAGTATTGAGGCAGAAACTAAATTAAATGGATGCACCTGTAAGCATCTCAGACTTGTAGGATGTTCTGATTTTCCTGTTGCCTCTAGAAACAAGAGAATTAGAATAAAAAGTTCAGGTAAAACACCTGCCTTGCATTTTATGTAGAACTGAAATTTGTGGTTATTGATTCTTAAAATGTACCAAGGGATAGAAAATTCTTATTTGAAAATTCCAGTGATTCTAAGTTGCTGAATGTGTCCAGGACTTCAGGATTTAAGCAGAATTATGTTGATGCTCAATTGCGTAAGATTAGAATTTTGATTGACAAAGAGAGGGAACTCAAGGATTAAAATATTGTTTGGATACACTCACAGCAAACCTGCTGCTAAGCAGGTAGATGCTATATGTCACTTAGTCTTTTCAGTCTTGTTAATAGCCTTCAGTGAGGGATATGAATTGCAATGATTGATAGAAACTGAAGAGAGGTATCCTGTTTAATGTGGGAGCTTACTTCTTGTTTGTAAAGGCTTTCAAGCTTCTGAAGTGGCAGGGGTTGAGGAACTGTTGCTATTCCTGTTGTAGGCTTCTTGTTGTCATCCCCAGTGTTCAAAGTGCTGTTTGCCTTTTGCCTCTTATGCCAGAACCTTACTGCGAGGGGTACTGGTGATATCATTGGACATAGCTTAAACGTTTATGGAGTTCTGCAAACGTGCTGAGAAAAGTCTACGTAAGATATCGATGATCAGGTATTTTTCTTTATGGCTTCCTTTTGGTGAGCAGGGCGTGTTGGCAGACCACTGAATTTTCAGACATGCTTGCTCTTTTACCGTCTAAGTAGGTGACAGCTGAAGATAGGCTTTTTATCTGCAGTGACTTGTAGAAACAGGCTGCATATGTGGAAGGTATTTAGTTATTCTAGTTGCCTCATGAGATCTTAGAGGCGGAAAATCCTCTGTAGATGAGAATTTCTTTGAAGTGATTGGAAATAACCTGGAAAGTTTTTTCGTGTCCTTCGTGCAGAAATGATGTGCATCATCCTTTTCCCTCTGTTACAGCAAAGGGGTGTAGGTTTACTAGATAGCCTTTGAGTATTTATCAGATTAAGTACCGTGCACCGTTCTTGTCCCTTGGCAGTTTTCAGCTCTAAGCTGCCAAGATATGTGTTCAACTGCTGTGGTTGAAAAGTGCTTCTAGTAACAGCTGGGAAGCAAATATATACAGTGCTTCATTACACTGGGTTTTGTCGTTGTTTCTTGGGTTTTTGCTTGGAAAAGAACTATTTCCTCTAATTACTTACAAGGACAGTACCAAGGCTGAGCCTGCCAAATAGTTTCAGCAGAACTGGCACTGATTGAGACTTTTCCTAGACCTTGAAACCAAACTGAAAAGTGTAAGCTGACTATAACTACAGAACTGAATTGGCTTTAAAGTATTTTATTTAAGTTGAGGTGATTATTTCTGGAAAGCTTTATGTGCCAAAACAGAGGTAGTTTCTGAAGCTTCCTCATAAGTGATGTGGTGTGGTAGTTATTATTCTAATATTATTCTTCGTGTTGTTTTACAGTTATTATTTAATTTGCTGTCTGATGACTAAGTGAAGTTATCCTGACTTCGTATGCCTCAGTCTACTCATCTGAAGAGTTTGTGTCCCAAGGGCTATATAAGAAGTTTATGTCCAAGCCTAGAATAAAATGTTAGATCCCCAGTCCTGCAATTAGGCCATACACTGCTCTTTATAACAAAATAATTCACGACTCAGCCACCTAATTGCAGTGGGACGTCCAATAAACTCTTTAACATCTACTCATTTATAAAGGTGATTTGAAGACCTTTTTTTTATTTGGGAGTTGTTGCTTAAGTAATTAAATCCTTACACAATGTAGCTTACAAAGATGAATATTAAATGTGGTTAATAATAGGTAAACTGGAATGACTTGTTTGTATCAGAATGGTGTGGGGTTTGCAGTTGTTCTATGTGGGTTTACCTGAGAAGCCATACTAATTTCTATTAGAGAGGAAACTGCTCAAACTTTACAGAAACCTACTTATTTTTAGATTTACCTATCTATCTCCTGACACATTCTATTCGTGTATACAGGTATAGGCACATCTTCATTGGTGTGTATTTGCGGGACTCCATGGAAAAACATGTAGCTCTGCAGACTGAGCCCATGCTTTTAATTTAACTCATAATGTTAACATTTTTAAAGCTACCAAAATACAAGGAATCGGGATTGGGGAAAAGTCAGTGTCCTCTTTGCCTAAATGTCTTAAGAAAAGGTAGTAGTTGCTTTAGAAGTATATGTGTATCTCTTCTGCTGCTTTGATTCAAGAATTGGAAGCTTTCAACAAAGGGTTAAAGTTGTTTTGTATTCCCCTTGACAATTCTGTGGTCTTGCTTCCTCTTATCCTGGCCTTGGAGAGGCTCAGAATCAAACTAGGGAACACTGTGTGTCTTTTCTTATCCGCTGAAGCTGATGTGAGTTTTGACTATTGAGGATTCTGCTTTAAATGTCCAAGGAATTGTGTGAAAGAGATAAGAAAAGGCCTTGATGGTTACATTTGAAATGTGTTTTTTCTCTAGTTGAGGAAACTTCGCTTTATGACAGATTTTACTGCAGGCAATCAAAGTTTGCAAGTTACGTTATGAAATAATGTTTAGTAATATTTATGTATGAATTGGTAAACAATCAGATGAATTTATCTCTTTTATATTTGATTTCATATCACCCAGAATTCTTTTACTGTGTATTTTGGCAGGATTCTTGCTACAAATTTTTTTGTAAGTCTATTTTTTTCTGACCCTTCTGATCTTATTTGCTTCATTCTTGTCTGTGATATCTTTATCCCTCAAATTACTTTCCTTTATGGAATACTAGCAAAAATGCCAGAAATACATTTTAAAAAAAGGGGGGGAGGGAGGAAACACTCTGCATGTAGAAGGTAATAAAGCTGTTTTAGTACTGGAGACTTGGTGATTAGGAATAGTTATCATGGGTAGATTCCTTTTACATTTCAGTGGTCCCAGTATTTAATGTATAAAGCTCAAAGTAGTACATCTTTCCATAAACACCAACAGGACATCGGGTATTTACAAGAAATAGTCTTTAAGAATGCACATTTTTTTCTTCTTAATTTGTTCTCATTTTACAGAAAGCTTCTGCATTTTAGTTGAACATATGTTGCTGTGATATGAAATTCAGGCAAAAATCCTAGAAACAGTGCAAAAGTTCCCAGAATGTGAAATCAGAAAACAGGAACCCATTTGAAATTTTTAATGTCTTCTCCTGTACTCCACCTCACCTGCAGTTTAGGGGTAATGGGCAATCTCTAGCATAGTTTAAGGCAATCAGATCACTTTAGCCTTAGTGTATTGGGTTTTTTTAATAGTTCTTCCTTTTTTTTATTCTTCATTTTACCATATTGTCACTGCCCATCATCTTTGTTTTTATCTTTATCCAATGAGAGCTCTAACAAGAAAATCTGAGAAGTACCTTGTAAAGGAGTCAGGTGTGGTATTGGTTACTGCCTGTGTTTTCTTCTCTCTGAATAAGGTTGGAGGTAGAAAAAGTGGAAGGTAAAAATCTCTGAAGATCACTTACATACCATTCATCTTGAGGCTTTCTGAATGTTTTAAGCTGTTATTCAAAGGATATGTATTAATCTAAACAGAAATGTGGTTGATGTGTGTGCTGTGAGGTAAGATAAAATGTAGAAACCATTTATCGCTGTGCGGCGTGTAAGGTTGTGTGGTCAGTGGTGCATAGCTGAGCCACATAAAACATTTAAAGCCTGTGTATTTATTGATTCCACATGGTTATGGTGTCCATCTTAAGGAAAACTGAGGGATTTTCTGTGGCATGTTGGTCCCAGAAGCTCATTAAATATGGAAGACAGGGTGGGGTTTAGCACTGAGTAATTATCCGAGACTGGGAAATATATGCTTGTTGTCTTTTTAAGGAGCAATGACTGTATCTTGCCAGTAGTTATATCCTAGATATGATGATATTTGACTCTGCACCAGTGTTTTTCATGGGGCTATAAATGACTACTATTGTGCTATCTCTTCAGGAGTTGGCACTGCTCAGTTTCTCTTGTGTTGGAGACTAAGATAGAGAGATCATTTAAACAGGGTGAAGTACCTTGTTCTTTAAACGTGTTCTGCAAACACGTGTAATTGGTCTTGCAAAATTTTCTTCCTGAAGAGGGCTTGAAAAGTCAAGCCTTCCCGTGCTGCATTTGAGTATATTTCTGATGTGCTCTGCTATGATATTTGCCCTAGAATACACACTGCACTGCACTGGTACAGAGGTAGCTGGCAGCAGTTCTCGTTTGCAGGTAACCCTCATGCTTTTCGTCAGGAATGATTAGTGCTACTCAAAGCTTTGCAGAAGTCCTGAAAAAATGGGATTTTCCTGCTCCAGGAATGAGGAACAGAACTGGGCCACTTCTCCAGCTCCAAGGAACAGTCAGGGAGAGATGGGCTGCACTGAAAGGCAAGACCTCTGCCCAGCTCCCGTCGTGGGCTGAGCTGGCCTTGCACACATCCTGCGATTGCAGCAGCAGTCTGGCTTTTTGGGGCTCTGGTAGAGGTGTTGGGGCTTTTTGCATCCCTTAGTCTGCCAGAAATATTTCTTGAGTTGATTAGATCTCACTTGAAGCTTTTGGAAGGATTTCTGAATTCCTGGGTTTGACTTTTGTGTTGTATGGAAGGTTGTGCTTTGCTGCTTGGGCGTTGCAAGGCAACAGTTTTCTTTCCTTGGTGAAGAAGCTATTTTCCAGTTGGGTCACTGAAATTCAACAGGGTGAAAAGCCTGTGAGGAAGAGATGTTGTGCTTCCCTTCAGATTTCATTAGAATTGTGTAATTCCACCACATCTAAGCAATCACCCTTTTCTATTGCAGTGGGTGTGCCAGCATCTGGGCAAATCCAAAGCTCTGTGAATAGTGAGCAGAGCCTCCAGGGGCAGGCAGAGGTTGCCTCCACCAAGATCAGCAGCTGTAGTAAGAGGAATGTTGAACCAGGGATCTCGCCCATACTCATCAGAGAAGTTTGCCCAGGATACTAAGTGGGCCAGGTAATTCTGGCAGCATTGGGAGGTAATAGGTGCAGAGCCAGCTTGGACTCTAGAGCTTGCAAGGCTCGATTTAGTCAGGAGCTAGGGTTTCCACAGTGTGTTTCCAGAAGCTGAAAGCTGAGAAGTACGGCATGGAGACCCTTAAGGACTCTGAATAAAGACAAGCAGGGGCTGACGTGAAGCCGCATAGTTCCTGTAAAGACCTGTTAGTTCACATGGCAGTATCCAACACACAGTCAATCCATCATCATCTTGGTATGTGGGGAATACAACGCGCAGACATCTGGCCTGACTCTCCCATACTCAGTTTGGAACGGACTGGACTGATACTGAACTGGAGCTCATAAGCCCATACAAGAGCCAGTCTTCTACTCAATATCCATGGTCTGTTTTCCCATTATTTGCCATATTCCAGCCTCCATTATTTTAGGTAATGGATATTGACTTTTCTACATAGAAAGACAAATTGCATGATTATATATGTGTGTGTATAAATATTATAGACAGTTTTTGTATGTATTATAGACTGGCATAAATATATATTTATATATAAATACAAACTATAAATTCACATGGAATACACATACAAAGTATTTTCTCTGTAAAGTTGACTACTCAAAAATTAGTTAATACAGAGTTGTATTTTGCAAAAGCTACTTTATTTTTGCCCTTTGAGGAGGTATTTGATAAGATGACATAATGAGAGTTTTGCAGAAACATTTTCTTACGCAGTTTAATGCTGTGAAGTGGTTATTGGATGGATCTGGATTATAAGGTGAATAAGGCTATTGACTGCAGGATTCCCATCTCATTTTAAGTGGTGAAGGTAGATGGTGAGTAGGGAACAAGCAACAGGCAAAAGCAGGAAAAATCAATACAGAAAAGTGCTTCTATCTGTTCCACCTGATAGATCATAGCTGGTCCTATGCAAATAAATTAAATTAGACTTTTCACATCCCTGTCAGCTCCTCAATTCCACTTTTTGTTTGCTAGTATGAAACTTCAGTATTTCGACTCCTGCATTTCCCAGGTGCTGAGTACTCACAGTAAACAGATTTTCAGATACTTAGTTGCACAGCTTTTCCAGGATTCCTAAACCTTTTGAAGCACTTTAATATTACAGGGGAACTGGCTATAAATCTGCAACAAGTGTGTGGGAAGGTTCCTCATGTTTCTCAACAAATTGGAGTGATCTTGCAGAACGAAAAAAGAGGTGGTGTTGTTTTCTGGCTCATCTACTTCTTCACTGAATGCTGCTCAAGTGGCTTCTTTGAATTTCTCAGTTTTTCCCACTGCTAAAGTTGAGGATACAGAATACTTGGAGGAGCTGGGAGCAGGGGGGGCAGTTTGGGACCCTCAGATGTCAAGAAATGCAGTGAAGGTAGATGTGATTCCACTTTCATTGAAGGGTTTTAATTATGTACACCAAATACAATGTGACGCATGCATTTGAACAATAATGTAAAAAGAAATATTGAATTGCTGTCTTTATTGGTTGAATGCCATCCATCTTATATAATTAATACTGTGCTATCATGTTTTTGAACACAGGAGGACAGATTTCAAGACGCTTGTGTATATTTGGTACTTAATTAATGGCAGCCTAGCTCTTGCAAGAGTTCCAAAGATATCCTTGTGCAAATGCTGTACATTCATAGAATAGGAAATTAATAGTGTCTCTTCAGATGGTAGACAAGAATAGGATAAATGCTGAAAAATTGAGAGGAATTCTCCACAATTATTGATCACAGCCTTAGACTCTGGATTAAATGATGTTCCCACAGTTAGCTGAGAGACATTAAGTTTATAATTTTGGCTTCATCTTATGGCATAGTTGAACCAGGTTTTGTTATTGCTGTGGTAGTGGGAGAGTTGTTGAGGTGGTTTGAGAAGTTACTGCCCTTTTATCCTTTCTGACTCTGTGGGAGCCTGCTGTCCTTGCAGTAGAGCCAACAGGAACGCGTAGGTTCCCGGTTCCAGTCCAGTCCAGAGTCTTGACAGTTGAGTTTCATCATGGCTGGTAGGTTAGATCAAACTGCTGGGCGTTTCCATCAACCAGCTGAGGCACATGGACCAGCTCTGTTCTGCTGCCCTGCCTGGGATTGTGAGCAGGAGGGATGAAGGAGGTAGTAATAAGTGGCTTAAGGACAGTGACATCTTCAGCTGCTGTGGGTGTCAGCTATGACTGTTGTCTGTCCACAGGTCTTACTCAAGTGATTTGACTCAAAGTAGTGCTACTAAGCTAATACAAAGTAAAAAATCAGGTTTAAATTAAGAGGGAGCCGTCTTGTTTCTCTTAAATCTTTGTTTGGTTTAAGTGCTAAGAGCCATAATCAGTTTTTTCTCTTGGTCCTTGTTGCTTGCGTGAGAAAACTCGTGTAAGAGCATTTTGGAAATAGGCCCAGTATTTTCTTCTCTGTTATGGCAAATATGTAAATTTTAAACCTGACTGAACGCTTGTTTAGTTCCATGTCTGAAGAAGAGGTTTATGCATGTGAGGATGGAAAAAAAAAAAAAACTTTGCTAAAGCTCCCCTCGCAAGAAGGTGCAAAGTAATAAATTCCTTCAGAGCTTATATGATCTATTGTGCTGTCCAGGTTGATTATGAAGCAGAACTATGATAGTATTGCCTAGAACTTTATTTTTTCTTTTCAACTTGTTTAACTAGCATAATGATGTGATTGCTGCAAGGGACAGTTATATATTCTGTATTGGCTAATACACGTTTTTATATAACAATGTTTTTGTGTGTGTATAGTATTCAAAGGGAATTGCATTTCCTGAAATTTCAAATGAATTTACTGGCATGTTGATTTTTCTTCCTTTTTACTGTTAATCTGAGGGTTCCGTGTATATTACTAAAGGTAAATGTAGCTTTGAAGGGGAGAGGGATGCATCCTTCTTACCACAAGCAGGAAATAAAACATGATTCCTTTCTCCATGCCTCCTCCTCCTCCCCTGTTCAGGGAGAAGGAGGACAATGTTGAAGGGAGGGTCGGGCACCCACCCTGTTCTTACAGCTTAACTGAGACTGCCCACAACTGCATTTCTAGTTGTTGTGGTGTGGAAGTGTTCGTGGGAGACTTCCTGGCAGAGAAGAAAATTCGGAGGATGAAGCATTCCCTGGGACTCCAAGAAATCTCTGGGAGGAGAGGAATGTGCAACAGATTGCTAGAATGCAAAATACACAAAGCATTTCTTCAACATAAAATTTTAAGATCATCCAAATGTCTCTTTCCTGTTGTGTCTGTACTGTTTGCAAATAGATGTTTACATTTAGAATGTTGCTGGTTTTGAAGTATAATTATTGCTGTTGTTTTTGTTTTTAAACTGTAGGTATGAGAAGGTGCCAGTAATTCTGGTTGGTAATAAAGTGGACCTGGAAAGTGAGAGAGAAGTATCATTGAGTGAAGGCAGAGCCTTAGCTGAAGAATGGGGCTGCCCCTTTATGGAGACCTCTGCTAAAAGTAAAACAATGGTGGATGAGCTCTTTGCGGAGATTGTTAGACAAATGAACTATGCAGCACAGCCAGACAAAGATGATCCATGCTGTTCTGCATGTAATATACAATAGCATTAAAAATGACCTGACCTGGACTTCATTTGCAGAAATTTTGTAAGGTGGTAAAACTGTCTACTTCACTTCCTGGTTTGTCGGTCACTTGAAATACATCTGTAGTGAAGTAGCAACATCAACTCAGAGCTGAGCATTGAAAGTCAATCACTGACTCTGAATATAATTGGGTTAAATGACCACATCTCACCCATTTTTTCCTTTTGAGCACCTGCAATTTTATGGCATAGCCAGTTGATCTACAGGGTCGTTCCAGTCGAGCATGCTTGTGTTGTCATGGCAGACAGCAACAACAGCAACTATTTCTGAAGAAGCTGGAAAACTTTTGGAAGTGGGAAACAAAAGCAGTGGAGAGAATATCTCTGAAGACCATTCACAACTAGCATAAATGCGAATGGAGAGCCAAGTCTTTCAGTGTCTAATTACCGTGCTTCAGGATGTGCGCTATCACTCGTGGCCAAGTTTGTTCAGTCAAATATGTTGATTTCACCAGAACTTCTGACAGTGTTAGAGGAAGAGGCTACCAGAGACCTATATAGTTTGGATTTTTTTTAAATTGATGCTTTTATTTCTATACTTTATCCCACATCTTGAAAAAGTAAACATTGAATCAGTGTGTGAAATGAGAGGCAAGATCTGAAAACAAATGACGGGTGAAAAAACAGTCTGGCATTGGAATGTTTTAAATCTTTCATTTTGCTGCTCGAAAATGGAGGATCGCTTCAGGTTTTGGTCTACAAAAAGCCAAACAATCCCTCTGTTTACAAAGCAGGAAGCGTCTTTATTTATCACTTCACTGAACCAGGAGGAAGCAACTGTGATGAAAAAAAAATTGCTGAGCCTTACTAACAAGGAACACTTTAATAGATTAACTAGTACCATCTTGTAAGGAAAATTAAGCCATGTTGCATCCATATGTTCCCTTCTGCAGAAACCTCGTGGGACAGTATGAACATCCTGCATTTTTAAGTTTGTTAAAGACAGCAGTTTTTCTTGCCTTTAAGGGCTACGTTCTCTGGTGTGATCCCTAACTAACCTTTGAAAAATCAAGTTTGCTATTTGATAGCTTTAATGTTGAAAACTTAAATTGAATAACCATATGAAATCACTTAGTTCAGAGGTGAAATAGTTATGGCTGTAATTCCTTAGATGAGTGTGGAAATGGCTCTTTAATTGCCTGACACACTATTCAAAGGTTGCCCAAATTATTGGAGTGTTAAATGGTGGGAGCCGCTATTTTATTTTGAAAGGATGCTCGAGCTCTGACTTGCTAGTTTCATAGCAGTGAAGTATTTATCATTTGCATGACTAATGGCACAGAAATACCTATTCTGAAGTCTTACAATCGAAGTATAGAAAAGTTTTCAATCACAATGTTTAGATTTTAAATGCTGGAGAGATTGTCTTGAGCTGGATCTTTTATAGGTAAAATTGGCCATAAAAATACAGAGTCACTGAGCCTGTGGTCTAAATAACACCATGCGTTTATTAGTTTTTCAATCTTGTGCAGTAACAGTGTAGTTCCTTGTGTTTAAATGAGTGAAAACTGGGGTGCTGGGATATGTGTGTGTGTGTTGAGCGTGTGTGTATGGCCCTTAGAAATGCTGTAATTGGAGTTAGGTTCGAGAGTTTTGCCTCCATCTGCAGAACTTCCTAAAAATGCACTCATCTGCCACAAAGGAAACTTGAGTACAAAATGCTTTGCAAGATTTTCATGCATAAATATCCTTTGAATTACGGTTCAGTGGATGATAAGTAAATCCTAATAATGGAAGAGAACTGGCCATCTCTGCCCTTAATCTTTCAACACCTTTCCACAACCAATGTTTCAAAGGGCATTAGATGTTGCAAAACATTAAGCCTTACTAGAACGTGTATGTAGCCCGTTTCCCATCTACCTTGCAGAGCTTTCGTTACTGTACTTTATTCTCTTAAGGAGATAGGCACACCGTTTATTTCTGGCATCTGAATGCCCATTCTGGGTGCTCTGAATCGCCCTCCTAGAGGCACCTACCTCTTTCCATTGACTATATAGCAAACTTAGGCTTTTAACCTTGGTCCTCTGAGTCACGCAACTTATATGCCTAAACTAGATGGTATGAATGTTCTCTTCCCCCTTGCCCGCCCAGTGTGTCAGCCACCATGCTTAGGCAAGATGTGAGATGTCGAATTAATGATATTTCAATGTTTAAAGTATCAGTAAAACAGTAAACCATTTCGCAATCTAGATAGGTTGTACTGCTCAGCTTGTCAGTGTGAGATCCACTGCATAAGCTCTCAAAGGAAAAAACAACCTGAATTTGACACTCAGTTGGAATTGCATATTCTGCAATGTTATTTACAAAGATGCTAAAATCTTACCTCGCAGATTGTTAATCGACCAAGAAAAGGGCATGAAGTACAATATGTACTGCCTAACATGAAATTCATAATATAAAACAGACGGGCTTTTAATAGAGAGAAAAATTGCACAGTAAAATTTTTACCAGAAAATATTAACGAAAGTATCTCCGAGTCTTGTTTCTTCATTACACTCTTACATTTTCCAAAAACTTAGGCCATAAATAAGCTGCAACACAACATGGTAGGGGGGAAAGCATAAGTGTTGTTTTTCATTGTATAGTTCTGAGGAAGTAGTTATGCACTATTTGTATTTCCACTAATGTGAAGATAGTGGAGCTTGAATCAATGACAGTTGCACTCAACAGAGATTTTTTCAAATTATAGGGGGTAGCAGAGAGGGAGGTGAGTGAGCCACACAGCAGCTGCGTGGCCACCCTGTGGGAGTTGTTGGTCTTGGGTCACTGTTTGATTTCTACCCTGGTATGATTACCAATTCTATAGCATTTGAAAGTTTCTTATAACATGCCTTAAAATATTATTATTTGTTCCAAAGACCCACTTTTCCTTTGGCTGCTCTTGTAGAGTTTTATACTTTTCTACAAAGACAGCATTTCCCCAGTTTTGTTTGCTTGGTTTTTTTTTAATGTTGCAACTTTTATTCTTTTAAGCTATGATAGTGAGAGCAACTGTTTCCTCTTTCCCTTAAAAAATACACACAAAAATGAGTCAAAGCAACCAAACCAGAATCAGATCAAGAATATTAAACATAATTGCATTGGGTTTTGTTTTGGTCTTTTTTTTCCCCCTGTTATGTCCATCCCCCTACCCGCCCCTTCAGAGCATCAAAAAGTTTTGGTGACATTTTCTGTTCTGGTTCTTGCCTCTCCCTAACCCCAGTGCTACAGTTGCCATTACTTTTCTGTGGGAAAACTACTGGTATTTACTTTCCTGTATAGAATGTTACCTAAAGATGTCAGCCATTTGGTTGGGGGGTTTTGTGCATGTTTGGTTTTTATTTTTAATTTTTTTTACCAGTGTGCCATCAAAGCACTGGTTAGGCTTTAATTGTGAAACTCCACAACAAAAGCAAATGTTTGACAACTGCAGGAGGCTTTTATCTGCATTGTTGTGTGCATCTGTTAATTCTTGATCAGGGTTTGAAGAAAGACTGAAGTGGGTTCTGGAATCAGGCTTAACGCTGTTGATTTGGAGTTTCCTAGGGGTGAATTAATGTGTTTCACAGTTAATTGTTGAGCTCTAATACAACTGGCAACTTAAAATGAGGCAACAGTTTGTTTTGTAACAATGTCAGTTGTTTAAACCTTGATGTTTCAAATAAAACAAGAATTGTACATAGAACTCAATGCAAACTCAGCAGTTGTATTTGGAGTTAAATTATTTTAACAAATAAATTTATTTAATGAAACCTCCCTTGCACTTCCTCTCTTGTCCATTTTGCTTTGATCAAATAGTTCGTCCAAAGCTGATGATGGCTACCCAGTAATTTCAGACAGCACTGTCAACTATTTGCAGTTCAGCTAAGTATTTCTTGCCAAAATGCTTTTCTGGTACAAATTAAATAGCAATAAGTAAAAAGCAAATATACTTTCATTTTTATTGTGATTTAAGTTACAGGCTTGATAATCGTAACAAAGAGGTTTTTTGTTTGCTCCTTTTCTTAGAGATGCACATTGCAAACAATCAGTAAGACTCAGTATTTGATAAGATACAGCTCTTGCTATGACAAGAATAAGACTTACTATAAAATATAGTAAAATGATGTAAGAACTTGCTCAATGTTTGATATAGTTAATATGCAGAACTACTTTTATAAAATTGAGGTTACAAAGAGTTAAAAGGGGATTGTTTGTTACATCAGCTGTTCAATTGATGAGTGTTTTGCAGGCTTTCAGCACTGTACAAAAGGAGTTAGTGTTAGAAACCACTTCAAATACAATTATTGTTGCAGAGTTTTATAAATGAACAGACAAGCTGATGCTAACAGGATTATTCTAGCTAATTGACACTGATCAGCAGTTACATTTTAGTCATGCCAGTATCACTAAAATACCCTGTTTGCAGTAGTGATGGGTGCTTGGTGGTCGCTTGTTTACATGCTATGCATACCCTAAGGAACAAAAAGCCTGAGGCTGGCACATCTTAAGAGCTCTTAATTCTATGGGTAATATAGAAGGCTGATACATACTGCTGATTGATTTTATGTTTCTGATTTGCCCACTCATTCTGTTCTGTAAAACACTTCCAGGACAACTTTCACTGATGGGTTATTGCAGGCCCATTAATTTAGTAATATTCTTTTGTTTCACCTGAGAAGACACTTATACAGGGAAAAGAGGAATTCATTGGGCTGTTCTGAACAGTCAAAAAAATGCCAGACATGCAAATAACTATAGAACTCTGAATATTGTACTCCCAACAAATGCTTTCTCTAGGCCCTTTTTTCCTTCTTTTTTTTGGTAGCTACTGCAGGAAACCTGTTAACTTTTTGAGAAAGCTTTGAAGTATTTTTATTGAAAATAAATGTCTTCCTTTATGTCCATCCTTCATGGTATTAGTCTTACTGGATCACCAATCTTTGGTCGCTTCTTTTGTTGCTTGACCAGGGAGTCACTGTACTATATCTTCTGTCCTGAGTTACCTGCAGTAGCATTCTCTCCTTTGCTCTTTACCTGCTTCCTTGTGCTTTCTTCTCCATTGACACAGCATCCTTTTTTTTTTCAAAAGCAGAAAGAATCATTCTGAGATTGCTGACAACTGTTTTTATTGATCTGGCCCACATGAGTATACTGGGTATGTAATCATGTCTTCCTTTTGCAGGCACCAACTTGGTCATTCTCTTAAACAGAAATTTCCAGTTTCCACTGGTGCTAGCACCAGTCACCTTATTATACATAATTCCCATTTTGCCATAAAACCTGTAGAAAGGTCTTTTCTGTTTAGCTATGCTAGTTGCAGTCACAGACCATGCAGCCACATTGAGCTGCAGGCTTCCCATCTTTCGTCATGGGGAGGTCAGTTCACATTGGATTTTCAGTCTGGTTGTTACTTATTTGGGCTTTATTTGTCTGATGGTTGACAAAACATGTTTGTCTTACTTTTTACCTCCAATGTTGAGAAGGTATCAAGTTTGTGTAACATTTGAAATTTGTGTTTTACCTCAGCTTCTGTAATTACACTCATCATATGGTCTTGCAATATTTTCAAATGGCACCTTTACTTGAAAAGTACCCATAAAAGCACTATTTCAAGGGCTGGGCTACCTAACTGTATTCAGAGTTGTATCTGTGCAAGCTTTGCTAGATTTTGTGCCTATTTGCCTAGCAAAACCACCACAGCTTGAAAGCAAGAATTGGCATTGCTGGAGCTGTTTCTCTGAGCCCACACCAACAGACAGTGGGCTGCACTTACAGGCTGAATTGCAAGTGGGTAGAAGGAAAAAGCAATGTTGCTGTGAACCAGGCACCATGTGACATTGGAATTGCTAACAGCAAATCTTCATCCCACTCTGCTGGAACTGTTTTTCTGCCTACTTTAAAGCTCGCACATTTTAGTTTGACTTCAATATGAATTAGTTTTGGGAGCAATGAGAATTTATTTCATATTTTTCACAGTGTACTGACCATGCATGTAGGTAACTGGATAGCTTGCCACCCTGCTACTCTTAGGAGTGTTTGCAAGGTCAGGCAGCCACATAGGAATCTCGCTGAAGAATGGGAAAATGAGGTGGTTATCTGGTAGGATTGGAGGGGAATGGAGATGGGTCTGGGTAAAGATGTGAAAATATAAAACTGAAAGATTGTTCAAGAAAAATACGTAGGTAGACTGAGAGTGTTGTGTTGAGTGGGAGAAATACAGCATTTTATCACAAACCAAGATTAAGAGTATACTCACACAAAAAAAAACCACTTATTAGCTAAAGTTAGGTAAATCTGAGAACTGCCTCCTAAGAGTAGCCTTTCACAAGGCATTTCTTTTAGTTGAAAGTAGTATAAAGCTGCTTCTTAAGATGTTGAATGGAAAGATTCTGAATACTTGAGGGTTTTTTCGTCATTCAGAATCCTTGTACAATTTAGTAAGCAAAAGATGTTATCCCATATGTCATCCCCACATACTTGAGATGTAGCACCTTACCTTTGCAGTTTTACAACATAATTTAGAAAAACAAAACATGCTTTCATCCTACAGCTGAGAATATATTACAGATTACAGTTCTTTTGGTTATTACATTGGTTTCTTTGTGCTATTCACTCTCTGTTCTTGTGGATAGAATAGATAATCAACCTCAATAAAGGTCGTCTGGCACTTTCCAATATGAGACAAGATGATCAGGGGGTATTATTGCATTCCCAACTATCTAGTAGATCTCCAGTTTTCTCAGGGTGATCTGACTGTCCCAAATTTGGGGTGGTTGGTCTCTTTTGTGTGTGTAATGGCTCAGATGTTTCTAAAGATAAAACAAAGTAAAATACAATCACTTGGCATATGCTAAATTCTTGAAAATATTCTCTTAAGACCTGACATCTTTCTGGCTTGAACCGTTGAGAAATTGCCCTAAAAAACCACCATCTCAGGACATGGGTCTAAACTTGGCCCAGTTATAAGCTTCTGGAAAAAATGCTTTACCTAGTTCAAAGAGTGATAGGAGTCTGCATCCAAACTCTTCGGCTGCCATAGGATATGCTTTTAGCCCTTTGTAGCTGATTTGTAGTAACTGCTGGGGGCAAGGCACAGTCCTTGTGCATATATACGTGTGAATATGTATCTGTGTGTACACACTGGGTAGGAGCTGAGAAACGGCATGGGAAAGAGTGGGATGAGACTTCAGCAGTCCTAAGGATTTACAGCTGTAGATCTTAATGTATCCATGTTCAAAAAATAGAAATCAGCTTTGCTGACCGTGAAGTCCTCTAGGAGCAGATTCAGAGGCAGCCTTCGTGAACTTCAGTGGTGGAAGACTGGTCTGAACGCATGAACGTTGTAACCTGCCTGGTGGTTCGTGACCGATGCAGTGACGCAAGGAAAGCTTTCCAAAAGTGTTACCATAATTTTACTTTCAAGTCTTGCTCTCTTTTAAGTAAGGCAATAATAAGTTAACCTTTACAGTATTTGCTGTGTGTGATTTTAATTACAGGAACACAAGTAATTGATTAAGCCAAAGAAGATGTGATTCTGAAAAACCAAGTGAATAACTTGTAAGTGTCGTACTGATAGAAAGTGAACAGATGAGGACTCTCAATGCAACACGCAGTAACACACTTCTCAGATTCTCCTTGAAGCCTCAAGAGATGTATCTGGTGCTGCTGTTACAGGATAGGATTCTTTCCAAAGCTGTTTATTTCTTTAAAAGCTTTTTAGCTAAAGTTTAAATTTTCCTGTCTAGTTGTATTGTAAATTTGTTTTGGGGAAGACAACCCTTAAAAGTGAGTCAGATGCAATATAGATTTCGTATTTAGCGTTGTGTTTGAAGATGAAGATAATCACAAACTCTGCTACTTCTTTCTAATTTTTCAGAGGGAAATATGGCTGTGAAAATTCAAAGCTTTCCAGAAGTAGCTTGGCACCTCTTTATTAGGTGAACTCAAGCACCCATTCTTGATGAAGGTGGTATTTGTGGTTATTTCTGGGAATGTGCTTACTCAAACAGTCAGAGACCATGAAGTGTGGGTGTGCATTTACACTGTGTTGTTTCCTGGTTCCCCTCCTAAACAGAGGAATGCTATGTGTGACGTGCTTGATGGTTTACTCAGATAATCCCTAATCTCTGCATTTGAAGTGAGAGTTAACCTATTGAGTGGACATCCTTAATCCAGGAAGACAGTATCCACCTGGAGACAAGTTGTATGAGAAGACAGTGGTGAGAAAGCTCTGGTCTCTGCTTCAGATCTAAAGATAAATGCTCATTTTCCAGGACACTTTTCACTGTTACAAGAAATCTGAAGAGCAATAAACAGTGTTTTCTCTCCACCTGGAAAAGGCAGCTCCAATTTCAGGTTTTTAGTATGTCTGGAAACATATAGTGGTAAAAACATCATGTTTGTCAGTATGGAGGAAGGTTAGTGACAGGAAAGATTTACTGCTCATCAAGGTACATGACTCCTCACCCTAGGCAAGCCTCCTCTGCCACTGGGAGAGCATCCTTTTCTCATGTTCAGCTTTTTTCTATGTGGAAAACAACTTGTTTCACGTAGGAAAATATTTTTACCCTTTTTTCCTTTTTTTAATCTTGTCTTTGCACGTAGCAGCTGCTCTGTGTTCTTAAATCAATAGTTCAAGGCAGAAGCCACTTATCCCCTGCTCTTGGGACATGTTCTGACTCAGAAATGTACAGAGAGCCTATATATCATGAAAATGATAAACCCAGTTTGCTTATCTATAAATGGCAAGATTTTCCAAGAAATTATGAAAACTACATCTTTTTACAAGTTTTTAAAACTGCCTTGTCAAATTTTTCACCTGTTTCAAGCTTTGACATGTTTGTCTAAAGCTTAAAAAACCAAACAAACAAAAAAACAAGCAGTAAAAATCAAGCAAACGAGAGAGAAAATAATCCAAGCCCAATTCAGGTTTCCTCATCTTTCCCAATAAAAAAAGTTTCAGCTACTGTTTCATACCTGTATTTGTCCAGAAACCTATAAATGCAAGGTGATCACCCTGGCTTTGATGGTAGTAATAATAATAAAAGTTCAAGAAAAACATAAGTTCACATTCTATAAGTCTACCTGTGAAGAAGTTCTCATGTAAGTGTCTTCCACATTGTACACTTGCTGGGTGCTGAGCAGCACACTCCAACGATGCTTGGGCACTGAGAAAGCTGGATTAGCATTGCAGCAGCTGCTAGATTCACCTTGTTTATCAAAGCTTCCCTGCAGACCACAGCTGGGACTTGGTGTGTTCAGAAACACTCAGCAGATCATTTAATTGCTCCTAAACCTATGTTTTCCTTAGCATCAACCTGAAGGCTGGGTTTTTGTCCCATCACACAGCAAGGATGGGGTGCTGCCCTTCTCTTCAAGGTGTTAGTCAGGAACTGCACAACCGGAGCACTCCCAATTACTTGTTCTGCCTTGAGAAGCCACCATGGAGGATCTTTCTGGATAAGCTGGACTAATTTGACCTCCATGATTTCAGAGGTTGCTGCTCTGCCACGCTGTGAGAGGGGCATGGTATGAGCTTCCTCCTGAGCAGCTGCATGTTGGTACGGTCCCAACTATCTCTGCTACTGAATATCTTCTGGATTTAAAGTCTTAACTGGTGCTGTTTTCAGTCACATTGCCTGGTAAGTCCAGTAATTGACTCAAAGATCACTTCATAGCTCTTTTGGCAGTATGTAAGAAATAATTTTTAAGATCAGCCCTCTTAGACTAATTAAGCAGAGATCCTCTTTAATCTCCTTAGAGCAGACCTCCCATTGCCCTGGCCTTGTGCGGGCAGATTCCATCAAAGCTCTGGCCGTTGACTGATTGGTGAAGCAGTTGTGCTGGCAGAGATAACCATGCTGCCAAAGGTGTATTGGTGGGGTAATTCAGCATCCGCGCTGTCAGATGTGTTAGCATGTTTGGATGCATTCATTTCACTGAGCTGCACCAAGAACAGAGCAGTGTGATGGCCCAGAGTGCGATGTCCTGCTTGTGTTGGTTTCTAGCACTATGAAATGCCTGAGTTGGTGTACAGTGGATGCATTTCTAGCTGGCTTTCTCCAGGTTGTGCCTCCTGCACAGCACTCTGACAACAACCCCTACAAAACCCGTGTTCTTCTACCTGTGCTTGAGCTGCAGACCACAGCACTTCACAGGGTGGCTCAGGCTCTGGCCCTTGGCACATCTGCCCTGCCTCCAAGCCAGAACTAAAGTGTCCTGGTGCGGGAAATGAGTTGTTGCAGTTCTGAAGGACCCTCTCCAGAGAGACACATCAAGTGAGATGCAGAAGGCATCTCTATTCAGAGATGTTTAGGGCATGCAAAGAGGACTTGGCCCCCTGCAAGTCACTGAAGGTGCAGGAGGTGGTAGGAACACCTTGCATCAGGGTAGCATGTAGGACTTTCTCCCTCTCTTTGAATATCTCTCTACCAGTACATCTGAAGTTGGTTGTTTCTTACCTACCCATCTCTCCATAGACCCAGCTTGCTCCTGACAGTGGCAAACCACTCAGTATTGGCTATTGTAATACTGACTGAGGCAACCAGCTGAGAGCACGGGCAGGAGTATTTCCTGTAGTTAGCTGAACAGTCATGGAGACCAGAGGGTTTATGAAGCTTCTGTGGAAGAGTCAAATTAAAATCTAGTGAAACTTGGCAAGGCTCGTCATCTAGTTGTTACAGTACAACAGCATTTAAAATGTTCTGCTGATGGTAGAAGCAGGGTTTTGAAGGCCAGTCTTAAAAATCTGTAAAATATAAAATCACCTGGTAATATTGCTTGAGTGTTTCTGAGAAGTTCATAGTTGATCCTCAGTTAAAGCAAAGTTAGTTTACAGCTAAAACTGATTTTTCTGACTTCTTTCGTCTGCACAACTATTGTAATAAAGCTTTGGAAAAGGTGAATAGCTCAGTGCCTCAAAGGTGAGTTAAACTTGGGACCCCAGAGGTAAAGGGTCTCAAATGACTTGTCCTTCCGAACTTTTACCTGTTGCAACAGGGGACACCTTTGCACATGTGTCGTGTTCAAGTGTGGAAATAAGAAATCATTTCTTCTGCTGATAGCTAACAGACCCTTTACTGGTAATTTATCTGGACATGCTTGTAACCTTTATCATCAGCTTCTTATTTTAATGGGCTAACAATCTCATGTGGTGACATTTGTTTTAAAAAAACATGATTTTTTTGGCTTCTCTTTGTTGAGTTAATAGTCTGTATTTATATCCTGCTCTCAAGCAGTGATCTTTAAACTCTTGAGTAAAATGGATATGTTATATCCTCATTTCACACTTAGGGAAAGGAAGTCATAGAGACAGTTATTCACCCAAAGGAGCACTCCGTGGCAAAATGGATCCACAAACTCATGTGTTTGAGTGAAAATTCCCTCCTGTAGTAACAGTAAATGATAATAAAAAAATAAACTCTGAAACTAAAGGAACTTGAAAAGCCATTGTGTTTGGAACCACTGTGCTTTTAAGTTTATCGACACATACAGAAAGTAAGGCAACAGGGGAGGAAAGGAAGTTTATAGTCTCTTTGTTATAAAAACTTAGAGCTTCAATCTTTCTCCTTCACTTGTCTGAAAAATCCCAATGAAGTCAGAAGTAGCTCTGTAAGTGTTGTACTTATAAAAATAGTCTGGGTAAATATAAACTCTACTCCAGTCCTTTTAGTGCTGTATGTGGCAAAAGAGACAAAAAGAATTTCAAGCACTCAAATGGGGAATCTCCTGGAAAGGGACAGCCTGAATAGAGCTGGCCTTTGTGATGCCCGGGAAACGGGAGGTCAGGCTCGGTAAATTGGCTGGAATAATTTTTAAAGGGCTTTTATAAACTGCAAAGGCTGCGTTTGTGTATAACTGCACATTTCTGCTCACAGCTGTGGTGGTCAGAGGGAATATAAGATGCTTTTTGGGGAGAGGGAGTTTTCACATTCTGGCTTGGTAGATGGGAAAAGAGGAGCCAAGGAGGGAACTCGTCTCTTGCACACATCTAGGATGTACATGTTGAGTGTTTTTCCTGATCCTTAAGTGGTGGGGGAGAAGGAAAAAACAGAGCAATCCTTTGTGAACCTGATCTCGGAGGCTACATACATAAAAGCAAGCTCACCAGCCTGTTTGGCAGAGCAGTGATGAAAGTGAGCCCCTCTGGAGACTCTCCAGCACTTACCCAGGGAGGCAGATCTTTCTACAGCCAGTGACGAGCATGGTGCACTCCAGCTTATGAGTGCAGGGGATGGCCTGAATGAACCTGTTAGAAATGTGGAAAAAAAAATTAATAATATTAACTGCTTTTAGAGAAATTTTCAGCTGAAGAGGGAGCAGTAAGAAAATGGCTATAGGAGAGAAGTCAGTATGTGAACTTCCCCCACTGAAATTATGGTAATCCAACACAATCCATTAAAAAACCCTCTATATTTTTTCTTTCCTAAAGAGGAAGGAAAAAACAATAGATGAAATACCAGTTCTCACCATCAAAATTGCCTGTGTCTGAGAGCTGCTCTGAAGGGTCATAGAATCACAGAATCTTTTGGGTTGGAAAGGACCTTAAAGATCACCCAATTCCAATTTCCCTGTCATGGGCAGGGACGCTTTCCACTAGACTCAAAATCTTCATCCATCTTGGCCTTGAACACCTCCAGAGATGGGGCTCCCATGACTTCTCTGGGCAACCTGTTCCAGTGCCTCACCACCTCCACAGGAAAAAATTTCTTCCTAATATCTAATCTGAATTGTCCACCTTTCAGCTGAAAACCATTCCCCCTCATCCTGTCACTGCAATCCCTGATAAAGAGCAACACCCCCCCCCCCCCAGCTTTCCTGTAGAGTCCTTGCAAGGTGATTTGAGCAGGCAGTTTCCACTGGCTTTTACCTATAGGGAAATGCTTCCTTAGAGTTGGTAAACCAACTTTTTTTAAAAAAACAAAGCATTTTCAGGCTGAGGCCAGCTGACATCTCCTGGTAAAATCAGTTTGCCCGAAATGGTATCCAAGGTGAAAAAAAAAATTAAAATATGTTTAATCTTGTTTCAGACCCGTGCACCTTTACACTGAGCAAGGAGGAGGAAGGCACATGCAGAATTATCTTCCCAGTTGAGCCTATGAAAGAGTTTGGATGTTGTCAAGCCAGGCCTGGTGAGACATGGCTAGCACTCCCAAGAACGGTTTGACCCTGGCCGGAGTGGAGAAGACAAAGAAATAAAGAGGAGGAAACACCGGAGGAGCTGCAAGGATGAGAACCATGGCAGAGGCAGTGTGGGGATGGAGGCCTCTGTTGGTCTCCTCCTTGGAGTTGCCCACTTGCCAGGCCATAACCATGGGGGTCCATTCTCCTTGCTGGCGGAAAAAGTATTGCTGGTCAGGCTTCTGCTCCTCCATGCAAGGACATGTAGTGTTAGGGCAAGGTGGAATGGCTTTAAATTGGAAGAGGGAAGGTTTAGAAGAGACGTTAGGAAGAAATTCTTCACGCTGAGGGTGGTGAGGCACTGGTGCAGGTTGTCCAGGAAAGCTGTGGATGGTCCCACCTTGGAAATGTTCCAGACCAAGTTGGATGGGGCCTTGAGCAGCCTGGTCTGGTGGGAGATGTCCCTGCCCGTGGCAGGGGGGTTGGAACTGGATGGTCTTTAAGATCCCTTCCAACCCAAGCTGTTCTATGATTCTGTGATCTGCACCAGCGCACAGCCCTATCTGTTGTGGGATGCACACTAATCTGTCACCTTGTGTTGAAAGCCTCATCTACCAAATATGTATCATAAATTTGTAACTTATCTAGTGAAGGCTGTGGTCAGAGAGGCTCTTGTGCCTGCAGCCTGAGCAAAGGACCCTGTCATTTTTCAAAGTGTGCCAGTCCTTGCTTTCTCCCTCTTCAGTGAAAAGAGACTTTTGCTTTTCTGGGGAGGGAGTGGGTACAAGCTCCACAGAGGCCACATGCAAAACTTGTGCTCCCCAACTATCACACAGAAAATAATTATTAAAAACTGGAAGCAGCAAATCGTGACCTCCCTATCTGACCTCCTTCAAACAGAATCAGCAGGGGTGTCCTTAAGTGGGTGACAAGAGCTGGGCTATTTCATTGCACTCTTTTTCTCCTCATATTTTCAAGCTAAAAGCAGCTTCCATCAAATTGCTCACGGACTCTGCATTTTCTCCCACTTGGATGAGCGATAAGTTTTACTGACAACATGCTGTCTCCTTTCCCCATTCAACGGCTTTTGAATGAGTCTCTCCAGCCCAGGAGATGCTCATTTCATGTTTGCTGTGAGCATTGCCGGTGCTAATTGAGATTCACAGCATTGAGGTGGTGTTGAGGGGATGCAAGGTCGCAGGGTGTATCTATTCCCTGATTGAGCACGGCTTTTGGAAGAAGCTTCCTTTTGCCAGTGCTTGATATGAATTTGAAATTCACTTCTAGTGCCTGTTCTGTAGGCGTTTGAAATCCACTGTTTTGTGAACCCTCCTGCTGAGTGTCTTTCCGGATAGCAAATGTGCCATATGCCTTTGCAGGCTGCCTTCCTCTCTGCAAACCTCTTCTGGGGCCACGGAATGGGAAGTGTCAAGCATCTCCCACCTGGAGCTACCCTGATCGTTCATGAATACAGATCAAGTGATTCAACAAGTCTTTCAGGCTGGCTGTTGGACTGTTTGCCCAACTATAAGTCCAGGAAATTGTACTGCTGGTGCCGAATGGTGAATATGCTTAAGTGCTCCAATGAAATGCCAACCTACTTATACCACAGAAACCTGCCAAGGAGGTTTTTTCCCACTGCTCCCCACTCTACTCAGAGCTGGGCACTGTGCTCTGCTGGGCCCTCTTCAGTGCTAACAACTGGTCAACAAAACCCCCTGACAGAAGAGCTTGCTGGCACTGGCAAAGCTGTCATTTCTCCTCATTTAATAAAGGTGATCAAGGCACAGAAATGGCAAGAGCAGACAAAAGATGTTTCTAATTATCAACTGAAACAGGCAGTAGACAAACCAGGAAAGAAAAATCATTCATTTTAATGCAGTGAGAGGTGAGGAATCAGGTACGCTCTCCTTCCAAACAGGCAACAGTGATTAACAGAGCTGTTAATGACCAGGAACTGCAGCATGGGAGCAGATCTGGCTGGTTGCAAAATATATAGCTAGCTTCATAAATACAGGGAAAACTAGGGGGTCCTGGTGCTAACTGGGAAAACTAGATACATAGCCCAATGGTGGGTGGAAATCCTTTATGAGATGCATTTGGAAAGGGGTGATTTGAAAGTTTTCATCACATACAGACTGTATGTGCTAGGCTAATTCAAGTCACTTTGATTCAGGCATCCTTGCACTTTATTGTGTTCAATATTGGGCTCAAAGAAGGCTGTAAATCTGCAAATTGTGAAATCATTGAGCTTCTTTATAAATTTATTGCACCCCCCACTTGAAATACTGTAGAGTGTTACAAGCATGCCATTTTGCAGCATGCATCAGAAACAGAAAAGCGAGCCAGAGACAAGAATGAGAAGGATTAATGATACACAAAACTTCTGCAGTCAGCAGTGAAAAAATGAGAATTGTTTGAGTTAGAGATGGAGCTAAAATGGTGAAATGAAGAGGTGAAGATGTGACAATCTGCAAGTCGTACAGCGAGTGTAGATCCAGCAGAGTCCATGCACTTTCCTTCTTATAGAAACACCAAAAGGGAAAACATCTGATAACAGCATAAGTACAACGCAGTGGAGTTTATTGCATGTGATAACCACAGTCAAGAAATTGATAGCACTCAAATGGACACAACACTTAAATGGATATTGATGGGGAGAAATAAAAGCATAGCAACACCCATAATACTCCAGAGCTGCCCAAACCAACGTCTTGAAATTTTAGCAGCCACGGCTGGAAACAGCGTGCCAAATACTCTGTCTCTGGTGGGATGATCCAGTGGAATCTGTCCAATGTGTTTTATATGTTGACACCAGGAGCAGCACCTGACCCTTTCTGGTGACCTCGCCCAGTGAAAGCAGCAGCATAGGTATGGTAGGAACATGATGAACAGAACCTGAAGGAGACCTAAAGTCCTTTTAGGAGAACTGAGCATACTGGATCTGGATCTTTTAAGGAAAACCAACTCGTTTTCAGAAGCAGTAAGGTTGAGACCCCAGCTCATTCTGGAAACTGAGTTGCAGCTTTGCATTTGATCCTGCTATTATTAATGATCAAAATACTCTGCCAGCTGGTGAATATCTGGCAACCTGCACATCTGAGTCAGATCCGTTCAGTACCCACTCTGAGCTGGCTCCTGCACCAAAGCCACCTCCTTGTTGGAAACCTCCACTAAGGAGCCAGCCAGAGGACAAACTGCAGGTCCACTGACTAAAAGAGAAGTTTCTCACAAGCAGGTTGGTGCAGTGCTGGCTGAGAACACCATGCCTGCCGTTACAGAGCTGGGCAGCACCACTGGTGATGCTCAGGTGGGGCCGGGTGGCAGCAGCAGCTGAGCCAGAAGTAAAATGTTTCATAGGCATCCCTGAGCCCCACCACTAGGAGTATCTTGTGTAATGGTGCATCGCAAATGGCCTGAGATGTTTTTGTCCCAGCAGCTGCATTGCTGCGTGTTTGTCTTTCTTGCAACACCTCCCTCCTGCTGCCATTCTTCCCTGGGTGTTGGGGTCAGAGGAGAACGGGATAGCAAAGCACACACGAGTGCAAAGAAAGACACAGAAAACCTGTGGCAAATCCTTAAATTGTAGATTTATTCGGAGTCTGTGGGTCTTGCTTGCTCGCTCAACAAAAGGCATATTTTTCACCATAAGAAAAAGCCATGTAACATTAGCTGTATGAGGAAGGGAGGGAGAGGGAATGACATGTTCAACATCATGAAAATCAGGGTGGCTTTTCCAGAGTACACATCCCTCATCTTGTACTGTTAACACCGATGGGAAGTTGGTGACCATCTCCTGTGCGTAACAACAAGTCTTAGAGGAAAAAAAATGTAAAATACTGTATTCTTAAAACTCATGTAAAAGTATTCAAGTATTTGCACACATGAAACTGGAAATGTCACTGCCAGCCCATTCTGTAAGCTAATCTATGACAAGAATAGCAAATGCATCTAAGTTTTAAAAGCAGCTTCTTTATAAAGAGATGCTGTGCCTGGCTAGGACTTCTTCCAATGTATGCCATATGTAAAAGGCAATGCTGACCTTGCGTGCCAAAAAAAAGAGGCCCATTTGAGCCTTGAGTTATGATGCTGTGCTTACAGGCAAAAAAAGATAATTTCTCTGGATTGTTACTATTTGCCTTACCAGCTGTCTCTCAAAGCGCTGGAGCAGATAATTTCAATGACCTAGTAGCCATTCTGTTGCAAAATCGTTGCTGCCCAGTTGGCTGCGATTAACAGCCAGCAAACATCAGCCTTGCTGGGTGAAGATGGGCTGGCTGTCATCTCAAAATTCCCCCGGATGGTTTCCCGTGGCTGTGCAGGGGAGAAGGGCTTTATGGTGGGAGCAGTGTGAGAAGCATGTGTCTCTGCAGGGAAGGAATGGGAAACATCCAACCTGTTCCCAGTGGTCCCACCAGCACTAAATGGTGGACAAATGCAGGCAGGACACATCCCTCTTTGCAGGATGGGGAGATTTGTGGTGAATTCTCGATATCAGTAATTTAAGCATCACTAAGTGATGCTACAGAAGGACACTGGCTAGGGCGGCAGCTGATGTGACTGGCTGCTCAGGGCAAAAACATCCCAGAGAAGTGCTTCAGCCCAAACAGTAAATTGGGGGCTGATGCTGCCTCAGTGTTCACTATGAGGCTGCATGAGTCTTTCAGTGTGTTTTGCTGGCAGAGGATGAGCAGGAGGTCAAGGAAGGCAATTTGACCCATCTTCAACATGTCGCCAAAATAACCAATAAATTTACAGCTTCCCCCTGCGGCATACGGTGGCATTTGCCAAGCTGTGGGGAGAGGACTGGCTGTACCCAGCACCATACGGCCTCACACAAACCAGAAGGAAGAGGAGGCAGCATGGCAGTGCCATCGTAAAGCCACAGCTTTCCTGACCGCATTTTTTTTTAACTCAAGTTCCCGCCATGTTCCACTCAATGCTGGACGAGATGATGCATTAAAAATAGCACAGTGTATAGAAACAGCGGGGTTAGCCACACACATTGCTTTTGCTTCCACAAGGACAGAATTGTCATATTCAATGTCCTGGTAGAAAAGCTAGGTTTACCTCAAACACCCTGACCTCCCGTTGGAACCATTCTGTCTCCTTCCATTCTGATCCCCAAAATACTTAAAAGTATACTTAAGCAGAGATTTTTCAAGAAGAGGAAATTAACTCTGAATGAAAAAAAGCACACCATCGCTTCTGCTATTCAAGTACAACAGGGTGGCTTAACCACTGTTCCAGTAACTTGTGTAGTTAAAGCAAAATCTAATTATTTCCTTCTACGTCTAGCTTCAGCTTCATGTCTTAAGAGTTAAAATAGTCAAAATGAGCTGCTTTTCAGGAGAGAACTTTGTACCGCTGGAAAAATGTGTCTGGCAGTCTCCCCAAAACCCTCATCATTTTTATTACAATGTTCATGTTTGTTTTCACTTTCCCTTTTGTTAAACGTTTTAGGCAACTCGAGTGAGGCCCTCACCATCAAACCAGCCTTTTAGCAGTAAAGACATAAATTACATTCTTCTCCTGGGCTCGTAGCACCCAGCTATTAAATCTAACCATGGGAGCTTGGCAAATCTTTTCATTCGTGAGGCAGCTGTTTCCTTTCTCCCCTGTCTCTGCCCCCCCCCCCCCTCCTTTTTTGCCTTGCATGAGCACAATGTGTGCTCTGGGGGACACTGCACCCAAACGCTTTTGCCAGAGAAGCTCTGCATGGGAGCTACAGAGAAATACTCAGTGGCCACACGTGGCATGGACCAGCTCTTGGTCCCAGTCCATCATAGCCCCCCAGAAGCGCAAACTCAGGTGCCCAGAGTGGTTTCATGGCACAGAGATGGCCACTGTGGCCACTGCCTCCACCACCTAAGGGGCAAATCCTGGCTCCTGCCATCAGGGCACTTCGTCTTGGTGTGGCACGGCTCTGGGATCGGCCGTGCCAGTGCTTGGACCACACCACCAAGTGTCTGTCCTCAGTAAAACAGTCCTGAGCATTTCTTTGTTTCCCCAGCATTGGCCAGAAACATTTTGACTCACATTTGCTTGTTGAGGTTATCTGCCCAGACCTGGCTACCCCAGGAAAGCAATCAGCTTGCGGAAGACATAACCATGCATATCCTGTTTCAAAGGGCACTTATTTTCATCCTTAAATTGCCCTGCCATCAATGGCAATTTTCCTGCTGTGCGCAGTTATTCAATGACAATATTCGAATGCAGTCTAAAAGATTGTTAATTTGCAATCAGTGCTGTTTAACGTACACAAGGAAATGGTAGCATGCCAGTCACGAACTTCCCCTCGGGATGGATGTCTCCCATAGGGATGCATGGCACAGGCCACTCCTAGCAATCCTTTATCTCACATGGCCTCAGGAAGACCTACTGGTTGGATGAACGTGCCCGAGGACATCGACCTGCTCCCCACTGCCATCCTTCCCTGGTGCTGCTGCTGCTGCACCACTGCCAGGTGGTTGGGAAATGAATGGTTTATACCTGTCATGGGAAGCCCCATGATCCCAGCCAGCACCACCTGAAGGGCATTGTCTGCAGGCTCAGTGACAGAAATGAAGAGCTCTGTGGGTGGGTTGGGCCTCTTTGCAATGAAAAAGGTGAAACCCAGACCTCAAACCTATTTTTCTTCAGTAAGCTCTGGCACGAGCAGAAGGTCTTCTCTGTTGATGAACTTCTTTCCCTGTGCAACAGCAACCAAAATAAAAAGAACAGCACTTAAATTGGATTTGTTAGTAGACAAACAAGGTTAAACAGGTTAAGTTCTGGAAAGAAAATCTCTGTGTTCATATCTTGGAGCAAATAGATGCCTGAATATCTGTATCAGGTATAAGTGCTCCTGTGAGGCATATTTGCCCAGCACTGCAGTGCAGAGAGACAGGCACTGCAGCCCTTTGCCTCAACAAGGAAAACCTACCTGTGCTCAGAAGGGAGGGAAATGTTTTTCCCCCAAGTTTCAGGAAGATGGTTTTGAAATAGAGATTGGTGGGGCAGTAACGGCAGGGAAAATGTACCTCCCTTGTGGCTTAGCTGGGCAAAAGGAGAAACAGCATTAAACCATTCTACGCTGGTAACAGAGGGAGAGACAAGACCACACATTTACACAGATTCCATCCCCAACTCAACACATGCTCTCTCCCCAAATACTGAACAGCAAGTAATAGAAAGGAAATAGTGAATATTTATCAGCTTCTTTATCTGCCACACAACTCTTGTGCTGACCTGCACCAGCTGTGGCACAATATGGGGGGCAAAGAGGAGCTGTTGCTGATCTCCCTCCAGCTCTAGCACAAGAGACATGAGATGGGGAGTGGGGCCAGGGAGCAGCAGTTTCTCTGGCCCAAAGAAGGATGAAGAAAGAGTGTGTGTGTAACTCTTCGGTTGGGCTGGGCCTGTGATTTACCTTGCAGAAAAGCCTCCACCTGTTTATAAAGTGCCCGGGTTTACAGATGCAGCCAATTGGAAAGCTCTTGGAAATGATGAAGGTTTTATCAGTTGTCAAAGGCAGTAATTCATTGTAATTGTTGGACTCCTGATTTTATTCCTCTCGCCTTCCAGTGGACATCAAAATCTGGTCATCTGCATGATGACCTATTTTGTTAGCTAAATGATTGGTTATAGAACAAGTCATTGAAGAAGATCATCTTGGACCAAATAGATATGAGCAGACTTAGTTTAAGTTAGCAGAAAGATAAAAAAAAAGAAACCTATAACAAGACAAGGTGGAAAAGAGGGCTTTGACTTTCTGTGGTCATGGCTGTTGTATCCTGCTACGTTTCTTGATCCTGCTATGTGCCAATTCCCATCATATTGATGCAGGTGTTAATACGGTCACATCATGGCCCTGGGCCAGGGAGACAGCATGGTGAAGAGGAATGCTCAGCAGAAAGCGAGAGGCTGGTGAGAGCGGCTCGGCTGTGACAGGCAGAAGAGGTTGTGGAATGGCACATAGTTGTCAAGGAAGGCATCACTTTACTACTGCTGTCCCTCTGTGCTCCATCCTGGCCAGCCCACCAGAGGCCAGCAGGGTCCTAGGAGGGAAAGGGTCATGGGAAGTTTTCAGGCTTAATGGGACACATCGTAACTGTCTCATGAATGTTCTTGTGAGTGGAAACCATGAAAGAAAAAAGGAAAGAGGAAAGAGAGCAATCACGCTTTTGAGGTCAGGCTGTTTATGACTCTTGTGAGAAATAGCCCCAGTTGTGTCTGGTCAGACCTTGCAAAGAAACAAAAAGAAATAGCAGAGATCTCTGAAGCCTTCACATCCCCCTGGAAGTGTTTAACAATGTGAAAACATTGCGTACAATTGGAACTAGAATAAATGACCTACGCTTGCAGCAAGGGAGGGATCAGATGAAAACAAAGGTCATCTGTTTGCTTGACCACGTTGAAATCAGCAGCTTAACCTTTCAGTTGAGGAACTTTAAAGAAGATGCTAATAAGCGAATTTTATCAAAGATGAACAAAAGGTGATGTGGGAACTTGAGTGCTTGGGATCAGAGGCATTGCTGTTGGCTGCTGGTGGGGTCAAGTGGCCACAGTGACAGTGGCCCCCAGCTCTGCAGGAAGCCCTGCCTGGGCTTTAGCTCCATCACTGTCCATCTGGGCCTGGGCCAGGCAGTTGGGAACTCGTCAGAGCCTTTCGTTCTGGGCTTCACACATCCCTGCAAGCAAGCAAATAAAACCTACTTCAGAGCCATTGGATTCCTCCTGTTGATTTACCCTCCTAAATGAAATTATCTGTGAGATTCTGAAATTCAGCTTCCTGCTCAGGTTAAAAGGAGTAACAATTTATTTAGGTCTTAAAAAATATGAGACTAGCTTGCCTCTGCAATTCAATAAGAATGATTATCTAGACTGCAGGGTCAGAGCCAGAATGACTAATGGAAATGTTCAGAGAAATGGAAATTACCCCACTACAGGTTGAAGCTAAACTCAGAGTTTAACATATTCCAGCTAGAAAGGCCAGATAATCTCCATCCCCAGTGCTGAGAGAAGTGGCCTGTGAAATTACCAGTCTGATAGTAAGGATTTCTGATCTATCAAATTAGAGATAGATAACATAACATGGGAATTCAGCTAATGTGAGAAATGGGAGGGAGGAAGAGATCCAAACTGCTTATATACTCATTAATCCAATCTCATTGATTTACAATTCTGTAAAAACAAATTTTGAGTCAACTGAATAATTGAAGACATGGCAGGGAGGAAGGCTAAAACGTGGCATAGGCCAACCAAAGGTCAGTCAGATGGTAGTCTTAATGGCCTAGTGTTTGTAGATCTATGGGATAACTACCGGTTACTTGTTGTAAATGTGGGAGAAATATTGTTACCTGTCACTGGACTCCTAAACCTTGGTGGCAAGCCAGGAGGGCGGTGGCACACACCTTGCTCCAGGGAGGCAGACCAGCATTTCCAGAGACTACTAACTGAGTGGCATGAGAGAGCCCACTTTGACCGCATTTACCATGGTTCAAATACATCCCTTGTGCAAAAGAGCAACACCCTTACTGCAGGAAGTCTGGGCTTGGAGAAAACAGCATCCAAAACAATGAAGCAATTTGGTTTAAAAGCCCATGGCTATTTTGAGCTAGTGGGCAAACGCAAAGGCACTGCTTCAAACTTTGTAAAAACACCCATCTCAAAGGTAATTTCTTTCTTTTAAAGAGCAAAGCTAAAATGTGAACCTGAATTTGTAGCAAAAAGGCAGCTGTATAGTCTCAAGCTCATGGAGGAAGGACTGAGCCCTGCTGTACGGTCAGGGACTTTTCTGTATTTTTGGTGCTCAATACCTCTACTTTGAACTGCTTTGTTGATGTACCCAGTCTTGGTGTTTGCAAACATGAAGGATCTATAGATTTTTATATACAAACCTAGCATAAATTTTAGCAACTCTTTCCTTCTTTTCACTGCGAGAGGTGATTTTTCTTTTTTCTTTTTTAGAGGCCACTGGTAGACAACTTTTAAGGAGACATATCGTTTTAACATGGAAATTTTGCTTAACTCAACTTTTGTAGCTTTATAAATGCTTCACTTGGTTGGTCTCCTGTGAGATGGATGGCACTGCAAGGCCATACAGACATCAGTGCTGGGTGGTGGCATGCAGGAGTGACAAGAGGAGGGAAGGAGGTGAAATACTGTCAACTGCACTGTCCCTGTGAGGTGCCTGCTGTCCAGACCCCCAGCTCCCGCAACCCACAGGTACCATGCACAGTGTCAGGAGGCATTTTGGGGTTTTTTTGGTCATTGCCCAAGACATATTCAGTTTGAACAGAAGAGTTTCCAAGTCTTTTAACTCTTCACAAGAAAGCCTTGGCTGAAATTAGTATTTACAGCCTGACACAGATATATAGAAACTATAGGTATGTCACAGAATTTCTGTGGGGCTGATCCTCCTGACTGTCCCACATCTCATTGCGCATTATTTCCAAGGTGCAGACCAGAATGATCTGTGTGATCTTCCACTGTTATGTTAGTGAATTACTTCTGAGCTCCGTGGCTCCCTCCTAGCCCTGCTATAATTCCCTGACACACAGCAGCACTGTAGCCAATAGGCATTTAGAGAAATAGAGGCTTAGTCCTACATTAATTCTACCAATAAGGACAAGTTAGAGTAAGATTAAGGAAAAAAGAAGTAGAAAAAACTAGAAAGTATTGCTGTGACTGTTTCTCCAGACTCCCTTTTTTCTGGACTGGCTCATGACCTCAGAACAAAAGGAAAACAACCCTGTGCGGTCATCTTCTTCTCCATAAACACGCACAACTGTTCCTTACATAGATCTGGACAGCTGGAAGGAGGCTCTCAAAGGGATTGCTTTCCTCTATCCTCTCATTTCCTTTCCTTGCTCCAGATGCAGTGTTTCTCAGACTCACTGGCCTCCTTCTTCAAGGCTTTTTGTGCTTTTGCTACTTTGATTTAATAGTGCAAGCTCAAGTTCCTCGGGAGGGTATGTGTGCACTTGCCAGAACTGCTGGCTGAAGACAAGGTGTCACTCGTCGAGGTGCCTGTGTTATAAGAACATTTCTATTAGCTTTTGACCTGCAAAAGCTGTCTCCCAACTCCATGCCTACCCGCATCCCAGAGAGAAGTAAGGCCAGCATTTACTTCTCTTCTAGCTGCAAGAACAACCATGGTTTGAGGTGGAACTTGACAGAGAGGCTGCAGTTATTTCTTCCTTGCAACTGCCTGCTTTGCCCACAACTGCAGGAGGAGACAGCATTGACTGCCACAGTGGTGAGTGGGGGTGTCCCATGGGAACAAGCCTGTAAGGGAGGCCTCTAGGAACAGAAAATAGGTGAGTGTCATTCTGGCTAGGTATTTTCTGCCTGAAAGCATTTTGATGAATCCAGAATATTCTGTTAGAAAACATGAATTTTTATTTAACCTTTTTTAAAAAAGTGGGAAGAAAAAAAGATCCTAAATATTTTGAGCAGCTTGAGATGTTATCCCCTGTTTCTTTTTCATATAGAGATGTATAGAGAAACAGACGTTTTCTGATGTGCATTTTCTAAATAAATGTTCCAAATTTTTTTCCAGTGCAAAACATTCCAGCTGTAAATTAAAATAATTTTTTTCTGACCCTGAAGATAGTCTTTTTCCGTGAAGAATGTGGTCTATGGGGAAACTTCAAGCTCACTTCAATCTGGAATGAAAACAGTGTCCAAAATCTTGGAATCTGTCACAAGCTGGAAATTTGGACTTCTACCAGAGCAGTTTGAAGACTTTTATACCCTGTGAGCAGACTGGGTAAAGGAGAACTGCTCTAGCTCACAGCAGATTCCTGCACTGTCTGAGGTAGAAAAGGCTGAAATCCAGCTCCAGTTCTGGGGGAGCAGTGCCCACCACCATCTCCTGAGGCCAAGAGCCCTCCTTAACCTGCCAGATGCTTCCGCTGAGACTTCTGAATTGCTTTAGTTCTCCTGTCTTGTCTTCCCACCACCCCAAAGGCAACTAAAACCCTAGTCTTTGCTGGAGAGGACTGTGTCCTTCCCTTCTGCCACCTTTCCAAGAGAGACAAACAAGCAGAGCTGAGTTCTCCCAGGAGCTCGTCAGTCCTTCAGAAATAACACTTTCCAGGGCAGACGACTGCATATGGGTGACAGGTCTCCTTTGCAAAGTCATTAGAGCATCTCCTAGTACGTATTTTTTACTTCTACTTTTATGCAAGGAAAACAGCAATTTTCTTTATTTGGCAGACATGTACACACACAGCCATCTAAAAGATAGCCAGACTGCTCACAATACCAGCACACAGCAACGGGTACTTTTGCAGCTAAGTTATAATCTGACAGTGGTGCTATCAAATTCCAACTTAATATATATTTGGTTTAGTTTCTTACATACTTTTAAATTGTAAATACAGATTTATACAGTTTTACGTATGTGTGTGTATATATATACACACAAACACACAGGCATACGTATGAATACTTATATTTACCTATAGATAATTACAATGCACAGTACCTGTAGTTTTAAGCACAGTCACATACTTAGCAACACAGCATCACAACTGGTCTGGGTGAGTCACAGGCTTCCAGGCGCATTAATACACTTGTGTTTTGCCTGACCTTATTAGATACCTCTTCTGGATATGATTTTACAAAGGACGGTGCTAAGCTAAAGAAAGCATCTCCCTTACAGTGCTGATCAGAAATACAGGCATTTGAATGAAGCCAGAGGAAGAAAAATAGCACAAATAACCAGATAAACCTTGGTAAGTATTTCCAGCCACTGGCAAATAGCCAAAATTTTGTTGGTTTACACAAGCACAGTGTCTGCCTGGCAGCTTCTGACTGCCCTGGAGTGATGTCCATCCCATCAAAGCAGCATCCTTGGCACCCAGCTGGCCCCACACTAACCAAGGGGGCAAACATCATCCTGTGAACATGAAGTCCTGATGGAAAACCTCTACATAAAAGCCTTTACCTTTCCCTCCCCCGGCTGCCACGCATCCCTTGGGTGACAATTTGGCAGCAGTGCCGTGCAGTGAGCCGACTCACAGACGTGGCTCAGAGATTCCTGCAGCCAGACGCCAAAAGGCACAGCTGTGCAGAAATTTAATGTGCCCAGGAGCAAGCCAGGCCCTCAGTCTTGACAGTGATGTTAAAATACTCACCTGTCACTTGGATGTGCTTCTTCCCTTGCGAAGAGGGCAGCGGCATGTGCTGACCATTCAAATGGGGACCAGCACGCAGCCCTTGGGCATTTCTCTTCCACTCCTGGATGAGGTCCGAGGAGCAGGAAAACAATTTAGTGACCAAGCGAGTGGCTCATGGGAGGAGGAAGTCATTAAAATCCTGTGATTTTTAAGCCCAGTGAGGCCGATGGGAGACTCTTGCACATGTTTACTGCCTCTTTGACCTTAAAGTAATATGTTTGTAATTTACTGATAACCAGCGAAGTGGGACCTCCAAGCATGCACCAGCATATGACTTATTTTTATACACCACCATGTTTCCTGAAGAAGCAACTGTGATTTTTTTTTTATTTAGATAAACTCCAACAAAAATATTTCTTGGGGTTTAACACCTTATTCTCTTCGTATTTTCTAAACAGCTTGGAGGGCTCTTTTGCCCGTAAATGCACTGTGTTTTGAGGCACCCTTGCTGTTTTAGCTCTGCCGGTCAGATGACAGCAAACACTGTCAAGCAGTTTGAAGTGAGGCAACATGGGGCTATTTTAGCTTGCCTGATCCCATTTCAGACCAGTGGCAATTTGTTTCATCCTCCACAGGGATTATATTAGTGAGGTATATTAGTGAGATGTAAGTCTTTCCCTGTATATTATCAAGAGTTTTCAGATATTGTCATATTTTTTGTGTGTTCTTAAGCTTGCACACACTTGAATTTAGCTGAATGCAGAGAAATCCCTCTGTCTTCAGTGAAACTAATGACAGTGCCAGACAGTTGACGATAGCGACAGGCAGTGCATCAGAGTGAGTTTAGCCTCTCTTTGTGGGGAAAGGTAGAAAGAAACAATATAAATAAAGCCCAAATGATGACAACGCTGATGATCAACAGAAGGGTCTTTGTTCTCAGAAATTCAGGTTTCAGGTGCTGTGAAGAGAAATTATCTCACCTACTAAAAGCAGATCTGGGAAACAGTTGGTTTCCAAGATGATGAACTGGGGATGAATAATTTCAGGGGGGAAGGGGCGGCTGTAATGAATGGGAGACAGACACTCTGGAAAAAAATATGGATATGATGAGCAAAGGGAGGAGTGGAATAAAAGACAGAGAAGATACCCCGGGAAAGCCATTAAATACTGCAATGGTATTTTTGAAGCTCTTGTTAAACTTCAGGCTGACCTCATGAAGCAAAAGGGAAAAAATGTGAGCTCTAAAGGAGCACAGAAACTCAAGTGGAGTGGCAGAGGAGCATTTCTGTAAGCCAACCACAGAGAGTTTCGCTGAATATGGGCAGAAAAGGGATCTGCATTTTTTCACAGTCTTGTCCCAAAACAATTTCAAGATTAACTAGCCCTGCCAGAAATTTCCCTGTGGCTGGGCTGGTGCCCACCCTCCTTCGGAGCCAGGCTTTTGGGGAGAGGGCAGCCATGGACGCGCAGTATCTCTGCCACCTCCTGAGACCTGCAGACTGCTCCACCATCTTCTCACTCTTCTGGCACACTAAAGAGGGAAGAGGCTGCATGGAAGGACCCATCCCTCCAAGCACTGGCGGCATTGTCATGGGTCTGGCACAAGAAATGCAGTAAGGCTCCTCAGACACCTCTGCTCCATCTTCTCCATCATCCTCGCTTAGCTCATGAGTCCCTTCACTGCAAGCCCAGCAGCACAATGCACGTGGAAAGAATCTGCTGTGCTCTTCCATTGCTTCTGGAGAACCTGTGATGGTAAGACGTGAGAAGGAGGAGACTGGACTGGGTAAGTATGGAAAAGCAATCTTCAAAAAGCCCATCAGCAATAGTAAAGAGTTTGGTTTCTTTGCAGTGGTTGCTGCCAGTAGTGAGGACACAAGATTGTATGAACCTTGCATGTTCATCAAAATCCAAGAGCCAGGAGAGGAAGAAGCAGCAAGTTTGTCTCTGGAGAGCCTTTCCAGACCTGAAGGATCTTGAGTCACAACTGGTGATGCTCGCCCAGGCACAGTGTGGTGGGTTACAGTGCTGACTGGAGACTTTGATCCTTCCATCCATCTACACAGCCCAGTCTTGTTCTCTCAAAGAAGATCCGTGTGGGAGTGTCAACAGCAGATGCCCAAAGGCTGTGGAAATTAGATGACTGCCTAAAAGCCTTAGCTCTTACCTGAATACAAGCTCCAAGCCTGAGGGTCATGTTTTGGGAAGAACAGTAACAGAGTGAGGGCCTGGCTTCTGTGGACACAAGGTATAAATTTGGGATGGGCTCTCAGACCAGCTCTGTCCTGGTAGTGGTGGTTTTTTTTATTAAAATGCTGGCATTATCAACAAGTAAAACAAGGAGTTCAGCTGATGAGCCTGATAGGTCAGTTAGCTGCTGCTCTAGCATCCCACACCAGTGGTGAGCCCCAGTGCACCTTTTGGATTAAAAGAACTGAAATTCCAGAAAACTCCCATGCTCCATCTGTTTTTATTGGTCAGGGACTGGGCATTCGTTGCAAGCATGCTGCAAGCATAAGCCTCTGCTGCAGGCTAGGAAACATCAGAGGACAGAGGTTTCCTTCCCCCAGACCTGCCTAGTTTTAACCACAGGATCATCATCATCAGCCTGCTAGCTGTCATTATGGGAGCTGAGGAAGCAGGTTCACAGGTGAGCAGTTGCAAAGCCTCTAACCTTTCCGCTATTAAACCAGCTACAAAAGAGGACAGCAACACTGTAGAGTGTGTATATATGTATATGGACATAGTTATCTGCAGGGTGCTGATGATAGCAGTGGAGACGCAAGGCCAAGGAGCTTTGCTGCATGGACAGGAGCCAAGCAGTCCCAGTCACCCTTGGGAACAGGAGTTTCTCCTCTCCCTCCTTTTTTTAGAGACTGTATTTACAAAACCAGGCAAGGGTCCCTGCAAGTATCAGCCTCACTGACATTGCTGGGCACACCTGGGGCTGGTCTCCACCTTGGTAGACAGGCACCCTGTGCCCTGGTTTTCTCAGCCTCTTTGAAGAGGAGAGGGGGTTCTCCCATGCCTGGGTTGATACCACAAAAATAAAAGGTATGTCCAGGCAAAGCCTAGAAACAACACAGGCTTTGAGGACAGGCAGTTCTGTCTGACTGAGGACAGGTAGTTTGTCTTATGGCACTTGATTTTAATGCCATTTAAAAAATATTTGCAATATTTTAAGCATTTGGCTGCTTTTCGTTAGCTAGAATATAAAGGTATGCGAATAGGAGGACAGGGGATGGGGGGTTAGCATCTGTCCATGGCCTTGTGCAATGGTGCCCAAGCAGCAGCAGTTTGGAGTAACATAAATATGTGCACAGGAAGTTTTTTTATGGTGTTTTGTTTTTTTAGAGGGTTTTTTCCCCCTTTTTTGTGGCTAATACATGTGTTGCTGAAGGTTTATTTTTAGCTAAAAAAAGAAATCATTGTTACGCCATGGCAACCAGAATTGGGAGGTAAGTTAGAGCAAGCTGGTCTGACTAAAATGTATCTGAAAGCATCCAAATTGATTAAACAGCCTAAAAATAAAGATGATGGCTATTAACATAACACAATTCTGATGTTTGTGCTTTAGAAACACAAACAGTTTCTGTTATGGCATCATTTTTTTTCCCCTAGTTGCCAGGTGTGAAGGGAGATCTGGAAATCTTGCCGATAGTCATAAACAACCAATACCACCAAAGGATTTGCAAAACGGGTGGGGTGATGAGAGGCAATTAGGCTTTCTCTTTTGAGATGCAATTAAACCCTCCCCAGGACCCGCACTTGAGTAGCCAGCTGCAGCCGAGCGGCTGGCAGGCAGTAGGGGAGGTGGTGGGTGTTTTCCCCTTCATTCAGGGGACTTGTTTAACGTAGGCTGAGTCAAGTCCTGGCTGCATTGATGCTGATGTCCATTCAGATGTCAGTGGTCGTCCCTCTCATGGACTGGGCAGCATGGCACCTCTGAGTCCAGATGCCTTGCATGTCCTGTGGTTTTTCATCAGTGTTGAAGAGCAGAAGATCTGTGCAGAGCCCCATCCAGCCCCATCCCTGGCAGCTACTTCAGGATGCTGAGAAGATGGGAGCGGGCAGTGGTCACTGAATGACCTCACAGTGATCAGTGACTTCAGGCACCTCCAAACCTGTGTCAACCAAAATGTGTCATTGTGTTCACTCGTCAGCGTGTGAAGGCACCATCACCTTGCGGTGAGGAAGACAGAGTGCCTTGGGTACCCAGCCAGGAAGGGTGGTCCCCAGCCTGGCATTTGCTGTGTGAGCTCCTCTGTGCCAATTAATCTTAGGGAGAAACCCAGCACTGCAGGTGCTGGACCATCACGAGGCAAAAGGAGCAGATCTGGAGCCAGGATGAGAAGCCCCAGGCTGGGTCCTTTGTCCAAGGACGGTGGCTCCCAAGAAGGTGCAGACATCAGCACAGCCCTGTCAGCCCCTTCCTCTGTTTCTGTTCCTCTCCTTGAGGCCCTTGTCCACCACTGGTGGGCAGGAAATATTTTCCTCCACAAGCAGCCCCTTTGGTTACCAGGTCATAGCTAGGGTCCAACCCATTTTACCGGGGGACAGGAGTGATGAGGCTCATCAATACTGAAGATAGGTAGCTTGTGCTCCTATTCCCACACACAGAACCTAACTTGGTGACAGATTTAAGGCCCTCTGGCCTGGTTAAGAGCTCCAAGTTGTTCTGAAGCAGCTGGACTCAGCAACATCCAAAGTGACACTGTCAGTTGTTTAGAATACACGGTTTCACTATAACGTCACTTCCGCTTTAGGCTGTGACAGACCCATCTAGTCTAAAGAACCAAGTCACTTAGGTGAGAAGGGACCTCAGGAGGTCTGTAGTCCAATCTCCTGTTCAGAGCAAGGTCAACACTGACTTCAGATCAGGTTGCTTTGTCCTTCATGCGTTGGAAGCCTCTGTAGATGGAGACTGCACAACCTGGCAGGGAAACCAGTCCCATTATCTAATTATCCTCACAGTATGTATTTTTCCCTTACACCCAATCAGCCCCAGCTTCAGGCTCTTTCACCCAAAAGATTCTCCAATGTCAAATGCATTAAAACTCTTCCTTTTTATACGCTCTTCTAATCCATTAATTGAGCTCTGAGAGTCCTCCTTCCTCCTTGGCCCTGATCCTAGAGCTTGAAAGCATTCAGCCAAAATTACAGTAAAGGCCCTGGAATTAAACCTTCTTTCCCAGCACTTCATAATTTGGGACTGCATAATTTTTTACCACTCGCATGCTACTTGTTGAAAGCAAAATCCCTGGGGAATATTGTCATGGTTCAGAAAACTATTCAGTCCATGCTTTTTTCCCTACTTGCAGCAGACTATCTAGTCAGGTATAAAATTTTGATAAACTATGTCAGTATTTGTGAATAACATCATTTTCAAAGAGCATCTGACATGTTTTAAATGATTTGCACAACACAATCCTTATATTTTAAACTATGAAACCTTAGCTTATTCTTAGTCCTAATTAACACAGACTCAGTCAGACATCTGTTTTTTTTTAATTTAAAATTATATCCCCGAAATGATAAATTGTTTTCTTTCAGAAAACACCCTGTAATTAGACTCCTCTTGGTCTGCTCTTTATGGATGGTTTTGCATCTCTTATGCATATTGGTTTGATTGACCCTCTATTTGTTTAGAGTTGTTGCTTTGCTTCGACACTACTGGAATATACTCTTAATGAATATATTAATAATTATGGGCATACTTAGAAAATCAAGCCTGGGCACAAAGGTGAACATCAAGACTGATCCAACAAAATTTTCACATGAACGTTTCAGTGGGTTGGAATAATTTTCTCTGACTGCAACAGCTACAGGGATGTGAAGTATTTTATAAAAAGAGACTGCCTTTGGTCCAAACAGGCTACAAAGAAAGGCCTTGATCTTTCAAGTGGCTTTAAGCATATTCCAGTCATAGTAGCATGAGTGAAGGACCCAGCCGCAGGTTTGTGCCTCTACATTTTTCTACTCTGAGGGATGGAAATTTGGATGTGAATCTCCACCTATGTACCAGGGAAGCCATCTTCTGCGTTCCAGGTGCATATCCTTGCCTCTCCAGCCCCTCTGGACACACTGGTGTCTATGTATTTCTCAACATTACAGCTGTGAAATACTAGCAGCTACTGCAAGGGATGGTGATGATTGTCTTAGGGACATGGTTTAGCTGCAGACAGGTATGGTTGGACTCTACAATCTCAAAGGTCTTTTCCAAACAGATGATTCTATGATTCTACGATTCTCACCCTGGCCCAGGCTCAGCCTTAATCCTGCCCTAGTACCCAGCCAGAACAAGGGGAATATTCTGCCAATTTAGCTCCCTGAAGGGGTGCAAAGGCTTCATCAGTAGATGGAGGGGAGAGTGGGAATGACTTTTGTTGGCTGGTAGTCCTTAGCTGGGATTTGATGTAGTGTAACTCTGCACTCCTGTTGCACCCAGGATAGGAACTACACCATGCACTAGACCCAAGCTGGATGTTCAGGCTCTTAGGGTATGGATGAGCTCTTAAATATGGTCATAGTTAAACACGGTTTGTACTTAGGGTGAACCATTATATTTAGGGCTTTGCTGACTAACATCTCTATGGCATGTTTTTTTCCCAGGGCTGTGAACAAATGGGATGCTTCTGTGGGACAACATAGCTAGGCAGGAGGGAGGGGAAGCATCTGTGGAATCTTCTTCCTGTAGAGCTGCTGACAGGTGGGCCCAAGTTGGCACCTGCTTTAGGGTAAACATCAAAACCCAGGGCTGTCAGCATCCCCATCCTACCAAGCGTATGATGCTTGTCTCACATCTCATCCCACTACATATTGCCTCCTTGGCTTGGGATGAGGCTCCTGCTGGGCCGCAGTGACAAAACTCCCTCCATTGCCTGGGGCCTGGTGATGTGGCTGTCCTTGCTCTCTGCTTGTAAAGCTCTCATCACCACCCGGACTCTCAGACGTTGTGATAATGAAAATAAGATGAAACAGTGCTCAGTTCATTTAGTGAACTTCTATGTGGTAAAACTAAAATTGATTTTTAATTTTTAATAGGTTGACTCACTACTCATGGGCATTGCAGACAGTAGTTAAAAACTACTTTGCACTGGAGTCAGAAAGTCAGAACTAATTAAAGAATATGTCCACAAAAGCACTGCTAATAGACTGAAAGGAAGACCTTAATTAGAAATTTGGGAGGTAGTAACCCTCCTGTTAATAATGCTTAAATGACATTTGGGAGCCATGTAAAATAAGTAAACAGCTCCTCTCTGCATATCTACAGTCTCAGACAAGAGACTAGAAGAAAAATCTAAATAGGATCTGGATGCTGCCCCTTCAGAGCTGGAACAGTCTCTTCCTTGAAGCAGTCTTCAGTCTTGTTCTCCACTTAGTAACAAACAGCACTGCAGCACTTATAAAAAAATCTGTAGAGTAAGGCAGCAAGGTGACTCCAAGGACTGTAAGGCATGAGCAATAGTGTGCAGAAGCTAAAACACCTCAGCCTACACAATATGACTTAACTCTGCTCTTAAAGAAAAGCTCCAGGCGCATCTTTGGTTATCTGGCATACACAACCAGTCAGGGCTTGAGAGAAATGTAACTGAAGCAAGTGAAATATTTCAGGCATGTTGACAGTGACGCAGTGATTTGGTAATGACCCTTGCTGGCAGAATAAACAGGCTAGCAGAATACAGTGCTTTATAAGATTTTAGTTCTATACAGAAGAAGAAGAAGAAAAAATTTGTTTACAACGCGCCTATCAACACAAGCCTGAAACACTTGTAATGGTATATTAGCAAACTTGGATCATACTATAAGTCCAAAGGTGTGCTCTTGTAACTTGTTGTGACTGACCCCACCGTAACCTGCTCTGACAGACTGTTTCAAACTCCATTTCGCTCCTCCTTCAGCCAGTGCCTGGGGCTGCAGCGCTGGGGCTGGGGCAGCTGGGGAGCCACAAGAACCTGCTGGCGCACCTGAGTCTGGCTGCTTCAGAACCCACACCACCTCCATTGGCACCCACACCTCCACTGGCACCCCTAGCACCTCCATTGGCACCTGCATCCAGGGAGAAGGGGAGGCGGGTGGGTGTTGAGTGAGTTGCAGAAATAATTTTTTGACGAGTGCTGTGTCACAGCTGAGACGCCGAAAATAACTATTGTCAAGTTCAGGCATGAATACAAAAGAAGTATCTTGAATGCCTCCAAACCTTTTTTGTTGTGACTGCCAGTACAGAAATCTACCTAAACTATGATATTTTGGGGGGAAAAAAACACCATGCAGTTTTAAAGCATGTTAAAATACTGCAAAATTAATGCCCTCACTAATTTTTACTGCATTACTGGAGGACCTAGACCTGTCTCCTTTCTTTTCATATCCATGGAGCAAGGGTAGTTTGAAGTTCAAGGTGTTCCATGATTTCTGAGCTACATAAGCACGTAATAACAAAATGTTGGTTTATCTGATTGCTGATGCCTGACAGTTTCATAGTGCTCTTCCATAGGCACTCCTTGCAACTAGGCATAAATATACTGTACCCGATACATTTTAAAATTGAAAATTTTATCAAGATCACAGTTCTCGCGTCTTTCTGATATTCATTAGCAAACCAATTTTATTTTAATTTTGTGAAACTTTCAACTAGTCATTTTAAAAGTTCCAAATATGTAAAATTACATGGCAGAGTGAACGAACAGCAGGCTTATCGTGTCTCAACCAGGAGTATCCTTCAGTGCTCTGCATATTCAGTAACAGTTTCTTCTGCCGCCACAAAGGAGCCACTATGGCAGGGAGAAAACAAGAGCCCAGTTATATCCTGGAAGATGCACCTGGAGCATTTTGGTGGGGGAGAAGAAGAAAAGAAAGGAAGATTAGTGACGTCCAGCCAAAACATGACGTCTTGAATTGGAGCATGATCAGGGAAAAAAGGTGTCATGCCACCTTACAGAATGCCCTGTGAGGTGGCTGCAGCCATCGTGAGCTGTGGAGATAGAGCATCTCCAGCAGTCAGAGCTCCACTTTTGGATATGTTGGAGCCATGGAGCCCAGGCAGATTCTACAGTCTCCGAGGTCTTTACTTTGATGCAAACTGAGGGTCAGTTGTCTTTGAGAAGGGCCTGGAGAGCAGCCACAGCTGTTGCTGTCTGAGTATGGCACTGAGTTCAATCTCTTTCGCTCCAAGTTCTTCTTTGTGAAGTCTTGTGTTGGAGGTTGACTGAGAAGATCAGGTTTCCTTCATGTCACTTCTTCTGTCACGTGTTACACATTTAGAGCTCCTTACCTTTAAAAAAAAAAGGAAAAAAGATAATTCTCAGCAAAAGCTATTAAGCTATTACTGCCATTCCACAGTGATTAAAAAAAAGCCATGAAAGAAAAATAACTTTGTTTCAGTTTTCACTTTCTTTTTGTAGGGGAGGCCTCTTGTCATGCTACCGCTTTTGAAGAGTACGAGCCCTTATAATAGAGCCTCATCCCTATCCCTGAATTCCAAACAGTAGAAACCTTGTCTACACGCCAGGCAGGAAAAAAACATTTTAAACTGCTACTTGAATCAACTATTTAGAATCTATTTTGGTGTAAAAATGCAAGATTGTTAATTCCTGTTGAAACAACTCTGTTGTGCCCAAATGCCCCACGGCAAAAATAGGATAGACATCAACAGGGAAGCTGGCATCTCACTACCAAGAAAAGCTGAGGATAATCTGTGCATGTGCCCTTGCTTTACTTCACAAAGGCCTTCAAGAGAAGAAATGAAAGGCAATGCAGCAGGCTGGTATTAACGAGCCTCTGCCATTCAGCTACTTAGCTGAATTATCAACTTAGTCTGAAAAAGAAAAGAACTCAAAACCAGACCATTGATGGTAATTAACAACTGCACTTTGTGGGCTTTCAGTCTAATGAATACACAAATGAAAAATCAATGGAGGAGGCTTCTAAAAATGAACACGGCAACAGTCTTGATCTTAGCGTTGGCTCAAAGACAGCTCCTCCCAAATCAGCTCTAAGGCTGTGTTCTTGCTGTAGGCTTCTCTTATTTCATTGCAGAGCTCTCCCTCTGAGGAACTCATTAGTCTTTTTACTGATAAAATAAATACAAGTTTAATTTTTGAATTAAAAAATCATTACAATAATTACATCTCCAAAGCCCTAGTTCAAAAATGATAAGAGATCAAATCTGTAAAAGGCTGAAAATTATTCCCCATCTCTAAGGGTCATTTGAAAAATTTGCGCAGAATGAAGCAGCCACACTGAATAAAACTTTAAATAAAGAGGATTAAGCTCTGCAAACCACCAAAATTGGCTGAAACTGCAATTCAACATTATAAATTGCCAACTTCATCTTTTTTTAGTTGGAGAAATACAATATACATTTGTCTTTGTTACAAAAAGGTTCTGCAGTTCTGAGAGGAATACACTATTGGACTGACAATGGCTAATAGCACCCAAGGCCTGGGGGAAGGCACAAGTCATACCTCCTGGGGTTATTTTATGGGCTTTTTTACCTCTGTATGCCACAGTCAGGCAGACTTCTGCTTCACACCTGATATCACTTCTGAATTATGACCTTGCCTGTAACAAGATTTTGGCAATGAAAAATTCCATTTAAGCTAGACTGTGAATTCTGGGAAATACTTGCTGCTTGAGAGAAAGCTTGAGAAAATTTGTTTAGCTGCCATTCAGAAAACAACACAGGATGGGGAGGCACTCCTGGCAGTCAGGCCATGCTTCTGAGATGTGACGTGACTTCAGTTTCCTTCTTTTATTTATTTTTTTACTCCAGGTCAGAACCTTGGTCTGTCTGCCTCCTCCTACCATTTCCACCACACTGCTGAATATGAGACTCCAACACCCCATCCCAGTGTTGCAAGCCCAGCCCATTGTTCTGATTAAAAAAAATGCATTTAAAAAAACATTAGGGGGTTGAACACAATATTTAATTTTATTTGAGAAGCTCTTTACATTTGTCCAGAATTCAGACATATTTTGATTCGAGTTGGATCCAAAATGAAATTTTGCATTTGATGTAGCCACAACATTGTAAAAAGCAGTGATTCCCACAGCCTCTCCCTTCCTGACAGCAAGTGAATCTGATCTCACGTGGTATATTTTGTGCTGCTGCTGCCTTCATTGATTAATTTTTTTATTCAACCAAGTAGTTGTATCCGTATGCAAGTAAGGAGAAAACTTGGCATGACCTTTTCAGGTGCTTTGGGTCAAGTGATAATTTGGCTGCCAATAGCTTGGAGGCAAATACATCTGCCGTTATCCACTCAGCAGCAGTTCATCTGTGCCAGCTTTCCAGCCATAGAATTTTTTTTTGTAATTAGGAGGCTATGGAACAGAGAGAAATGGTTTGATGCAGACTCACACAGGCGTTTTTAAAAATATTTGCTGTTTATGCCTGGTATGCAATTCCTGCTTTCATCACACTCAGATGTGAGCGAAAAGCAAAGCTCTCCCACCTCCTGCACTGGGGCAGAACATCTCTGTTTGAACAACTGCAGTTGCCTTATCATTTTAAACCTGTCTCAACTCCTGCTCCTAAATTTTTATGATATTATCATTACACAAACATCCTTTACAGGTGGTTAATCACTGCAGCAAGCAAAGGACTTCTTAGGCATTGGGGTTTGTTCAGTTTCTTCTAGCGCTCACTCAGTTTCTCAAACCACAGCTTGAGCAGGACCAAGACACGTCGAGGAAGCCGTGCTTGCCGCCTCCTTAACTGATAGCCACCAGAGCCCCAAACAGGGTACAATGCCCAGGTGACCTTGGTAACGCCACAGGGGCTGATTTCCTGCCTCTGCGGGGAGTTAAACAGTGTTTCTGACTTCCATCTTTGAGGGCAGGACCATTTTTCAAGAGATTATTCCAAACTGGAAAGTCTAGGCACATTGGAAGTGAAGGCAAAAGAAAGCGAAGTTTCAACACTACCTATTTCATTTCAGCTTTACCTCTCTGATCTCTTTGCACCTTTGAAGAGGCAAGCCTGCAGAAAGAGATGCAGCCTCACTGTGTGGGAAGCAGATTGTCAGATGCTTACCTTACTCTTGGCCCTCACCTGGAGCAGGTAGCTCAGACCAGCCAAATGAGAATAAATGAAAGATGGTCTGAAGCACATGAAAGGTGGTGAGCCTACATTGGTGACTCGCCAGCAGGCAGAGTTTCTCAGCTTCCAGTTCTATGAAGTGGAAGAGTTAAGTATAGCTTATCCAGATAAAAGGACTTTCCTCTGAGAATCTGAATTAACAAGCAAGTTATATTCTTAAGTCTGTGTTTGTAGTGTGTGATTAGCAGCGTTTCTCCTCCTTTTAGATTTTTTAGACCCACAAAAGTCACCACCCCGGTGAGTTCTGCACGCCAGACCCAGTTGGAAAATGTTGTGCCCCCACAACCCCCACCTGTGCCCCAACAGTCAAGTCTCTTTTCAAGCAAAATGTAGAAACAAAACCCACAGAAATGCAACCCTCATCCATGGATGGAGAGCTTTTATAAAAATATAGAAGTTCTGCATTATAATAAATCCTTGCTCTTGGAGACACAAATAAAAGAAGTTTCATGATTTCTTGCTCTGAGAAATAAAGCTGCAGCAGTTGAAACTTGTTAGGCTCTGGAACTTTCAAAGCTGTTGAAGGATGAGATCACCATTCTTCAAACAGCCGTGTTTGGGCATGATGTGGTAGGAAGGTGCAGCTAGTGTCAGGCTTTTCTCATCTCCCACTGACTCATTGGTGATGGCACCAGCACTGGGACCAGAACAACCTGGTTGTTTGCTGTTGACACTGCCAGGTCTGGTGAGGGACAGTTTTTCTCTGTAACTGGCCGCTCGTAATCTGTAGTAAATCTGTGGAGGGAAGTTGCAGCTAAGATTATTTCAGAACTAATATCCCACCAACAGTTGCGTGGCACACTTCAAACAGCTCGATCCTTGCTTCTGCCACAGAGATGTATGGAGTGGCTCAAGAGGAGCAGAGCCAAGCAAGCCTCTGTCTATGTCTCGTATGTCACCATCGAGAACGCATAGTCTGAAAATATAAAGGGTACAAATCCTGGAAGAAAAGAAAAACACCAGCTAGAGGGACCTCTTCTAGGGCCATCACAGGGCAGTTTGTCCTCTCCAGGTCATGAGGGGACTGGAGCATCTCTCTTATGAGGAGAGGCAGAGTAAGCTCCACCTGTTTAGCCTGGAAAGGAGAAGACAAAGAGGAGATCTTATTAATGCTTATAAATATCTAAATGGCATGTGTCAAAAGGATGGAGTCAGACTCTTCTCAACAGTGTCCAGCAACAGGACAAGGGCAATGGGTAAAAAATGGAACACAGGAAGTTCCACCTCAATGTGAGGAAAAATTTCTTTACTGTGAGGGTGGTGGAGCACTGGATCAGGCTGCCCAGGGAAGTTGTGGAGTCCCATCTGGAGATATTTAAAACCCAGCTGGGCACATTCCTGTGCAACCTGCTCTAGGAAAACATGCTTTAGCAGGGGGGTTGGAATAGATGATCTCCAGAGGTCCCTTCCAACTCCGACCATTCAGTGATTCTGTGATTCATAGGTGTCTGCTCACCTGAGCAAGGATATGGGCATTGGCCTCCCCAGCATTTAAGTGAAGCCAATGCAACTAACTTTGAGTAGAAGATAATCTAATGCTAGAGAAAAGGTGATTGTGCAAAGAGATTGGCATGGCACAGTCCGTAGTGAAGCCTGCAGTTGACCCCAGGCATTCCCTGACTGCTTTTAATGTGTTAATCGTGTAACAAAAATGGAACAACAAGGTGCTAGAATAGTTTTGAGTGAAATAATATTTGAGTATCATAAAGCAGAACAATGCACAGGTTATTGCAGCAGCAGCGGTATACAATGACTTTAAGCTGATCTATTCAACTGTTTAGAAATTTTACTTAAAAGAATTTACTCCCTGACAGATTATTTTTTGGCAAAATATAGTTGCAGTATAAACATTTATGATTGCTTTCTACATCTCCAAAAATAAGCTGATAAATTAACATCTTTCCCCAAATTCTGTGCAGCTGAATGGTGGACTGGGAAGGAGGACTTTGCCACCAGGGTGGGCAGCACCGAGCAGCCAGGTCAGGCCCCAACCAAGGTGAGCAGCAGGGAAAGCTGCAGCCATCTGCCACCACAGTTGGTTGACCCACCTGGGATTAATCTGTTCTCAAGAGGACATGCAAAGCAAAGGTGTCAATGTCCTCCAGCCTACCACCGCTAATTAGCTGATGTCTTTGCTGATTTTAATTGATACCATAGCTGCTGCAGGAGAAAAGCCAGAAACAAAGCAGGGAAGTCTGTCTCCTCTTCCTGAAAAACAAGTTTCTTGTGACATGTGTGGAGGTATGTTAGCAACAAGGTGAGAAGAAGCCGTATTCAGCCTCTGTCCATACAGTGCCTGCTATATGGCAGCATGGAGGATGCCAGTCCAATGGAGGATACTCAGGGGCGCCTTGCCCTCTCTGGCTACAAAAGCAAAGCAACCATGCAGCAACGCCACAGCAGATTCACAACAGATGCATGGAAGAGCCAGAAAGCTGGGACCTCATGGTGATTTCATTGGAGTCCATCATGGGCAAGCCATGTAAATTAAGAGGTTTGATTTGTCTGACTTTACACTCACAGCTAGGCATTGCTGCTGTAAATGCCTGTTCCTCCTAGTAATCCATTTTGTAGGAATAAGAGGTTGGCTTTGTGGAGTATTGACTCTGGCCCAACTCATCCAACTTGATAAGGACTTCTGAGTACAGAAGTCTTGGCCATGATCAGCTGTTAAAGTGATGATGATACTATACAAGCCTGCGACAGACATCAAGACACTGCTCCTCTTGAGAAATTGCATGATGTCTGACACTACGCTCCCCAAAGCAATCAAGCGACTTTCCATGTAAGAAGATATTAGAGAATGTTCACATGGACCAATGTTGTCCTGCAGATGTGGCTGTGACAGCTGTCGTTGCCTCCTCTGCATGTGCTCCCTCCTCTGCCTCAGCTTTGGCGCAACCGGATAGGATCAGGCAACCGCAGAGCTCTTCTGAAGTCCCTGAAGGTGTGCTTTTGCCATCCGTGTTGTTGGCTGAAGCATGGGGAGGAGGAGATGGTAATTTCCTTTGAAGAAATCATGGCATTTAGCCGGAGGTAGCATGATTTTCTGTCAGCTCATCTCTTTGCGACAAAAAATGCCTGGCTGCAAGCTACTTACCCAGAGCGGGCAAAATAAGAGGGGAAAGCAAGAAGTAGAGCTGAACGGGGCGAATCTTATCCATCCTGCCACCCTCCTGGCGACTGCTTCCCTGCAACCATTCTTTCACCGCAGCCTCCTCCTCTTCCCTGGCTCCAAAAGCCCGCAGAAGTCCAGCTTACATTTGCCGCATGCCGTGCAAAAATGAGTCAGTCATTAAGGCTTTTAAAGATGACGCAAGAACAACTGACACACATGTATCTAGTGCGTGGGATAGGCAAGCAGCAGCAAAACGTTGTACAAGTGAGTGTCGTGCCAAATTGGTTTTTACTTGCTGCAAAGAGCAATTTTGTCCATTACAGGCGAGCAATAGGCAATTTTTAAATAATTTTTTTTCTTCTAGCTGCAGTTGCACAGTAATTTGCTTCACAAATAAACCAAACTGGGTTCTTACAAGAAAGAGCAAGGATATTTTTCTCTTTCAAAAAGACCAAGAAAAATAAGGCACATTCAGTTACTCTGTTTCACATGTTTGATTTTGTTATTTCTCCTGGAAAGCGGGCATTTGATAGCAAACTTCCTTCATTGCTTCCCACAAAGTTAGAGGGGATTAGCTTTCCTCTTACATAATTATTCCACTGTGCCCAGGTTAGTAGCTGTCAGTGTTACAGTTATAAAATTAAGATGGATGATCCCAAATGCTGACTTGGGTGAGAAAGGAAAGGTCTGCTCAGCTTACTCATTTTAAGTCTAGATGCTGACTTTTGCATGCTTTGTGATTTGTCTGTGTTTTTTGACTTATTTTCAAGAAGTTTGCAGTATCTCTACAACATCCATTCTCAGGGAAAATAAGGGGAGGGGGCTGTATATAAACGATTCGTGGATTATTATGCTTGAAGGTAGCAATAATTCTCATAAATGACAGCAATACTATCTTAGCCCAAGAGAGCCACCTTCTTCCACTCAATTAGGAGTCGCTCAGTTAAACACAGGATCCTAAAGCTGAGTTTGCAGACCTATGTGCTCCTTCTATCTATTAGCGTTATCTCCCACAGCAAAAAACCAGATTTGCTTCTTTCAGCCAGCGCAGCCTCAGTAACAATATTTACAGGCTGAAAAGTCTGTGAGAACCATTTTATTTCTCACGTGAAGCATCTTTCCCTGACTGTGACTGTGGTTAACCCATTGACACATTGCAGGGTGCCATCTGACCACACTAAAAAGTATCACATAGCTGCTTTATCCCTGCTCTTCCCTGGCCTGAGCCCTGCCTAGAAATCTGCTTCGCCTGTCGCTCTCCCACCACACATTTTCGTAGACAGAGGTGGAAACCTGAGCTGCACCTTACCTCAAACCAAAGGAAGGCTTTGGGAAGTATATATGGTTCCCTGTATGTAGTTCTCATTGCCCAGGAAAGACAGGTTTCTGGAATGCATTTCAGTTGCTTCCAGAGAGCAGAGACTTTGTCCCTGGAATGTACAGGATGTACAAAGGGTCCAAGGATCTGCCGGACTGAAAGAAAAACCTCTCTGCAGCTTTTTTCCCCAAAACCCTGTCTAGCTGTGCACAAACTGAGCTCTGCAGATATTCTTTATTTATCAGGAGCCAACGTTAGAAGTTTGCATTATATCTAAGACAGGGTTTTGCCATGTTATCCTTGTCTTGCATTACAGGAAAGCACATAAAGAGTTAAAATATATTAAAAGATTCCACAGTCCCTTTCTGTCTTTTTTTTTTTATGAATGCTAATTTAGATTTATCACACCAAACTGGGAACACTTTATGGGACCTGTGACTTAAAATGTTGGCAACACATCACCACAGAGGTCTGCCTTTCCTTTTCAAAAAAACCTGGAAATATCAAGCTGGAACAGGATGAGATGGCCAGCCAACTGTCTGCTATTTGAATCCCATGAAAACTCAAGTACAGCTGCAGACTCAACTTTGTTCTGGTCAAATACAGCAGTCCTGAAATGTGCTCCTTTCCACTGTGGCATGAAAAGTGTCAAAATTAACGCAATTCTCTTAGCTGTGTGGATTGAAATCTGTTTGACAGTTCCCTAAAGGCATGTGTAAATGGGGAATTATTCAGGAGTGGATTAGTTTCTAAGGAGGCCCCACAAAGACCAATTTCTGACTCTTTTTCTAGCGAACATTTTAATCAGTGATTTGGAAGCAGAAAAAGAAAAAGAGGAAAAAAAAACAAAATCATGACTGAGAAAATTCAAGGTGGCAAAAAAAATCATGCATGAACACAAGAAGCCCACAGGCATTTTAACACAGCCAAATATGAAATTGATAACCTTTAACTGCATAACATAGGTTGCATTTACAGAACTCAATCTTGCAGGTATGCTGAGACCCTGAAAAAGACCTGAACATCACAAAATATGCCGGCTGCTGCTCCATAGCCCCGTCTGCAGCAGCAGTCTGAATAAGCTGTGACTAGAGGCTGTAGAACCAGGACAGGATCCAGGAGAAGAAGCAGGAGAATAAGAAGGAGTAGAAGGGTGCGTTCATTATCCCCGCATCATGCATGACCATTGCCAAAGTGCAATATCCATCCTCTGCACCTTGGTTAGGAAGGACATTGAAAACAAGAAGAGAGTTCAGAAAAAAGCCCAAAACCAAAGTGATAGTAAAAGATGCTCAATAATGAAATCATCCAGGAGCTCCATCAGTCTTAATCAAGCAGAAGGGAGAAATATGATCCACCTACAAGTACCAACTTATGGAACAGGAGTCTGAAGGCTCTTTATTCTGCAAAGGAGAGCATAACAGCAGGCAGTGGCCTGGTATTGAAAATAGAAAATTTCAGAGGAGAAACAGGGCACAAATAATTAACTATGTGCATTGTCCCAGTCTGCTTAACTTATTGGTTCCTACAGTACTAGAATTTTTGAAATAAATTGATTTTTTTCTAGAACAGATTGCTCCAATTAATTTGAAGAAAACTTACGGTCTGCCATATGCAGACAATCAGAAAGATGGTCACTAGCAGTTCTTCCTGAACTTTTAATTTGTAAAAATAAAACCCAAATTATTACATATGCTTGATACGTATTTGATACAATACAGAGCTCTGTCACTCTGTCACTCTGTCACTCTGTCATTCTGTCACTCCGTCACTCTGTCACTCCGTCACTCTGTCACTCTGTCTGGGAGGGCAGTGATAGGACGAGGGGGTAATGCTTTCAAGCCGAAAGAGAGTAGATTTAGATTAGATATTAGGAAGATATTTTTTCCTGTGAGGGTGGTGAGACACTGCAACAGGTTTCCCAGAGACGTTGTGGATTCCTCCTCCCTGAAGGCATTCAAGGCCAAGCTGGATGGGCCTTTGAGAAACCTGATCTAGCAGAAGGAGTACTTGCCCATGGCAGGGGGGTTGGAACTGGATGGGTCCCTTTTAACTCAAACCATTCTATCATTCTGTGATTCTATTCTCTATGCAACCACTGATATAGTCATGCCCCTGATGGATTTGTAGCTGCTACAGCAGGACTGGCTTGCTTGTTTAAACTGAGATACCTAAATTCTGCTTACAGCCTATTTTGGGCACCAGTGATATGAGGGCAGCATCCTTTCTGAGGAGACATGGGCCTGTTGTCCTCCCACTCCAGCTGTCCATGAGCTAGAGCAGGGCAGGCTGGCTGAGTCTGCTTGTGTCTGCTTGCCAGGGACCAGGGAGACACCCCACGCTTCATGTGATCCTACTAGGATTTGTGAACAATAAAGGTTCACTCTGCAGTGAACAACTTCCATGGTCTACCAAAAGAGAGAATTAATTCTAGAAACATGCCCTCAGCTTTCAGCAAAGAGAAATAAAAGGTCTAGGAAAAGCTCCCGAGCTAGTTCAGCGCAAAGAATAACATGTAAAGATACAGGAGAGGATGAGGTAGGAAGACTTTTGTGGTTAAATTAGTTGGTAACACTGACATCCTGGAAGTACTTTTATTTTTTGTGCTCCCTTTCTTTTTTAACATCCTGTGTCTTTGGTCAGAAGGAAATACCACCCTGGGGTGAGAATATAGGAAGTATACAATGGGTTTTATTCATAACGAGAATCCAAAACAACACCAGCACTAACAAATTGAAAAAAAAAAAGAGATTAGGATGCTGGTAAATGTGTAAGGCACATTGTGAATGACACACTGCTAATAAAACTAATTCCCCCTCTGAACAACAGAGGATTTCACAAAAGCCTCTCTCCTTTGAATAGGAGAGCCTGAACGAACTAAAGAATTGTGCATCTCATGTCACTTTTTTTGTGTGAATGAATCATAGTTCTGGCACAGAAAGTTAAAAAAAATGGCCTTTTAAAAAAAATTACAGCAAGGTAACCATAAAATTTCTGTGTAAAGCATACAATGAGTTCTTTTATTCATCTTTATCTTGCAAATCGACCAGTATTATTCCCTCCTGCTTTGATCTCATTTTATTTCCTGCCTAAAACCAAGAGGCTGCTGTCGGAGGGCTGCTTTAATGCATGCCCCGAGTGTGATGATATTTGCATAACAGTAGCATTCAGGGAGGTACTTGTTTTCCACAAAGTGCACTGCTTGCTTACACAGTATGATATTCTTGATTGGATTTATGGCCCATTAAGAATTCTGTTCATTAGGTACCCAGCCCTGCAGATACCAGCAAATCTTCAGTTTCATTAACAGCCCCGTTCAAGTAAACACAACCAAAGGGTACGTAGGTCGGCATAAGCATACACAGAACCAGGCTCTTGGGTGCAATTATCCATGCAAAGCTGTGAAAGACTGCAGGTGGAAGATGGAGAGAGGGGGATGCAGATGCCATCTCCATACAACCGCTATCAACTACTTAACTTAGTTCCTGTTTGAGAAATGTTAAGAGGAAGTCAATGCAGATAATGAGCTCCTCCATGGTTTGACCCTTCAGAAAGAAGATCCTGTGAACGGTCCAGCAGTGATAAAACTGATCTCTAATATATTTGATTTGAACAGTGTGGGAAACTGGCTGTTTTTATGGCGGACAAGATGGTTGTTCCCAAACATTAATGTTCCTCGCCAGTCACTTTTGTCAGTAGAGTGATAGCTAATGAATAATAATTACCTATCACTGATGATTGATACTGAGGAATTCTTATGTATTTCATGTTGATTAAATTATAGTTCTTTCAGAAATAACTAATATTTTAGTTATTAATATATGCAACTGAAAAAAAATCACTAGATCATCATGACACATATCACAGGTCCAAAATAAAGATTTTGCTGAAATCTAGAGGGAAATTATTTCTCTACATAGTGAAAATTACCCAATGAACTTACAGCATGGGTCATCACTTCTGCTGATTGAGGAGTCTGAGGCAGATAATTTATATCACAATTGATATATTACGATACCTATGCTAAGTCATTGCACTATATTGCACTATATAATAGCATTATTTTTTGCTTCATGAACATTTGTATAAGAAATACTTCATGTCCTGAAGTTGATGGCAAAACTCTTCCTGAAACATCTGCAAGTAAGGTACACCACTTTTTCTTTTCGGAATTGGAAATCCGTTGTTTGCCTCTCACCCTTTCTTGGAGCAGAAACACCAAGAGCCACATCACAGGGTAACTTATCCCTTTTTCCTTGAGAGAGACAGCTTGTCTTTGTCCCGCCAACAGCTTGCTACCATCAACAGCAGCTTCTCAACTGTGATGTGCCAAGGCCCATTTCCTTTCCCTGTGCTGAAGATGAAGTGCGCTGGCCACACTTTGCAGAAGCCACAGATGCTAACACTCCGGGAAGAAGGATATCCTGTCACTTTGGTAGGTATAACTTGCTTCTCTATGATGCACTGAGTATATACCATAAGCTACTGGCAGTCTGACTGCCTGCCATCTTTGGTCATCTTTCCTTCATTTCTTGGTTTATAATATACACTGCAATATCTTGACTCTTTTATTGTATCCACTTTTTGTTAAGCAAAACTCATCTTATCATAACAAACAACCCTCCCATCCATCATTATTCCGGCTATTAGCTCTTCTTTACCTTCTTCATTACTCAGTCACAGATTTACCTTATGACTACATATATTACTCTAATTTTGATACATAAAGACACGCTGTATGTGATGATGACTCAGTCATCATTACCCCCAAAATTATTCTTTAAATATATGGATTCTTTCAGCATCCATACACAGTTTTCACTCTACAATTCACTTCTTGCAATAACTTCTGCATGCATGTCTTTCCATTTCATATATATAGATTTATTGTATTAAATTTGAGCAAAGTTAATAATCCTGAAAATGTTCAAAATCAAAAAGCATTATAGTTCTACAGCAGAAAAAATGTTAAATATCCCTTTTCAAAGTGTGTATTAATCTCCATTTGCATAGCCTCTGAACTTCAGCACTTTCTTTTATTTTCATTAAGGCAAAACTGATTCCTGACCATAAAACCAATAAGTTGAATATATAATGTACCTGAAGATGACAGGCTGAGAGAGTTGGAGTTGTTCAGCCTGGAGAAGAGAAGACTCCAGGGAGACATTACTGAAGCCTCCAGTACTTAAAGAGGGCCTACAGGAAAGATGGGGACAGACATTTTAGGAAGGCCTGTTGTGACAGGACAAGAAGCAATGATTTCAAACCAAGGGAGAGTAGATTTAGACTGGATATAAGGAAGAAATATTATACAATGAAGATGGTGAAATACTGGAACAGATTGCCCAGGAAGGCAGAGGAGGTCCCATCCCTGGAAATATTTGAAGTCAGGTTGAATGGGGCTCTGAGCAACCAGATTGAATTAAAGATGCCCCTCCTCCTGGAGGGGGCATGGATTAGATGATCTGTAAAAGTCCCCTCCAACCCAAAGCATTCTATGATTCTAAGATTCCTAGGATTTAAATGTGTTGAGCCGCTGTAGTTCTTTCTTATGATTTTTGCTGGTCTGCTTCTATGCCCATGCCCATCTTGTCCTACATTACTGCAGCAGCACCCAGAGGAAAGGAGGAGGTGAGTCTGAAACAGGAGTGTCTGCCATGCCTCACACCTTGCGCAAACATGGAGTGCATGGGGGCTTGTCTCAAAGCTGTTCAGACCAAAAGGGCAGAAGACACAGAGTGGAGGAGCACAGGCCCAGAGGACCAGCTGTGCAGCTTTATGGGATGGTCAGGTTTAGATGCCTGGTACCCTGTTTCTCCAGTGGAAGTTGAACTAGGTTCAGTTTTGCACAGGTTCATCCTATGAGGCCCTTAGTCCAGCACACACTAGAAATGATAATACCTTTTGCTGAGACTGCTGGAGGGTTAATTTCTTTGTGGTCTTGTCATTCTTGCTCTTCTTCTGCCTCTAATAGCCAGCCTTCTCCCATTGCCTTTCTCCTTGCTTATTGTTTGCTTCTTTCCCTCTCCTTTAACACTGCAAGAACAAATGATGAGAAGCCATTTCTATTTAGAAATGCAAGAAAGACTTCTTATAATTTTTTTGTAAAAGGAAGTCAGTTCCTGTTGTCATCTGCCTGTGAATTGCACCACGTTCCTGGACACCTGATAGAGTCCTTTTTCCATGGGATTCATTGGCATCCCTCATGAGGTAATGTACTGCCAGTGTCACCACATCTCTGACACGTGAAAGCCCTTGAAACCATGAGCTTCTCCTAGCAGGCCTGGTATCACCCTGTGCTTGCCTGAGACTCAGCAGTCCTTTTCATCTTTGGTTTTAACTTCAGTGAGCCACAGCTGGAAGAGATGCCCTGGAGCTCTGAACTCAGCAAAAACTGAGTAAGGTTACGCTCATGTTCTTCCTCAGATGATGGAGAGGGAAGGATGAAAATCTCTGGCACTTAGGCATTCACACTTGCACCTTATTTAGGGCAGAACCACCAAGAAGAGGCTCTCGATTTTTCACCATGCCTCTGTCTGAATCTACCTTTCAGAGGTCTGCAGACTCCTTTTAGGAATTACAAAATTAATGTATTATGATTCATGTTAATGATGTCTTATTATGCTTCCAGTGCTAATTCTATACATCTTCTCCTCCTTCATCATTTTCTTTATTGACTTCCACCTAATGAGTGGACTCATGTAGTTGTAATTCTTAGGACAGTGAACTTTAAGTTTGTGTTTGCCTTATGACATTGTGAAGTGCTCTGGTCTCACATATTCTGAAATATAAAATGACTTAATTTATATCATGGTAGTAACAAAGGATGAGGACAAGGCAGAGGTACTTAACACCTTCTTTGCTTCAGTCTTTAATAGGAAGGTAAGATGTTCTCTGGGCTCCAAGCCTCCTGAACCAGAAGACTGTGAAGACCAACCCTCAACATTCCAAGAAGACTTGGTTAGAGACCTGCTCGGCCAATTAAACATCCACAAGTCTATGGGGCCGGATGGGATACACCCAAGGCTATTAAGGGAGCTGGTGGAGGTACTTGTCAAACCCCTTTTCCTCATCTATCAACAGTCCTGGCTGACTGGGGAAGTGCCGCTTGGCTGGAGACTGGCAAACGTAGCTCCCATTTACAAGAACGGTAGGAGGGAGGATCTGGGGAATTACAGGCCTGACAGCTTGACCTCGATACTGGGGAAGATCCTGGAGCAGATCATACTGAATGCTATCACACAGCACATGCAGGACAACCAGGTGATCAGACCCAGTCAACGCGGGTTTATGAAAGGCAGGTCCTGCCAGACCAACCTGATCTCCTTCTATGACAAGGTTACCCGGTTAATGGACGAGGGAAAGGCTGTGGATGTGGTGTACCTGGACTTCAGTAAAGCCTTTGACACCATTTCTCACAGCATTCTGCTTGAGAAACTGGCTGCCATTGGCCTGGACGGGCACACCCTCTGCTGGATGAAAAACTGGCTGGATGGCCGGGCCCAGAGGGTGGTGTGAAATGAAGTTGGAGGACAGTCACGAGTGGTGTTCCCCAGGGTTCAGTACTGGGTCCAGTCCTGTTCAATGTCTTTATTAATGACCTGGACAAAGGGATTGAGTGCACCCTTAGCAAGTTTGCAGATGACACCAGCTGGGTGGCAGTGTTGGTCTGCTTGAAGGAAGGGAGGAGCTGCAAAGAGATCTGGACAGGCTGGATTGATGGGCTGAGACCAACGGGATGAGGTTTAACAAGGCCAAATGCCGAGTCCTGCACTTGGGGCACAACAACCCCATGCAGCGTTACAGGCTGGGGGAAGAATGGCTGGAAAGCTGCCTGGAGGAGAAGGACCTGGGGGTGTTTGTTGACAGCTGGCTGAATATGAGCCAGCAGTGTGCCCAGGTAGCCAAGAAGGCCAATGGCATCTTGGCCTGTATCAGAAACAGTGTGGCCAGCAGGACCAGGGAGGTGATTGTACTCCTGTACTCAGCACTGTTGAGGCCACACCTCGAGTACTGTGTTCAGTTCTGGGCCCCTCACTACAAGAAGGACATTGAGGTGCTGGAGCATGTCGTGGCTGGTGAATGGGCTGGAGGACAAGTCCTATGAGGAGTGGCTGAGGGAACTAGGGTTGTTTAGCCTAGAGAAGAGGAGAATGAGAGGAGACCTCATCGCTGTCTACAGCTGCCTGAAAGGGGGCTGTGGGAGAGCAAGCGTTGATCTCTTCTCTCAAGCGACAGGTGATAGGACAAGGGGAAATGTCCATAAGTTGTGCCAGGGGAGGTTCAAACTTGATATCAGGAAGAATTTCTTTGCTGTAAGGGTCGTCAGGCACTGGCACAGCTGCCCAGGGAGGTGGTTGAATCACCATCCCTGGAGGTATTTAAAAGAAGGATAGATGAGTTTTTAAGAGACATGATTTAGTGGATGATGGGTGCGGCTGGACTCAATGATCTCAAGGTCTTTTCCAACTGGAAGATTCTATGATTCTATGATTCCATGATTCTATGATATTAAGTAAATGACGTTAATGGGATATCCTTGTTTTTATTGCCACTAATTTTAGTTTGAAGTCTCTTCTAACTTAGTACAGATACACCTTTGCCAAATAAATTGTTCCACTTGGCAACTGGCATTGAAAGGAGGAAAGAGAAAAATGAGAGAAAATAACATCCTTCAGACAGCTTTAAAAGCTGTCACAATGATTTCCATGTGTTTGTATCCCTGAAAAGGAATATTTTAAACTCAAACTCAGCATTGTGAAGAGAAAAATCAACTATATTGCCTTAAGGTAAATTCTGAAAGTGAAGAAGTGTTTCACAGATGTGTTCCTCAGCTCATAGTCCAAGAGCATAGCTGAGGAAATGTGAATAAGATTTGCACAGAGAAGGCTGTTTCCAGTTCTGTATAGCCCTTTTGATATGTCCTGCTCAGCAGGGATGGTGTGCCAGCCAGCTAGCATAGGCGCTTAAAATATTGGTAACTCACAAACCTCTTCTCCTAAATGAAATGTCTCTTCAGGTATGTACCTTATCACCACTACTGAAATCAAGTCTCCTTCCATGACATATCTATATGGGCAACAAGAGCACGTTCTATTCTATGCATTTGATGTAGCCAACATTTTTTCTCTATGAATTTGTGTGCTTAAAGTAAAATGTGGATTTAAAAAAAACATAAAACGTACTACAAGAAACTCAGTCCTTAAACTTACGTTTGTCTGAACAGGCAGCAGTCAGAAACAAAACTCCCTTCTCTTTTGTCCTTGTATGGCTCTTCCAGCTTCTCTGCTCTTTTTGTCTGGGCCTTTCCAGAAGCTTTTATGATTCATGTGTTATTTCATTTGACATTTGCAGTCCTTGGCTGCATCATTGATCGCATAGAGAGGAATTCAACAACTTAGCTTCTAGGCCAGGTCGCTACCTGAGATAACTGCTGTACACAGAATCCAGCACGTCTCTCTTTCTGTGTATGTGTTCGAACTACATAATCGAATCCCAAACAAGAACACAGAACAGAACACATTGTTTGTCAATATACAATCAGAAATATGCTTCAGCATCTCTTTTGCATTCGTGTTTTGGCCCCGTATTTCCTGCATGACTTCTAGAGGCTTTCAAAATATTCTTGCACATTTTTGGGGATATGCAGGAAGTTTTGAAGATTTATCATTTTTTGTGGTATTTTCATTTATAATTATAGCTAAAAAAGTAATTCCAAGAAGGTGTTGGCATTTCTGTTGCAATATAAATTTGGGCTAGTTTTCTGCCGTGTGAAATGATTTATTTCTTTTTCCCTTTTGAAATCCTGATTTAGAGTTAAACTGGGCATTGTGGTGAAAGTTGGTCAGTAGGAAGACAACTTCATGCTTTCGGGTAGACAGTTATTTCCCTTTTCCCTTTAGCTCAGTGACAGCCACTATTCTTTTTATAAACAACCCAGGTACAGACTGTTTTAATATTTGGACAAATCAGTGCGTATCTCAAGCAGCAAGGAGAACGACATTTGTGGTTTCGGTTTTAATATTTATTTGGGATTGTATCAATTAGAAAATCTATAGTTAAAGTCCTTAGGCATTTCCTGTGGTTTGACTTAAAAATATTAGCTTAGATTTCCTGAGAAATCTGTGCTATTTATTTAGTGGCTTTCTGTTATTTATCTTGCAAAGAATTTAGTTCAAAGTGGCCTAAGGGGGAAAACAGTTACTAGTCTATTTGGCTTCAAGTTGGCAGTGCTACAGCCTAGGAATGGTATTTTTTGTGTAATATTCTTGAGAGTCTATTGAACTCAACATGAATATTTTTCTGACATAAAATCTTGGAACTGAATTTTCAAAGAATGCATCAGTCTAATGCCATTCTTCAACGTATAATGAATGTTACAAACAGTGACATTAGAGAAATTGCTGTACTTACTCCAGCATGCTAATAGTTTGGATTTTGTTAACTGCCAGAATTAGACCTTTGTTAGACTTATGCATCTACAGGTGTGAAGGATTCACAAAGAAGAGGGCATTGTCAGGCCAGTGAATTGAACTGAGTCACACAGAAGAACAATATTTCAGTGTCACCATCAAATTCAGCTGTTCACTCCATGAAGCTGAAATCCATGACATAGTTCATTTTTCAGCTGTTGAGCACATTCACATAATGTAGCTCATTCACTGTGTGTTGCCTACTTCACATATGAATGTGCATTCACTTGAAAAGCCCATGAATACCCTTAGGTTTACAACGCAGATATTGTACTGTGGTGCATTCAGCTTATCTGCATAAATTTAGGATTCACATGGCAGTATGAATTAATCAGAAATAGAATGGTTTCCAACTTGAAAAGATGTCAAAATACTATTAAGAAGTTTTAGTCGATTTTAATCATACCAAAAAAAAAGAAATCAGAATTCTGATATGGGATCTGGGTTGTTGCAAGTTTTCTCTAAGCTGAAGTTAAAGAGGAACGCCATTTTTTCAATCTAGAAAACAAATCCTAAAAAATATGTGTAGATTAATTAGTATTAGTGTATTAGAGATGTCCTTGTAGCAGTAATAATCTGAGGATATAGGGAAATCAAGGCTGGCAGATAGAATGAATACTCGATAGCCTAATATAAAATATGACCTCAACCTAAAAAAGGTTACCTTGATATTGTTTCCTTTTTCTCTTCATCATTATCTTTAACATGTATTTATCTTTAGAGTAAAATGGTGCATGCCATCTGAAAAGAAATCTTGCCATTTTCTGGGTAAAATGCAAGAACATCGCAATCCAAACCCTGTTTTGTAACTAGATAGGTCTACTGTATTTCCTCAGGTCTGTCCTCATGACATAATAATCTTTAATCAACGCATTAAGTGCTGTGAGGGCAGAGTTACCACTTGACTGTCTTCACTGTTGGTAGAAAGAAGAAGTCCTTTGCGTTTTCAGTTATTGAATCCCCTACGTTTACTGCGGAGCTCCAGAACAGAGTGGTTTCAGGTACAGAGTAATCACTCTGGTTTGACCTCTGGCCAGCACAAGACCTGCTCTGAAGATAAAAAAAGCAGAAATACTCTTCTTGGCACTATAGACCTTACTACTTTCTCCACATCCCATTATATCTTCTGTAGTCACAAATCTCTTCCTGACCTGCTTTTCTGCCTCCAGCCCCAACAGAGAACTGCCACTGCAAACATACATCAACATCCCTGCCAGCAGGCTGAAAAAGCCCCTGCTTTCCTTGGGAAGGGAGTAGGATGTGCTATCACAGTTTATTACTAGAGTTCTGGTAGAGTAGATCCTTGTTCTTTGGACCAGAATATGTATTTGTCAAAATGTGATGGCTTTTTAGCCAATACTACGTCATTTTACTTCTACAAATCTTGATTGTTCTGATGTGGCCAAATAGAGCAATGCACAGACCTGTGTAAAAATCCAGGACAAGAACAAGTTGAAAACAACCAAACAAAAAAAAGAAATTAATTACAAATTGTGGAAGATAAGAAAACACTGTGATGTCTACTAGCTGCACTTCAGAAAATAATTAGTCACTCCCTGATACTGTATGGATGGGAAATAAAAGTACCTATGAAGTAGTGACTCTAAGCTTTAGTGGTAAAATTTATAGTGGTCTGGAGAGTTTCTCCTCAGTAAGAGAAATGAACACATAAACCCATTGCAGCACAACTGTGTGAAAACATCACAAACCATCCATATTCCCTACAACATCCTAAGAAATCCTGAGGGACCAGACCAGCTACAGGAATCACCACTTGTGGGCATAAGGTTAATCTTATTTGTTAGTAGAAAAAACTTCTATAAATTCTAGTATTTGGATATTTATATTCTGTTTACTCCTTTCTTGTGCGGCTTTTCCACTGCATTGTGCAACATCTGTCATATTTCAGTACTATTTACTGCTGGACTGCTAGTTGGAGGCCCTGTGAAACGTCATTAGAGACCTGTGCCAAGGCAATTCAGTTGAGCCCTAAGCATCATCATTGAGAGGAGCTCTGAACTTCAAGAGACCTCTAAACTTCATTTGCTGTATTATTAGATCTGCATTGTTTACAATAGGGGAAAGGCACTAACACTTTGGCACTTAAATTGAGGTATTCAAAGATGCCCATGTCCAGCCTGGTACTGACTCTGCCAGCTGGAATCAGGACACCAGGGCTTTGCAGGTCAACTTCTCTCATGGTTAAAAGAGGGATGGGAGCTCCTGAATAGAAGTATTAAATGAGGGGAAAACCACATATTTTATCTGAGAAGAAATGGGTCATATTAAGATTCATGCCTGGGGCTGTCTGACAGTCTCTGTGGAGAATTCAACTCTTCATCTGCGGGCTGGGGTGTTTCTGTCAGAAATACAGGCAGTGCGTGACTCAGTGGAAGATAATGAAGTTATCCAAAAGCATGGGAAAAAACCCTCAGGAGTTAGTATCCTTTCCAGTAATGCAGTCTGGACAGCCCGGAATCCATGTCCCACAAAGTGAGTTGACCAGGGGGATTCAGATCATAACTGTTCATCTGGAAGAGGCGGCAATGAGCATGAGTCTATGACACATGTTGACACCATATGCAAACTCTGTGGCTGTTTTCAATGTGCCTTCTATAGGAAGGTGGATGTGAAACAAGGAGGTAAAGGCAGCACCACCAGTTACACTGAGAGTGTTGCAACAAGGACTAAAAAAGCCAAATTCAGAGAACTGAAGGGGTTTGTGTTAAAAAAGACAGAGCACCTGGGCTAGAGCCCACTGTCCAGAAAGAATATAGATGTGAAACTGCAGGCCCAATAGCAAGGGTCTTCAGGGGATTTTCACATTCAGAGGTAGTGATACTGGAATACAAAATGGCATGAAGTTTAATAAGGGCAAGTTCACAATTTTGCACCTGGGACACGGCAACCCTGGATGTCCATACAGACTGGGGAGCGAGAAGCTGGAAGGCAACCCTGCAGAAAGGGATCTCAGGGTTCTGGTCAACAGCAAGGTGAACATGAGCCAGCAGTGTGCCCTGGCAGCCAGGAGGGCCAGCTGTGTCCTGGGGTTCATCAAATACTGCATTGCTAGCGAGTCAAGGGAGGTGTTTGTCCTGCTCTACTCCACATTGATGTGACCCCACCCAAAGCATTGTGTGCAGTTTTGGATGATACCGTATAAAAAGGATATAAAGCTACTGGAGAGAATCCAGAGGAGGGACACAAAGTTGGTGAAGGGTTTAGAGGGGAAGCCATATGAGGAGCAGCTTAAGTCACTTGGGCTGTTGAGCCTGGAGAAGAGAAGACAGAGGGGACACCCCATAGCCATTTACTGCTTCCTCACAACGGAAGGAGAAAGAGCAGACGAAGATCTCTTCTCTCTGGTGACCAATGACAGGACCCAAGGGAATGGCAGGAAGATGTGCCGGGGGAGGTTTAGGTTCGATATTAGGAAAAGATTCATCCAGAGTGTGGTGGAGCACTGGAACAGCTCCCCAGGGAAGCAGTCAAGGCACCGAGCCTGACAATATTCAGGAAGCATTTGAACAATATCCTCAGATACATGGTGTGAATGTTGGGTTTGTCCTATGCAGGGACAGGAGGTGGACTCAATGATTCTTGTGGGTCTCTTCCAACTCAAGACATTCTATGGTTCTATGAATAGAGAGTAGCAAATGGGGCCTTCCATGCCAATTTTCTAAGAAAAAGGGAATATAGTCTGTGTTACGGTGGATCATCACTCTGGTCTCAGTAACTGGTAGATAATTGTTGTGGTCTCTGGCAGATAATACTTTAGTGCTAAGAACAATAAAAAATTATGGAGAAGAATGAAAAACAAGATTAAAAGCCCCAGAGATTTTTCAAAGTTATATTATATGCGAAGTCTTTTCTTAATGGGGTTAGTTTTTCAGACAAAGGAGATATACTTATTGTTCTATAAAGCCTACGGTACTTCATTGCATTGGACACCATTACTAAAGACTGGCATTGGGATAGGAAATATAAGGTGGAAGAAAAAAGATAAACAGAAGATGAAGCTAGTGAAAAGAGAACTGTTGGCTGGAGGAAGGTTATGAGCAGAGTTTTTCAAGGTTTAGTCTTGGGACTAATCTTGTTTAATGTTGCCACAATAAATTCAATGCAAAATGAGAGTGTGCTATTTAGATGTGCTAGAGACACTTAGGTACAAGGTTTTAAACATTATAAAGGGAGAAGAAAAATGAATGACTTTGCAGACTCCAATAATACAAATGGGATTACATGCAAAAGCTTGAAAGGTGGGAATAATATATGTTCAGACAAGTAACAAGATTTTCTGCTATAAACTAGGGGGACTATGTAGAAAGGACGAAGGAAGAAAAAGACCTGATAGTATTAGCTATCTTCTTGATTATGATAGGTTACCAATCCCATGAGGCTGCAAAAAATGCAAATGCAATCCTTAAACATTAGTATGTCTGGCAGAAATAGAGAAGTATTAGTGCCACTGCATTAGGAATCAGTGAGATATCATCTGTAATACTGTGTACAGCAGCATATACAAGTTCAAAAAAAAAAAGAAAGTAAGCTGAAAAAGACAAAGGCTATTGGGAAGGTTACGTAGAAACCACATATTAAGAATATATTATAAGTGGAGTAGTTAATTCCATGGTTTTATGAACCTAAAGAAGACGAAGCCAGGGAGGTTGGAATATACCGTCTGTGCAGGAGCAAATAATTGAGACAGAGATAGCAGAAAAATAACGTTGCTGCAATAACAACTGGGGATAAAGTGGCAAGGAAAAGCCTGGGACTTACGATAGGTGAAGATCAGGCAGATTGTATTTACGTTGGTCTGCTGTGCCAGCAATTTGCGTGCAGTAATGCTGCTTATTCTTGCCCATAAATAATATAAATGGCTCTTTCATACTGAAAGAAAAAATAATTGATATCACAAAAGAAATCTCATGAGTGAGTCAACATGAGATACCAGTCAAGAGATCCTGAGCACACCCCGAGATCTTGAGCTGTGTTATCTCCAGTGATCCTACACAGCAATAGACTCCTTTGCTTATGGAGCTCTGGAGCATCAATTTCAGAGGCAGATGTCACAGCAGAGCTTAGAGGAGTGGTTGCTGCTCGCTGATAAAAGGCCAGGAAAGACATGGCAAGGCAGGACATGGTAGACAAATCCAGCTCTCTAATGTGCTCCAGTCTTTGATGAATGATGCATTACATGTGGTGTCTACAACCAACTATGTTTACGGCTGGAAACATGTATATTTACATCTTATAACATCTTATAAAATAAACATCTTATTTTAAAGCATCAGAAGAAACACTCTTTTATCTTAGCACCTCCATGCACATTGCTAGCATAAGTAATATTATTCCTCTTAATATGTAAATAACTATATACAGGAAGAACTATTTGAATGAATCAGACAAAAGTGGGGGCTGTATAGTTTTTTTTGTAACCACCCTGAAAAGATATCTGTCTGTCAACCCTCCTCCTTCCTCAGATCAACATTTCCCTGCATACCTTCTTGAATATATCGGTGTATTTTTCTGTTCCTCTGTCCTGCATGTGTGAAACAGATCCTATTAAATTGCTCAGAGTTTTTAGCTCTCAAAGCAAAAGGGGGCCTAGAGACGCCAAAACTTGCTTGGGAGTCTCATCAGCCTGGAAAGCTACCATGGCAGGAAACCAAAACACTCTAACTTATGGGATCGCATTTTGTTCTGCATCCAAGGTTTTTCTTAACTACTGCCCCTCTTCAGATCATGTCACAGGTGTGTTTGCTTCTTCCTTTCATATTTACACTGGTGAACTGGTGCACAGAGAGCAATCTTTGTGAGCTCTTCTCTGTAGACCAAGACCATGCTATTTCCTTCTCTGGGGAGCAGGAAAGGTTGTAAGTGGCAGTGCAAAGGCAAGTGACAGAAAAGTGATGGAGTTATCATTGGATCTTTGTGGCATTTACCTATCACTAAGCAGTCAAAGAAATGGAGAATCAAAAGGCAGCTCATAGTAGCATAGAATGGTTTGAGTTAGAAGGCACTTAAAAGACCATCCAGTTCCAACCACTAGGAACAGATTCCACTAGACCAGGTTGCTCAAAGCCTCATCCAACCTGACTTGAACGCTTCCAGGAATGGGGCTTCCACGATTTCTCTGTGCAACCTGTGGCAGTGCCTCACCATTTGCACAGTAAAAAATTTCTTCCTAAGATCAAGCAAGTGACCTGGAACTAAAAGCAGCCTAAAATGTTCATGGTCTAGGAAACATGCAAAAAAGAAAAAAAAAGATAAAAACAAGTAAAAATCATAACAGGGGAAAAAAATTCCTAGTTCTTTGTCAGATTGCATTTGTCATTGCTTCCCAAACCTGGCCTGATTCTGTACTTTTAGAATTGTTGGGAAAATTCCTGCTGACTTCACAAAAGCTGGAGCTTGTCTGCTGCTGAGTACAGCTGAAAACTCACACTCTGATTGCTCATCCCTTTCTGATACACCGCAGCTTCTCAGCATATGATATTGCATTTCCCCAGGCTTACAGGGCAGGTTTTGGTGTGCTGAAAAAAGGCTTATCTGGTAAGTAAGCAAAATACTGAATCTCTGAATATAAACTATGAGAATGAATCAACTGGGGAAAAGTCAAGCTGAGTGGGAGGAAAGGGCAGGAAAAAGCATCCGGAGTATATTTTAAACTCTGACGGCTTTAATATATATATTAATAACATGGAATCCTCATGGGACAAATCTTGCAACAGTTTTTCAGAGGAAGTTCCCACTTACATAACGTGCTCTGTGCCTGTAAGGTCACGGAGGCCATTGCCTTTCCGGAGTTCCCAAGTTTTACATGTGCATATTATATATATATACATATATGTAGGATGATACTTCCAAAGGGTGATCATCTAGAAGTGGTGGGAAAGCTTATGTATTTCAGTGACCCCGAGAGCTTTGCTGGTGGAGGAGGTTAAATCTTGACACAACTACCCAAGCCTCAGATAGGAACCTGAATTACAGAAATTCAGGAAAGTAGGCACTCCTAAAAACTAGCTGAACAAGTAGGGATGGCAGAGGCCTCAGTCACACAGTAAGAGCCAGGTTATTGCAATTGACAATGTACAAGAAATAAACTTTCTACTAGAATCAAAAATGTGGAAGAAGAGATAATATGTTACTTTTCTAGATAAGGAACATCAGCATCTTAACCAAACTTGGATCAAATCCCACTATATCTTATCCACCCGTACTCCACAATGTGGTTTCTGGAACACTGCATGACTTCATTTTACTTTCCTTCTGGTGATGCCCAAATTTTTGCCATGTACTCTGGGTTTAAATGCTCTACACACACATACATTGGTATGAAGTTTGTGTAAATTATTTAGCTGTTAATTACAACTGGAGGCATACTTTTATTTGATACCATTGTACAGCTCTGGCTCTGCAAACTTTCTGTTTACAAACCCAATGCAACTCCAGTATGTGCAAAAATGTGGAAGTCTGATGTAAGTGGAAAGTAACTAGAAAAGCTTGATTGACATCTCCTGAGGATTTTCATATTCAAAAGTGTACAGCTGAGTGCATCCTGTCAGCTTACCACCAAGTTATTCAGGATGAATTTGTACCCTAAATTAAATTACAAAGCAGTAAGATAAGAAAACAATTTTGGGATGCAAACTGTTCTCCCTGTGGTTTAGAACCACTCAATACATTTGGTATACCCTGTATAAATATACAAACACATGTCCAAATATATATATACATATATATGTGTGTGTGTATATATATACGCACTGTAGGGTTATGAATAGCTCGGTGGCAGAGATGGTATTACTAGACATTATGTTAACCCTTACGGCTGATGGTGAAGCCCTTCCATAAAACCATGGCCACACTGCTGAATAAATGAATGTTCAGTGTGCTTTGAGGCCAGTGGATAAGAAGTCATTTAATTTAAGTTAGTTTGGGGGTTTTCTGCAGTCTTGCTGAGGAGCTCCAGGGAGAAACCCTCACAAAAACAATAAAATTGAAAAGTAAGCTGGTGAGGAGAAAAGCTCCCTGCTGTTTTGGACATTTCTGTAAAAGGTTAAAGATGTTGAAATCCAGGAAAATTGGGACAAAAATGTGAGCTGGCTGCCAAGCTGAGCCTTCGAAGGCTCTGACCACCAATCATGCCGCAGAGTCACTAGAGGCACTTATATCTGAATGCTGGAATCTGCCATGCCACACATGAAATACCCCATGGGAAGGGCCCCAGGGGCAGAGAGATGCCTTCCCCATGCAGTTAATATGCTAAGCGGTTTTCAAGACAGTTCCTGTACCCAGCCACAGCCACATCTTTCGGATCACAATCCATCCCCTTGTTCTCTTCCACCCACAGATTCAATTTGCTACAAGGGTTTTTTTAAAGGAAGCATCTACAGATTAGTTTGGGGCTTGTGCCAACTTGCTAGAGATTTGGCTGCTAGGATTGGCATTATCTCTCTCGCAGATCTCCTTTGGCCAAAGGGGTGTGTTGTCTCAGTAGGGTCTGCGGGATGTGGCTCACTGTCATCACGCCCATATCAGTATAAATTACCATCATATCCTCAGGACGACATGACAAGTCCTTTACACTGGCTGAGTCACTCTGAGGCTCTCCAAGGATTCCAGCTTCATTTGCAGTCTTGAATATACAATCTATACTACAACTGTGCTGTTATGAAAATATATATATGTAAGAAGTCTGCATGTTTGTTTAGTTAATGATCAGCAAGAATTCTACCATTGGGGGTGTATAGTATTTTCTCATACCATTGTATTTCTGCATTTAGTAAGGTGGTTGTTGCACCAAAGACAATTAAGCTGAAGCGTGTGCGTTCAGTTGAAAGTCTGGTAGCCAGACAACTGGGCAGATAATCTCCTGACATTCCACACTTCCAGGGGAAATCCCATAGCATGAAGGGTCTGGCTGCAGAGCCCAGCACTGTCTCAAAATACTTGTGCAATCTCTGCTACTTCAATCAGTCTTGCTACATTAAAGCATACTTCTTCTGCCCAGGCTAGTTTATCTCTCTGTGCACTTCACAGTTCTCTCCCGTTCCAAGGACTTAATCAAAGATGGGAAATCAGGCCTTGCAGCAAAGCAATGGAAATTCTGAATCTGAATTTTGCAGGTGGGAAAATAAAGGCCATTTGTGTCAAAAGTCAAGATTGCTGCAGTCTCCTTACCAGACCACAGGCTATAATTTGTTCTCTGCTTTTAAAAATGCAAACAAATTTCTACAGGCACACAAAAAAGGAGTGGGATGTGGGCAATTTAGACTGAATGGGAATAAACAGATGTATTTCAGAAGGCAACCTGTTAGATAAATAGTGTGAGATTGCTACTGCCACAACATGAGAAGAGATACGCAAAAAAGAGCTTGCCAAAGTTTGAGAAGAGCAACCAAAGCAAATGCCCTATTGAAAAGCACATGATACAGTAGTGCATTGGACTAGGACACACACTGCTTAGGCTTGGGCACGTGCCCATGTGTTGATGTGTGTGTGTATGTACAGGTACACGTGCTGTGTTCTCCATTCTTAGAACATGAGCCATCTGCTATACGTCTTGGAGGATAAGAGCAGATTCTCCTCCCCCAACATTGTATAGCTTATGGAATTGGCTTGGGAGATGTTTTGAATAACAAGTACTGTTGATTTTGAGCTTGCAGGTTTGTGTGTGTGTTTACAGTGGCAAAGACAAGATCAGTGGATTCCTATATGATTTTGTTTTCTTAGCTCTGTACTACTTCCGTTGTGTACAATTGTACTATAGTACAAAGCGGCCTTCTGTGGCATATAATAAATGTAAAAAGATGACGTTTACTAACAGTCCCCACTTAGACAATGAGATAAAGGAAGAACTGAACACTGTTGGCAAAAAGAAAGGCATTATTAATAGAAACAGTGTGCCTATTAGGATGTGTTTACTAGATTGCTGATAACTGGCAAGACTCTGTAGAGCAGCAAGGTCCTGCTGAGGCCAAGCAGGTAGCATTCCCAAACCCATATGCAGTCCATTGCCTGAAAGTGTCATACCTCTAAATACAGATCGAAAATGAAAGTAAGCTCTCTCTTCCTAAAAAGCCCAAATCTCCAATCAACTTGCCTCTTCCGGCCTAGAACAGAGCTTAAAGAAAGAATCTAGCTCTTCTCCAAGTGAGTCTGGGACTTCACCATGCTCCTCATACAGACTCCGTGAAGACTGTTCAACTTCCTTTTGCTAGCCCTGTGGTAGACATCCATCCATACAGCTCTTTGGCAGTAAACATACAGCCAGTAAAGCACTCATACACTTGTCCTGTTTACGAATCCTCTTTTTTTTGGTCATCCTTTGGTGTTTAACATCTCCAGCTGCCAGATGTTCCTGTTTTTTGGTTGCTCAGCTGTTTTCCAGGGTTGTTGCCTATACTGTTGTCCCTCATAACACTGTGGCATCATAATCCTGAAGGAAGACTGGTGCAAGATGGCTTCCTATTTGAGTAATCTTTTCGTTCAAGCAGGAAGGATGATTCCTTTCTGTCATCCCTACAGGGTCTCCTCAAGTAACAAACTTGGAGTTTTACAGTATTTGTTATAATGATGAATTTTCAAGCTGAGACCATCAAGTAATGTAAATCAATATGGCTTTGCTGGCTTCAGAAGAGCCATGCTGATTTGCTTCAACCAATGATGTATCCTTGTCTGTCTGCCATGACAGAACACTTCTCCCAGAAGCAAATTAAATATAGTAGGATTTCAGATGGTTGAGTGACTCCTCGGATTGCATCTTTTATTTCTTGTCCTATTATTGTTGTCGTTATCCTTGCATTCTCTATAAGGTTTCTGCCTGACTTAATGCAGTTATGACTCAGGCTTGGTGAAAACTGCTTTAACTTTGACATACAGCACGTACCATATCTGTGACTCCTGCACTTTTATTAGTCAGTCAGAAAAATGAGCTTTGGAGCTGGTGGTTTCCCACTGAATATCTCTGAGGAGTCTGGAGATAAGACTTCCTCTCCAGTTCCACCCACTGGGAAATCATTAGCGCGGCTCTTACAGACATGAACTCCCTATAACATGCTGTTCCCAGGCACTTTCTTTCCTCCTGGATTGCCTTGGTGTGATGGAAATGTGATTTTATTTTTTTTTCCATTGGTATTTCATTATCAAGCAAATTTGTAGTTTGCTGTGGTATGCTAGAATAACACATCCTAATCCTAGACTCTGGAGACCATCCTAAGCATAACTGGATCTGTACCAAGACGCTGATTCTTCAAGGCTTCCTCAACATTTTACACCATACAGTACCACTGGTTCTCCCATCTGGTGACATAATTTTGAGAAATATTGAAGAGTCGAGAAATCTATTTGTCCTTAAGCTGCTGTTTCCTTTTTGAACACTGGCAATAAAAATCCAATCAAGTGCCAGAGCTGGTCCATTTTTAATTTTCAATTCAATTAAGCATGAAAGAAAAAGAATTTGTATTTGGCAGTTGCTGCTCAAAGGTCCTGGGTAAAATAATTACCCACAGGAGCCACGCAGGTAAGCAAAGGCAAGTGTTTTGACCATCTAAAACCTCCCTTTATTTCCCCTTCTCCTCACCGTCTGCTCCTTTATTTCTCCAGTTGTCACCAGGCTCTTTCTGCTAAATATGTTCCTGCCCTCCCTGTCCCAAGCAGGGCTTTCACCAACCCCTCTCCAGGAAAGATATCCTCATCTGTTCTGACCTCCTCCTCACAGGGGACAGCTCAGTCTGAATAATTCATGTTAGGTTAAGTAATCAACAGGGGACTGGACTGAAAAAATCCTCAAGATTTTGCAAGAGCCAGGGCTGTGTTTCCAGCCAAGGTGCAGGCAGTGACCCACTCCCCCACCCCAAGAGAGCAGCAAGGGTGAAGATTTTGGAGGATGTCATGCACTTTATCTGTGCAGATCTACTTAAAACCAGTGCCCATCCAAATCTCTTTGCTTGAATATGTTACCCACATATACCTATATCTCTGAACAGATTAATAACTCACTGGCATTAGACAGGCAGTGATGATCTGCAGAAAGCTTTGTGGAGATGTTTGTTCGAAAAAAAGATTAACATTCTTCCTCATCCCCAAAGGGTCCTCCAGCCCATAGCAGTGGTAGAGACTGTCCTTAAGACCAGATAAGGTCAAGAAAGACCCTAAGGCACAGGAGAAGGATGCTGCAGATGAGTGATTCCAAAAGGCAGCTACACATCTCCTGTGATGAGCAACATTCTAAACTCAACTCACCCCTTATCTACAGTTTAAGGGTTCCTGCTGCATAGCTCACACTTGCTGTAGTGTGGTATCCCAGTCTCTCTGCTGCAGCATGAGAATCCCTGTGTCCTCTGGACAAACCCTACTTCTTGGGAGTCGTGAGGGATTCCCACAGCACCGTATGGGACTCCAAGAGGAAAATTTTAATTCGGAAAAATTAGAAAAACTAGAAAAAAAACCCAACCAACAAACTACAAGATATCAAGAACAGGAAGGACAAAGGGAATAGACGATTTGGAAGCCTCTTGTTTTGGACAAAGGAACCTTTACAGGCAATGAACTATTTGGAGGCCTCCTGTCTCTTCCCTGTGCTACCAGATGGAAGGCTTGCTCATCTAAAACAAGACTTCCCTATCTGGCATGCAGCTGTGGAAGTACAGACAATGAATTTACATGAGGAGAGCTCCTAGCAGCTTCCACGCTTCTCTAGCAGATTTGTATAAACTGGATATGACATTACCAGCAGCCAGCCACATCTTGCTCCAATAAACACTGTTATTTATTACTAAACTAAAGGGAACTATCACAGCAAGGATTAGGGGACTGAACAGAGCTGGCTAGTGTGTGGAGTAAGTCAAATGTGTAGAATCATAGAATGATTAAGGTTGGGAAATACTTCTAAGATCATTAAGTCCAACTATCAGCCCAACACCGTCATGCCTACCAAACCATGACCCGAGTGCCACATCTACACACTTTTTGAACACCTCTAGGGATGCTTACTCCATCACTTCCCTGGGAAGCCTGTTGTAATGATTCACCAGTGTTTCTTACCTAATTTAAACCTCCTCTGACACAACTCGAGATCATTTCTTCTAGTCCTATCACTTGGTACTTGGGAGAAGAGATCAGCACCCACCTCACTACAACCTCCTTTCAGGTAATTCTAGAGAGCAATAAGACCACTCCTCAGTCTTCTTTCCTCCAGGCTAAACAACCACAGTTCCCTCTGCTGTTCCTCATAAGACTTGTTCTCCAGATCCTTCTCCAGCTTCTTTGGTCAAAATCCAGTACTTCAATGCCTTTTTTCAAGTGAGGGGCCCAAAACTGAACACAGTATTCAAGGTGTGGCCTTACCAGTGCCAAGTACAGGGGCACAATAACTTCCCCGGTCCTGTTGGCCACATCTTTCTTGATACAAGCCACGACACTCTTGGCCACCTGGGCACACTGTTGACTCATATTAAGCCAGCTATCAACTAGCACCCCCAGGTCCTTTTCCATAGGACAGCTTTGCAGCCACCCTTCTCCAAGCCTGTAGCATTGTATGAGGTTGTTGCGACCAAAGAGTAGAACCTGGCACTTGGCCTTGTTGAGTCTCATACAATTGGCCTCATCTCATTGATCCAACCTGTCCAAGTCCCTCTGCAGAGTCTTCCTGCCCTCAAGAAGTAGGTTTTACCTAGATCTGGGCTGTTGCAGTGGTAAGTTTAAGGCAGAAAAAACACAAGGAGGAGTTCTACCCTCAATCCAGAAAATTGCGGGAAATGGCCATAAGTTGCACCAGGGGAGGTTCAGACTAGATATTGGGAAGATTTTTTTTACCAAAAGTGTGGTCAGGCACTGGAACAGCTGCCCACAGAGGTGGTTGAGTCACCATCCCCGAAAGTGTTTAAAAAAACAGGTAGGTGAGTTTTTGAAGGACGTGGTTTAGCAGAAGATGGGTACAGTTGGACTCAATGATCTCGAAGGTCTTTTCCAACCAGAAGATTCTATGATTCTACACCAGCTTTGCTGAAAGGGTTGGAGAATCAGAGGCCATGTGGATTTTGAAGCCCTTGTCCGTAAAGCAAGGGACAACTCTGTGCATGTTTCTGGAGTCCTGGGGACTGGAAAGCAGATGCCATCATCAAGTGAGGGGAACAGTCATTCTGAGAGAAATTTAATTTCAGTGAGAAATTTGGCTACAGCTGAGCTGAGCTCTGGTCTCAGTTTGGGAAAAGCCACTGAGCATAGTGGGGCACAACAATGGCAAGGTGTCAGCAAGGCAGTCCTGTACTAGAGGCACTGGGCTGCTGAGGGAGCAGTAGGAGTGCCTTGCACTGGGACCGCAGGGAGCTGAGGGCAACCTAAGGCACACTGAGGGCAATCCAAGGGATGCTTTTTGATTAGGAAGAGGAAGCTGTGGAGGGTGACTCATACATCCTTGGTAAGCTGAACCAAGGGGAAGCTTAGCCTCATCACTAGAACTTTTCCCATGGAGCAAGCAAGACAAGGTATGCCCATGGATCATAGTCATCCACACCTAAGCCTGGGATGGGGGCTTAGGCAATGGAGAGGGCTGATAGAGAGGTTTCTGTGAAGGCTGCTAAGGCAGAAAAATCTCCATGCCCTTGGCTGTTGGTGCCCCATGTGAATTTCCCGGCACAGCCTTCATTTAGCTGTATCTTATTCTAAAGGTTCTTCTTTTTGGAAAGGAAAGTTTTGACAATGTGCAGTAGTACTGTTATTCCCAGTGCTTACCTTCCTATATAAAATCATAATCCCTTCCATACTCTCACCCTTGGCTCAAATAAGACATGTGACAAGTTATATTTAACTATAGCTCTATGAAATCTCAAGACTATTGTCCAAAAATTTAGCTCACATCTGCTTCTCAGTGCAGTGGACATTGATGTGCCTGACAGGCATTGGTTTCATCACACAAACAAGCTCACTATATATAATATTTTCAACAGTGGCAGGAGAGAGCGTTCGGAAGGAGAGGTGATAGGAAAGTGGGAAGCTGTGACACACGGCTCTAAAGCTTGCTCTGAGTTTCATCTTTCCATGTACATTTGGAGAGCAGACTTCAATTCTGAGGCAAAAAAGCAAGTTAAGAAAGTAAATTGGCAAAGAAGGATTGCATGGATCACAGGAACCACAAGGCTCCTCAAAACATGCTTTTAGCTGGGAATCTACTCTCCTTTCCCACTCATGCCCCCTAGAGCCACATCCCAAGCAAACTCTCTTACCCCATGGAAGTCTTCCTTTCTGACATATTTTTCTGCCTATCATCAGCTGCATTGTTGCCTTATTACTCCCTTCTCTTTCTCCACAAGCAAGTCTCAGTGACTTAGCACATATCTGCAGGGAGTTTGTTTCTAGTCTGAGAGTTATCTACTCAGAAAGTCCATGAAGATGCTTTTCTTGAAAATATTCAAGATTGAAGATAGAGGCTTGTACCCTATGCCAACAGGAGTTGATGGTGTATGAGAGACCTGTCAAGTAAGGATAGACCTTGAAGAGCCTTGAAATAGTGACTTTCTTCTGAAAACAGGAAGTGTGTGAAGAAATACTGAGACTATCATATCAAAGCATCATTCTAGGAAATAAGACTCCCTCCTTGGACATACTCAAAAGCTGTCTGCATGTAGTCCTGGGCAACTGGCTATAGGTGGTCCTGCTTGAGCAGAGAGGTTGGATCAGATGACCTCCAGAGGTCCCTTGCAACCTCAGCTATTCTGGCATTTCATGAAATTATCTTTGCAACACTATTTTAGATTAATACTTGAAGGATAAGACATTTATTTGTCAGAGCCAGAGAGCTGATGTTTCAGGAATCAACACGTGCACTGATTCTAACAAGCGTGTGGCCAAACATTTTAAATAAGCAGATAAGCAAAATTACCAGATTGTAGGCACCTTAATCAGAAAGATCTAGAATATGGTTGATAACAGAACTGGTGTCCGAGATAGAAGCCCGACTTGCAAGCAATTTAGTTGCATTTTCCACAGTGTTGAAGCATGTAAGGAAGTCTTTCTAGCCTTCTTGACCTTGATCAAATGGCTGGACATCCATGGGAATGTCAGAAAGAAAAAGCCTGAGATCTTAGTTTGGACACAGAAAGAGAGTTTGCAATGGAGAGAAGGTTCTGAAGTAGTTCTATGTTTTTGCAGATGAGGTAGTTAAGCTAATCATAATTACCAATATTTGCAGTAAACTATTTCTATCTATTCTAAAAGCAATGCAAGTTTTTACATTTTTCTGCTATAGTTTTTCCAGAATTCAGTTTTCTAGTTTCCATATGAGGATGTCAAGAGTAATAGCTCCAAAAAAGTCAAGAAATGACAGGCAACAATTCTTTCCTATCAGCCAACCCTGACAGAAGAGAGTAGATTGGCTCCACATGAGTTGCTCTTGACAATTTTGCCTCAGTTATACCTTTCAGTTACCCGATAACAGTTTTAGTATTTCTTCCAGTAGTTCTTAGTAATCGAGGTTAAGATGACTGGTTCCATATTTTTATTTTGAAAATTAAGTACAAACTTTGTCCATTCCTGATTCTCTAGGTCCTCATACATTTTTCAGAAGTTCTCAACTATACTACAAACAGCACCTGAACCAGTTGTGAACTCTAAATACACTATGGTGAACTTCATCGGATACCAGGAACTTGGAAGTGTCTGTCTTAGGTACATATCCTCTCTCCCTTTCTTGTTATACCTCCAACCTTCAAAAAGAGCAAAAAGGAGGACTCATGGAACTACAGGCCCTTGGACCTCACCTCAGTCAGTGGTAAGGTGATGGAACAAGTAATGCTGGCAGTTTTTTCCAGGCACAAAAAGCACAAGAAGAAGATTAGCAGTAGCTAGCATGAATTCATAAACGTAAGTCATGCTCGACCAACTTGATAACCCTCTATGATGAAGTGATTGGCTTGGTAGATGAGGGGAGAGCAGTCAATATTGTCTTCCTCAACTTCAGTAAGGTTTTTCACACTGTCTCAAATAACATTCTCATAGACAAGCTATTGAAGTATGGACTGGACAAACAATGAAGTGAGTTGGAACTTGGATTAACAGGCCCAGAGGGCTGTGACCAGTAATATCAAGTCTAGTTAGAGGCCTTTAACTAGCAGCACATCCCAGGAATCAATACTGTTCAACGTCTTTATTAATGACCTGGATGGTGGGGTCAAGTACCCCCTCAGCAAGTTTGCTGAGGCTACAAAACCAGGAGGCAAGGTTGATACACTGATATATTCAGAAGGACCTCAACAAGCTGGAGAAATGGGCTTGCCCATTCTTCCCCTTCTTCACTTAGCAGAGAAAAATACAGCATAGCCCTAGATCTGAAGAGGTGCATCCAATGTCTTTATTCCCTCACCCAACATCTAATATTGCACTTCTTTACCACAGAATTCATGAGCTTGAAAAGGCAAAGTAGCAGCAGTTGTAGTGCCACCAGCTTTACAAACCTCTTTGCTGTCCTTTCTACAGATTCTTCCTAAAATATTTCCTGCAAAGAGTTTGATAAACCATTTATTACTTCTCTCCCAGGAGATTCTCTTAAAAGGCTTCAACACCTTTAAGCAGGTTGTCAGATTCTGTTGTTGTAAGAGCCCTCTCCTGACTTAAAAATATGTGCATTATTTGGGAATGAATCAAAAATTGACAAAATTCTAAGCTCATGAAGCACATTTTAAAAGATCTTTTAATAGTACAGGTGTAAAGCATTACATCGTACTTTGAAAGACTGGGATGTTTTAAAAGAGACTTGTTTCATGCATGTTCAAAGACAAGAGCACTGCACAAATCTGAGGCCAGGCATGCAAATAACTATATGTCTCTTGAGATCCCAAACCCCTAGAAATTTAAAGTTTAAACACAAAAAGGCAGGAAGATACTAAAGATCCAGTCCCATCCAGCTGGAAGCACTGGAGTGATTTCTATCTTAGATTTGGGGACACCCAACAGATAGAAAGTGTGGGTACAGCTTCAGACTGTTGTGATGCACAGACTCATGGTCTTAATTACTCTCATTTGCAGCTGCATGTATTATCAATATGGTAATGTCCAGCTGTATGAGAAAATGGACCATGATGTAAATATACAGAGAAGAATTTAACACAGATATCTCATTTGAAATGGTGCCTGGCTTTGCAATATGGCCATCTTGGAAAGAAGGCAAAAAGAGAAATCGCTGACTGGAAGGAGTACTCAAATCCCAAGCAACAGCCTGTCACCTTCATTTGCTTTATTTCAATAGCCAGGAGCTTCAATAGTCAGGAGCTCACCAAGTCTTTGCTGAGACATCATTTTAAAGGTGACTCTCCAAAAATAAGAGGATGAAAAACATTAAGTGGAGCAGCAAATTCTTGTAAAATCACAATCACCTTCTCTCCCTCTAGAAACATTTAAAACTTGAAAGAAACCTGCTCAGATTTTCACTGCAAGGCTTTTCTTTTTTACTTCTCCTTTCCTGCTTAAATATCCTCAGGCTCTTAAATGATTGAAATGCACTAAGAAAGTCAGATGGTCTTTTGATAATTTCTAATGGAATGTGTAAACTGGGATTCCCTCCCATGCTGAACTCTGTGCCCCAGAAAGAATATGTGCAAATTTCAGAATTCTAGACTGATGATTAAATGGAAATATAATAAAGTAATCGAGGTGTTCTATTCCTAGCTTACACAGAAAGCTACCACTACTAGATTAAAATTGAAAATTTTATATGGACAATGACTTTAGTACAGAATCACGTATAAAATAGATGAAAAATATATTCCATTTTTTAAGACCAAACTACATGTAAGGTAATCTCCTTTCTAAAATAGTTAACTAATTGCATAGATTAGGGGGGTCAATGGGATACTCAAATGCATTATGGTCTATTCTTTCAAATGCAATTAGGAGTGTTCGGTTTAAGAACCACTCTAAATGGGCTCATTTTACTCCATTATTTCAATCTAGCTATGAGTAAATTAGTGAATAAATCAACATTTCACCATTAGCTGATTGTTACAGGATTAACAGGAAGCTGATATTACCAAGCAATTCTTTATAGATTGGCACTCTACTGTAATAAGCCTTATTCTGATTAAACTGTCAGTGTGTTTTTGCACTATTTCATGTTTCTGCATGGTTTTTTGTGATTCTAAAAAGGAACAGTGACTAAAGAGGATATTGTATATAGCCCCAATAAAGACTGTAATGCTCCTTGCTGTTCCATACAACTTATTTGTTGGCTTCTTCAAGTTCTTCTTTACAGTGTTTCTACTACAAATGACAAATTGGGCCTATTGGCTGTGGTTGCAAGTCTCATAAGTGCTTAAAATACGACTAGCATGAATTAAAACACAAAAAAAAGCTCAAAGTCCTGAACACCGATTCCCTGAGCTAGCAAAATGAATGCCCTATCTGCTAAGAGTAAAAACACTTTTCCCTTTGGGTAGATCAGCTCATGGAGGGAGATACGAAACAATCACCCAGCACGTTCCACATGCGTAATCATCTGTCAGCATGCTGTAGGCAGGCTCCAACCTGTCACATACAATACTGTGAGGATTCAAGTACGGTCCCTGGAATTTTTATGGAAGTCAATAATTTCCAAGAGTTTGACACTTCAGCAAAGAGACCTCTTGAACAGGAGCCAACTAAGTTAGCAAGGATTAAAGCAGGAGAGAACGTTATATGGATTTCTGTACCTTGTTCTGCCCCAACGTCTTCCCAAAAGTTACTGCCTTCACATAAGGTGTTTCCATTAAAAAAAAATCAGAATATGAAAAAAATGCAAAAGGAAATCTTTAGTGAAACCACAAGATGAGCTGCTCAAAATTATTTCAGTCCACATTCAACGGACAATCAGAAGTAATGAATAGATTACTAACTGGTAACAGCTGTCTCAAGTTTCAGAAGGAGACGACAATATTTACCTCCTAAATAGACCAGAAGTCAGCTGAAAATTTGCAACAAGGTTGTTTTGTGTCTGTGACCTTAGCAGAGCAAAGGATAAAGAGACTTAGTTTTCCTGGGTGGAGAAATAGCAGGCCAGTGCAGTAAATGTAAAACTCTCTAACACGATTTCAGAAACACCAGTAAATAAAGGCCCCTTAGTATGTACATCTCAGAACATAAACTTGTGCCATTGAATGGCCTAGGAAGCTATGTGAATGAAGCCAAATAAGCTCTGCAAACCGGATTGAATTTACATACACAAGAACAGGGCTATGCAGTTGCCAATAGCACAAAATTGCCATTTCACAAAATAACCATCTCATTTTCTACATCTCCATCTTCACCCTTAAAGAATATCTTCACCCTTAAAGAATATCTTCAAAACCCTCTAAAAAATAAATCCCAGAAACTATTGTTCACGACTCAACTGCATATTAGAAGTTGTAGATTCAAGGGCAATACTGTTTTCACACCACTTCATGTTCTGGTTAATCCTTACTCAGAAACTTACTGACAAGATTATTTCTGTATTTTACACTGGACAGTTGTTGCCTACAGATGGGTGACACCACAACTGAAGAACAGAGAAAGCAATGACCTGAACTGTATTTTCTGCAGGCCAGAGTAACCGGTCTGGGATTAGGACCTCTGCAGACTTTGTCAAGTAAAGCTTAATTATGGACCTCTTCCAGGCTCAACTGTGAGACAGGTATAAGGCAGTTTAGCTCTTTCTAATGGTGGGCAGATAGGGGCATGACCAGAAGAAGAGCTAAAGAGGCCTTGGGAACTTCAGAAGAAAAAACTTACAGTGCTGAAGGGTTTTAGGTACCTTCAAGCTTCACTGATGTCCAGCTCCAACAATGAAAACCAAATCAAACTGACATCCAAGGCATAGAGACTGTTACTGGATCTTGTCCAAAACTTCCCAGTCTCACGGCACTTAGCACATTTGTTTTGACAGTGGAAAGGTAGATATATACCAGCATAAAAAAGAATATGCACCTCCTCTAAGATGAAATAATAAAATAGAATAAAAAATACTGAAATGATAGAAATAAGAATATACTGATAGTTACGTACTGTACGTACTGTTTTTTTCATATGGAGCAGAACATTCAGATCTGAGTTAATTATTGCCTTTCTGAAACAATATAAAGAAGCAGAAAATAACAGTCTGGAAACAGCTACTGTTTTTAAAGATTACTACAGGAAGGAGAACACTAATTCAGAAATGAAACCTTTGGGACTTATACTAACAAAAATTAGCCAAAGTAAGTGACAGAGTGACTGAAATATACTGAGGAGATTTGTTAGAGCCAAACGGACCAAGTACGCTGCCTTGCCTGCTCTGTTCTGCATAATTAACTATCTTATTAACTAGATAATTGATTCACTACTTTATTGATTTATTGCTGCTTTCATTCCCCCTTTCTGCTTTTTGTTTCCCTGCCAAATTTATCAGTTTAAATGCACAACTTTCTTCCTAAGTGATTCATTCTCTAATCAACTCTCATTCATGAGATGAGTCTGTTTCTCATCCAGTTCACTGCTCAGCTGAATCCCAATCCTTCACCTGCCTGATCTTCTTGGCATGTGTGACAAGCTGTGGGGCCCCTCAGGGTTCAGATTATGAGTTCTGTTTGATTCTCTGGATGTGACATTTATTCCATGTGTGTCCGATGACAAACTGCATCGTAAATCAGGAGCGATTTGCTTTTTTGTGTTCTGAGAGTGAACTTGACCTATGAAAGTGGCAGTACAGAGGCTGTAAAAAGTCAGTGATTCTCTTTTTATGTGGATGTCTGCTTTAGACAACACAATTGTCTGCTTGGCAACTGACTGCTATCATACTGCCTGAGGTAAAACTGCTTTTCAAATCCTAATTGATGGCCTGACTAGCCTGTCTAGCTGGCCAGTGAAAAAGGGCAACAAAAGCTACTTAAAAATTAAATCAGGTTGCTCCGGGCTTTGCCCCTTCCAGTGCTGAATAACTCCATGGAGGGAGGATGCACACGGCTCCCGGCAGCCCGTTTCCATGCTTGACCATCCTTTTTGGAAGATTTTTTTCCCTATTTCCAGACAGCATTTCCTCTGGTGCAACTCATGACTGTTGCTTATTCACCTTTCACTGTGCACCTCTCAGAGGAGCTGGGCTCCATCTACTCCACAGCTCCCCTCCCAGTAGCAGAGGGCAGCAGTTAGGTCCCCCATAGCTTTCTCCTGGATGCCACATGCTCTGGCAATATGACAATAGGCTAGCAAAATGAGACTCTGCCAGATGATGAGAGCAATGGAAGAGGGAAACTGGCTGGACAGCCCCAACTTAGAGATAAACTAATAAAACCCAGGAAAAACTGCCAGATATCACACTACAGGTAAAGGGATGTACCTGGAACTCTTCTTGGATGAAGGACATCAGAAGACAATGAGACAGAAAATATTCCCAGGCTTACCAGGGTCACTGACTAAGACCAGAAGTGATAAACAATGGTCTAAAATCATCAAAGCCGGCACTAGTGGGGAAAGCGTAAACAGGAGTGTCTTGTTTGTTTTGAGGGATGGGGAAGAGAAGAGAAAAGTAAATCAATGGGACTGGGAGGCCCATGGGAGTCCATCAAAGCAGTCTTGTCCAGACTCACACTGCCCAGACTGCGACAACAATCCTATTTTTCTGTCCATACCACATCCCCAACTTTCCTCCCTGGTCAGGAAGACGTGGAAGGTTTTTTTGTGTGTCAAGAGGGGGAAGCTCAAATAGGTAACGGGAGATCAACAAAACCTCTCCAAAATACTCCTGTCAGGTGCAGGACTTCTTTCTTTCCCATTTACTGTTTGCTACCATCAACATTCTATCCTTTCAGCTGCCCCTAGTCCACTCCACCATATCCTCAGTCCTTCAAGTTTATTTCATTTTCCACCTATCACCACCTCATTTTTCTCCTTTTCTTTCTAGGTAAATTAAATGACAATGCAAGCTATAATATGTAACCTTTTTTCATGTTCTTGTCTACACTCTGCTTCCAAAGAGATAGCTTAAACCACTAGATCTTTGTTAGCTTCATGTCTTAAGAAAGTGAGTTTTAGGCAGTCACATTGAAAGTCTGCCAGGTTTCTCTAACACTTCTTGAACCCATTTGGCTCTTCAACCAAGTGCAAAGGAGCCAAGGATGACTGAATTCTTACAGGTTCTGAGGACACCCACAGCCAGGCAAAAAGGGGGCCCAAATTATCCCAACCACTGGCAGAAAAGTGGTACAAATTCGCACATTGTGTATCACCTGGTAGCAGCTGGCAGCCGAAGCCACAGGCACACCGCTCCCAGCTGGCTACAGTGCTTGCTGGCTTTTGCTGAGCAGGAGCACCAAAGGAGACATGAGGTAGAGCCAGTTTTTTGCAGCAGGATAGCTCAAACCAGAAGGGACACAAGTCTGTAGGAAATTCTGCTGCTCAGGGAATTACTTGCCTTTTAAATCCACAAAAATCTGCCAAAAAAAAGAATCACATGAAATATTTCCACTGGCGAAGCTGCTCTCAGGGTTTTACAAATGCCAGGTTGGAACTATTTACTTAAAATCAAATTTGTGATTAAAAACATACTTATGCTGTTTTGAATTCATAATACAGTAATTTATTTAAAAATTAATTAAAAATTAAATCCAAAAGAGTTTAAAACCGCACTATTGCTGATCAGGTACATCTTGATATGAGAAAATGGCTACAGGCAGAAGCATTGTTGAGTAAAATGCACTATCATTACCTGGAGAATATGTTCTCTGATTTCAGTGATACTACATGTGGCATTAAAGTTAAACAGGTGCAGCAGCAGATTACACAGGACCAGAGGCTGTTTTATTTTAAAACAATATTTAGTGATAAAAATGTAACAAGAATGCAGTTTTGTTGGCAAGTGACAGGAAACAAAACCTGCTTAGACTAATTTCAATCTACTAAATCAATGTAGATCACTTTACATCAAAAAGGCAGCCACAATACAAACCAGTCTGGTTTTCTACACTCGTATCTAAACATCCTAAGGAAAGAGACTCAAAGGCATCTCAATGACTTCAATGCCTAAGCCCCATGGACACAGGATGCAGTCAGAGCTACTAAAGAACCCCCTGCACTGCTGGACTTTGGCTTCTCAGCCTTCCTAGGTGAAGGAGATGCAGCACACTTAGAGTTGGCCCTCTTTGCAAGCACTTGCCTTCCAGATTTTTGCACAAACGCATGGCTTTCTCCTAGTAAAGATACTGGTGAAATCCTGTCTTTCTCTTTCTATAGCACCTGTAATTATTTTTAACTGGAGATTTCTGAGAGAAAGTAATTTCTCAGTGAAATGTGAAATTTTAGGAGGTGTTAGGAAACAAATTGAAAAGGCAGCCACAGGTCTGCCACATTTGAAATTTAAGATATTACAGTGAGAACATATGTAAACATTTCAACTTACAAATGACTCAACCAGTAAATCAAATCTAGTTCTTTAACTTTTTTTTTTTCTGCTTTCACTATATTCACACTGTAACCTCCCAGGCTCTCCTGAGCTTTCTGTCATCAACTCTTTGCCTACCTTCAGCAAAACTCCCTGCACCCTTTCCCCAGGCCCCTCTCTGAATGTGCTGCTTCATCTTTAGCTCTCGCTACCAACTTCAACTTTGGGAATTAATCAAATTAAATCTTTTGGAATTAAAATATAAAAGACCACATATCTGCAACAGCATCTGCGTAGTGTCTATGACTAACGACGAGCCCTACACTTGCTGTTCATAACTACCTTCATTCTCTAGGTAAACACGAATTCACCTCTAAATATGTGCTGTGTTCAAATACGTTAACATAAATACAATTTTCACAAATCACAAGACTCCAGAAGCTCAATGTTGAAATCAAACACCACCATCAAATCCATGATAAAAGCCTCTGCAAGTAATGACTGTGCCTTGGTCTTTATTTTATTAGTTTTCACTATTATATGAGGAACGCTTCCAAATCCTAGAAAAGGACCTGAGATCCAGCCACCTCTGCACAACTTCCTTCCGGTGGAGATTTGCCCAAATTCCCACCATTCAGGAGAAGCACGGCCACCCATAGACCTGGGATGCGAGGACCTTCCCAGTACAACAGGTCCCGGCCCTCCTACAGTCACAGCCCCTGACTGTGGGGTGCATGGAAAATATAATGTGGCTTCTAGGCTTTGTTTCTTAGTAGCAAAAGACCTTTCTCTCTTGATTATCTATTCCTTTTGTTAATACAAATCAGCCACCGGAAAAGATGTTTACAAACATGCATTGGCAGATTGCAGTCTCTGCAACTTTTGTGGAAAGAATGAGTAATTACATATGTAACTGATCTTTCATCTTGCTTAGGACTGGCTGATTACCGTAAGAAGTGAAAAAAACCCCATCATTTTGGGACCAAGTAATTTTATTTGGTATAATTTGTTTTCCAAACAGTAAAAGCATTGTTTCTCTAAAATTAAGGACAGATTGAATGTTGCGTGAGGTCTGAACAGGACTGCATGTTCAACATTTGTGGTTAGGCAAAATGAGCAATAGACCTTCTCTCACTAAGGTATACCACACATTTCTTCTTTTTTTTAACTCTGGCTCTTCACAAAGCGCGCTTGTATTCAAAACCAGATGTTTTCATAAGCAAGCTTTTGTACACAGCAGCGCTTCAACTGTATTTCAGAAATTAAGGGTCATCCATCTGAGATCCTTTTTAATGACTAATTTCCCTACCATAGAGTTTAAAGTACAAAGAACTGCCACTGACTGGCAGAGACAAGCTTTCAGTTGCCATGCAACACCACTGTCACAGGTTTTCCTTCATCTTCTAGTGCTTTTACTCTGGCTCTGTTCTTCATGGATGAAAGTTATGCAATGATTTCTAGATACTTAACAGAAGATGTATTAAATTTCTAATCTGATATAAACCAGACTGCAATTTTCTACTGAAAAAAAGTCACATCAATGAATTTAATAATGCTTTAAATTATAGTCTTTGATAGTAGAGTATCTAGTTTCCAAATTTACATTATGCTGATTTTTCTAGTACATGAATCAGCGACAATTCCCTTTTGTCTATCTCTTCTTTTAAGTGCCTGTGGGATTTTGCCAGTATTGGGGGAGAAGATCTCATTTAAACTTTGCAAAACCACATGTTGACATGGTAGTTAGTGGCAAACACAGAGCATTTGCTCATCAGAAGGCAGAGTTGGACACCATGACCTCTGTGATGGAAAGTAGATGCTAGTCACCTCGTCCCCTTCGTGCTGACCAGGCTGGAGATACAAGCTGAAACCTCTTCTCCTGATTTACCATCATAATCAGAAGCAATTGGTTTTAGTGTCAGCTTGGATCAGATTTGAAGCAGTGACATAGACATAAATGGCTTTTCAATGAGACTCTTAGTCACGGAGTTGTTTGTGGTGTTGCTTTTAGTTCAGACAATACCTTCCTTTTTTCGGAAAAGATCAATTTAGTATTATTAGTGAACTGTAACCAAAATTGAGAGTGATCTAGACATACTAATGGAGCTACGCTTTCAAGTAAGGCTACAGAGTTGCTCTGAGTTGGTATAGGCAGCCATTTCCGAGCACAACGGTTACCAGTCATCCAGAAAACAGTGCTGTCACATACATAAAGATGATTTTCCTTTGTTTTCCCTATATGGATGAATGCACAGGTTCTCTTGTGGTATTTCGGAAATCTGTTTTGAAAACATAAGAGCCTAATTCTATAAATAGGTGGAATAATTTAAATTTCACATAGGGTGAAAGCAATGTTAAGTTTTGTGTCTTTGCTGTGTTGATGAATATCCGTAACTCTTGTTCTGCTATTTGGCTAAAAGAATTATTCTAGTTGTTTTACAGTAAAAATCATTTTTGACAATAGGCTATTTACAGTATCTAAATGATGTTCAGAAATAGTCTAGAAAGATACTGCCTGTCTACTAATTTTCTTCAGTTGTTGAACTGGGATTTATAATAAGTTTTACCATGGGATGCATTTGTACAAGTTCAGTGACTCTCTTTCAATACAAATGTTAGGTTTTGTAAGGTGTAAAGCTGAACAGGTGAAAGCCTTTTTTAAAGGCAATAGCATTTAATAAGTTGGCATTTTATAAATGGGTTTTGCTTTTTTCTGCTGAAATCTTCATTCTGCTGCAGAGGAAAGGGCAGATGAGTCAAGAAAACTGAATAATTTTCATTGCTTTCAGAGCCTTTGAGTGAACAGTGTTCCCTGTTTCTGAGAAACATCATGTACATCTTCTCCTGTGCTGACTTTCATATAAGCCATTCTGATTGTTTTTACAAGCGGCTTCTCCATCTTCTCCCTGTTAGTTGTTGCCCAAGGCTGGGTCAGACCTAAAGATATTGCCGAGAACTCTCGGTGCCCATCAGTCCCACTTATTTTCCCTCTTTGCCCTTTGGTTCCTATGAAGAAGAAATGCACCATATTCAGAAAGGAGCCCTGCTCATCCTTGACATTGCTGTACACCTGGCCTTGACTTCAGACTTGGTCTCCTTTGATGTTAAAAGCCTAGCAGATTACTTTCAAAGCAATCCAAATAAGAAGGGTCTTCCTAGCATTTAGTGTCCTTTGATTTTCCTCTCAGCTGTTCCTATCTTAGACTGGACATTAGGAAGAACTTCTTCACTGAGAGAGCGGTCAGGGATTGGAACAGGTTGCCTAGGGAGGTGGTTGAGTCACTGTCCCTGGATGTGTTTAAAAGACAGGTAGATGAGTTTCTTAGGGATATAGTTTAGTAGGGAGACAGGCACGGTTGGACTTGATGATCTCAGAGGTCTCTTCCAACCTTATGATTCTACGATTCTATGATTCTACGAATCTATTTTTCACGTTATTTTTGCCGTAGCAAAGCTTCGTAAAAGATAGCGGCCTTTATCTGGAATGTCGGAAAAGTTTTCCCTTTATTGCTGTGTCATTGATGCTCTGCTGACCAGTTGCAAACTCTATGCATTATATATCCATCAAGTAAGTTTGGCAAAGTACAATCAGTGTTTAGCTGGTAAAGTCAGTAAGTCTGAGCGTGACACATTCAGAAATCCCAACTTCATGTTGATGAAGTATAGCTGTTAAGCACATTTGGGAAGGCAGGCTGAGTATAAAACACAGGAGAGAGTACAATACATAGGCTTTTCTTAAGAAGCATTTAATTTGACACTGACCGCTTATCAGCAGGTATTTTTTCTTGCTCTGAAGACAGCCTTTACCCTTACTCTTTTCGTTATGTTTTTTTCACAAGCTTAGGATTCGCGTCTGCAACATACAGCCTATTCAGTGGTTCTTAAACCTCTCCATCTCCAAGAAGGCCATGCTGTTGGCGTCAGCTCAACACTTCACAAAACAGAGATTTTCACTGCTGACATTTTCACCTTCTCTCAGCCTGTGGCCTCCCAGGACTGGGAAATAGTGGGATGCCTCCGCACAAACCAGATCTGCATCTCCCCTGCACTCGCTGAGCCAGGGCAGATATTTCTACTGCAGCGTTCCTCCATGTCACAGAGCTGTGGAGGTCCCCCTTCACCCAGAGGGAGGTGATGTGCATGTTACACTCATGTCCTCTTGCAAGTGGGGGACGGGCAGAGAAGTACACCCCCTAGGAGCAACAAAGGCTATATGAACCTTAGAAGAAATGTGGAGCCCATTTTATAGTGAGCAACCCATCACCTCAGACTCAGGCTGGGTTGCAGTAGGTCAAATCCAACAACTCTTGGTGCCGTTTTCCCCTGGTTGAACCTATGCCAGCAAAAGAGGTGGGGTGGGCATGGACTTTCCATCCTCTGTACTGCTTTCCATCTCACTTCCCAGCTTCTGTTTCAATCTGTGCAAACCAGGACTCCCCCAGATGATGCCCAGGTACGGCTCAAGACAGAGCACACACTGTGGAAGCTGTGCATCAGTAGCAGAGACATGCAGTTTGCCATGCTGTTTGACTTCAGGGATGGCATATAAGCCTGCTCGACCTTGTTCAGTGGTGCAAGTAGAGCCTGAGAGCATACCACCAGCTTTGCACAGAGCTCCTGCATTCAGGAGGATGCAGCTGCCAGTGTTTGCTGTTTCCAGCATGCTGATCTTGACTTGAGAGCTGGCTGCATTCCCGCAATGCACAACATCTTTCCTTTCTATATAATGATGCGATGAGCTGTTGGGCTTCACTGAGTAAAAGGTGCTACTTCACACAAGTATGTTGGATCCCTCCCTCCCCATTAAAAATAGAAGCAAAAACTAAAGAAAATCACAGAAAACGGACATGCCAAAAATATGTACAGCCACCTGGCAGTCATACTGTGCCTCCTATTTGTTTGTGACGTAGGGACTCTATTGCAGCACTCTGCATGAAGGAGACTTGGGCATCAGTATGTACGTGGAAATGTCCACCTGGGTATATGCCTATGTGTTAAAGGATAGAGGATTTTGGCAGGCACTGTTGCACGCAGACCTGCAACTCCTTCTTCTGTCATATGGATTTTGCACCATTTAAAAATCCTATATTTTAGCTTTCTTTACGCCACTTCTTTCTAGGGGAACCTTTGCAAGAAATAAAACTTCTCGCTCTCTACTTAATCTCTGAATAAAACTGAGAAACAAGGATTAGAATTTATATTGAAAATCCTGGAAAGGAGAATCATCTATGTGTCATTTAAAATAATCATGTCAATCTAAACAATTGTAAGAAATTAGATCACAAATGTCTCTTGCAATGGTGAAACAAACATTTAAAATTGATTAATCTCCTATCATTCAGGTAAGAACTGATTCTGAATGGACAAGCAGGTCCATATTTGCAGTGAATGAGAAACACATTACATCAAAAGAATAAAATATGTAGCTTGTATGACATTTCAGTGTAAATGAAGGAGAAAACAAGACTGATATGAGGGTATAATAAAGAAAAACATACAATAATTGACAGTACATAGTTACATATTTCTTGAGTGGATAACTTCTTGGAACACTATCAAAACTATCCCCGAACCCTGAGATTCTGAACAGTGTATTTTTTTGAAGTCCAGTCCAAAACACCAGTTTTCAAATTCATCCCAATCAATAGCAAAAGACAAGAAGAAAGCAAGATTGAAGTGGCTAGAATTCCAATTTTTTTTTCACGTATAGACTAGTGAGGTTTAATTTTCCACCTTGTGCACTAAGTTAACACTTTGGTTAGGCTAAGGTAACAGTGGCACTCTTTTTACTTAGAATTTTTAGCTTTTGCACGTGATGTGTTTATACAAAGCAGCTTTTAATGGTGACACTGTAGCAGACACCATAAGAGAAGAAATAAATTTCAACTTTTCTAGAATGGCTAATAGCACAAAAAGCCCAAGTCTTTTATTTTTTTTTAAAGAAAAGTACTTCTCTTTTTCGGTGACTGCTCTCACTTGGTTATTTTTAGCTCTAAATACCAAGTTCCAAAATACCTTATATGTCAGTCAAACTATTGTTCTGATTGTTGCATAAATAAATGTGGTAATGCATTATTAAAACTACACATACATACATAGCTTTATACAACAGCAGCATGTTTAGAAGGATGGCAGCAAGCTGACCCATATAAAAGGCAGAACACAAACTGGGCTTGCGCTGCAAGGTGGGGATTTTTATTAAGCTCTGGATGGACTATGGTCTTCTAATACGAGGCTAAACTTAGAAAACTTGCAGTACAGAAAGTCTTGACAACAGATAGCTTCTGCTTTGCTAAATTTGGTACGTGAAGGTCCTGCTTGCCAGAGGCACCAATAGCAGAGATTTGCCTGTCAAGTTCAGCTTAGTTCTACGAGTCCAAGTAAAAAACAAATGTGCCATGGTGGATAGATGTTCTTTGTATATGAGTATTACTTTGAAGTATGAAGTCACAAAAACTAATTATTATGATTGATTTATTATTTCAAAAGTATCAATAGTAAAGCCTTTGCTATTCCACAGTTTAGGCTGAAGAAGTCCTTTCCAAAAATAGGATCAGATTCTTTACTGCATTTAATCACAGTGACAGCCAGACTGTCCTGTTTTGGGACAGAGATATTGTGTTGTCCTTTTTTTTTGTGCCAAAAAAGAACAATTGAACTCCTGACTGGGGTGATCAAAAGGGAAAAGCAGCAAGTGTCTCCTACAGCACTGGGAAGATCCATGAATTCCTCCTGTTTTAGGAAAACAGGACCTTTAGGAAAAGGTCCCAAACCCTGCAAGAGTGGGTGGTGATGGCTGCTCTTGATACTTGCCTTTTTCTCTCAAATGCACGAAAGCCCTGTCCCAGCAGGGACAGTTTGGGGTGCATTAGGCAACTACATTTTGAAGTTAAAGTCCAGGGACTGAGTACAGCCCTTCTATGTGATAGGACTGTCTGGAAAAAGTACTGCTTTAGGGGATTCTTATATAGCAAGTGATACTGCTGATCAGCACAACACGAGTTTGACTATTTCTGCTGCTGGAGTAGCCAAGGACTATTAATTTCCCAGTGGATATTGGTGTTAGTTTCAGACAAAGACAATTCCAACCCAACCATTCATCCTGGGGCAGTCATATGTTCTCCATAAGGGTCGCATTCATGCTGACACTGCTCCAGAAACATGCAAAAAGCCAGTGTCTCCTCAGTAGATAGTACAGCGGGCAGAAACCACATCGGACTGCTGTTACGCAGTATGGTTTAAATGCCAGTAAATTCCTGGATTGTTTCATGAGTGCCAGTCACAGAATCGCTCCATCCACACAATCCCAAAGAGTTTGGAGTTCTAAATTTGCTCATGTTTCTGTGCATGTAACACCACTAGCACAAAATTAAACACAAACCCAGGTCTCCTGAGACAGGTCACAGGCCACGATTTTTTCTACCTTGGCCTCCCCACATCCCCTGGTATGTTTGGATCTCCTGGATTTCCTGAGCATTTCATTTTTTTATTTGGTTAAATAGCATTTCAAAAGTGGCAAAGTGGATAATGGCCACTTAAGAACCGCTGACTGGATAATTCTGCGAGTTTGTCACATCTGCACCTGTGTTCATTGCTCCCTGAAGAGCAGAGGTGACAAATAGGAGAAGAGAAGGTACAGTTGCTGGAATTGTGAGGCTACCTGACCCATCTGAACACATGAGGGGCATGGATCTTAAAGTGTGGCTGGTATTGTTCTACTGTTAGGAATATTGCAAGACACCCACAAATGGAATATCTCCCTCCTCCAAAGCCCAGCATGTTTAATAACATGGCTCCCAGCCTGCTGTCTTCTTGCTAAGGGGCTCACATTGGACAAACCTTTGAGAACTTCCAGCCTAAATATGGGGCCAAGAATTCCCCTCTTTGCCACACTGTTTTTTCAGAGATGTTTTTCCTGTCTGACCAAAATCTTTTTCACCTTACTTGTAGCTTAGAAATACTAGACCAAGACACTTAAAAAGAAGATGCTCTGATTAGCACTCAGGGGTAAGATCTGATGACAAGCAGCTTCAAGGTTTTTTTTGCAGCACAGTCCAGTCTGATCTTTGCTCCCCAAATGTGTGTGAAGAATAATAACTATCCAGCAGTTGCTGGTCTTGTTCTCCATGGTTTTACCAGCATGCAAGAAGGTAACTGAACCATGGTTGCAGTCTCTTCACGTCACCCTGAGTAGCTCCTGCATGGCCTTTGTTGGCTTTGGCTTTTTGGGCTGCAACTGTGCTGTCAATACATAAATCACACCTTTTGTTCCCAAAAAGTATGAGGAAGCTGTCCAGGCTAGAAACGATGCTTGGTCAGTTCACCCTACTCTGAAAGTATAGTGACTTTTATCTCCAGAAGATTTAGGGGATGGCAAATGGCCAAAACTGCCCTCAAATGCAAGGAATCACTTCAGAAAATCATGTGCAAAGGAAGAGATTAGTGTAGACTCTTCCAAAATCCTGGTCCTTTTTGTCAACACTGCATCTCTGCTAGTCCAGGTGATTTCAGGAATATGTCTGTTAGGTTCCCCAGACATTTTAGCATGTTCACCCAGCCAAGCTGCTTGATGACAGTGAAAAACTGGCCCCATTGCCCTGTGTCTCCTTTCTGGGAACAGTTACCCTTGGGCTCTCAGCTTTCGTCGCTAGCAGATTGCATTGGGAAAGTTCTAGGCATTTGCTAACAAAACATTGGCAACAGCTCACAGGGGGCATGGGCTGAGACAACTGTGTGATTTATTAGCACCAATAGCCTAGGTGGGCTCTCATGGGCATTGAAATCAGGCCATTGAAGCTGTCACTGACCCATTCCTGGACTTCCCTCCCCTGAGGCAGAGGCATCTGATCTGCCTATGGGCAGCTCCTGAGCTGCCATAGTTTCAGTTCACAGTTAAGTTTGACTGCTTCATTTTTTCTTATCATCCCTCCCAGAGTAGTGATGCTCAACTGTGGGAATTATTCTCTTTCCTCATACTTCATAATTTGCACTTTCCAAGTAAAACTCTTGATGAAATTAAGTAATACTTGGGACAATAAACCAGGACTGTTGGTTCTCTGTCCTCTTATACCTAATCTGTTACCAGTCCTTGAGCTACCTAAGTGACAATTAGCTTTGGTACCTCTGCACTCGATGACTATGCTGGCCAGGTACACTGAACAACCAGTTCAGGAGCACTGAAAGTGAGAAAGAAGATCAAGACTGGACTGAATTTTGTGAATGGGGGCTCTCAGAATAAGCTGCTTCTTTCCCAATACAATGAAGTCACACAGAATTTTGCTCTGAATGGCTGATCAGCCCTCTCACATTCGGTGCTGCGGTTCGTACATTGAGTACTTTGCTTGTTCCTATTTGGCCTTATTTACAGCAAATTTAAGAGGCTGCATCACATTATTTCTAAATTTCAAAAAAAAATCTGCAGTACTAATTAGAGGATAGTTATCCCAGCTGGTAACCTTTTATCTTTGCTGGATACTTCCATTTACCAGCAAGGCAAAAAAATAGATTACTGCCGTCACTACCATTACAGCAATCAAATGCTGTGGGTTGCCAAACACAATTTTTTCCCCCTGATAAAACTTATTTCTTTTAATGAGAATAAATCTTCCCGAAGCACATTTTCATTCTGATGTGAATAAGTGGTTTGAAACAGAAGCACACACATGCCTATGTGACGTCTTTTTAACATCAGATTTCTGGGCTCCAAGGAAACCAAGCATGCACACAATATACAGAAGTACAGAGGACAAGGTGGGCTCTCTATTGCACTGCAACGACACTTTTTTATCTATTCTGGGTTGTTGAATAACATTTTGAGATACCTACTGGTGGCAATGTCTTCACACTGGTGTAATGTTAAGAAAATCATTATACTGCTTTCTGAGATGCCTCAAGGAAGGGAAACTTAAAACAGGCACCTCTTCCTATTTGCCACAGGTCATCACAGGAGGTTCAGAGTGGAAAAGCACTGTGGATCTGCTCAGAAAACGTGGTAAACACTGTCCCAGTCAGCATTCCCAGGTGCAAGAGAGAGCTTCTGGCCTGCTGTGATTCACACAGAAACGTCCTGGTGCCCAAATGCTCAGAAAAAAAAAGTAATAAATCCTGTTTCAAAAACACTCCCTGTGTCGGTCTGCTGCCACGTCACAATCCCAGGACCACCTGGCAGAGGGGATTCCAGGGTCTAGGGTTGGGGGGGAGAGCAATCAAGTGCAGATGGTCAAGGTGTTCCCTCCTTCCCAGGATGCAAGGAAAGATCATCCTCTCCAGAGACACATCACCTGCACTCAGTAAGTGCAACAGAGTGCATTTTATTTGGGTGAGAACAATACACTGGCTGTGCCTGGATACAAAGTAGTACAAGATTTGCATCTGAGAAAAATTTTCCACTGTTTTACTGTGTTTTCTGACCAGGGTGAAGAACAATCCTGAACGCTTTGAGGCTGCTGTTGGAGCCAAAGCTGTTTTCCCTCTGGTTCCACCCATATGAAAATGGAGGGTTTTAACCAAGCAACGAGCACAAGCAAGTCAGCCGCTCAAAACTCCCCCTGCCAGGAGGCAGCTGCCCAGGCTTGAACAAAAGCCTCCTTACAACCAACTCTCTGAGTGATAGAGAAGAACAGAATGAGAATGTAAAATAGGGGTTTTAAAATGAGGAGCCACACTCGAGCTTGGCCCTACAGTATCCCTGTTAAAGGACAGAAATTCGTTAATGTGCAGTGCAGGTAGCTGCCCAGAGGTTACCTTTAACCACCAACTTAAAGGGAAAATCTGGAGTGGAAATGGAGGAAGAGGGGGAATCTAGAAAGTGCAGAGTCAGTTATAAGTATGCGAGGGCACCGAGACCCAAAAAACGCCCAGTTAGCGCTGTCCAAAGGAGAGAAAGGAAGTCAAAAGGACATTTACAAATATCAGGAGTAAATAGATTTTTAATAAATCAAAGGGGGTCGACTGCATGGGGATTCTGCAATGCAAAATACTAATTTCTACATTGGATTTCCTTTCATCAAAAAAATAGACAGATTTAATGCCTTGGTTTAAATGTTTTATGATGAGTAAACAAATATACAAATCACATACAATTATTTACTCATTCAAAATCATGAATAAGAATAATAATGAAGAGCAGGACAGTCTGAACATAGTTATCTGGTCAGATTTCCCATTTAAAAGAGTCCGTTTTTCCTTTTCGGAATTACAGCAGATCATTATCCTATGGATTGGGGTGGCTGACTTCTAGACGTCTGTTAGTACACATCTGGAAAAAGCCCTTTCCCTCTACTGGGACGCAGTAGCTGGAAACAGAATAGGGAAACCTTTGTCTACATTTACCCAAGAAACACGATTCATAAAGTGCTTGCTTTGTGAACCACTTTATTTTCTGAATCCAAATCACTGTTTGCACAACCGCTGTAACTCAGTGCCAGCTGGCTCAGTGCAGGATGGGATCCTCTTCTTCTCCCAAGAGCCTTTCAGGAGCTTCATGGGACTCTTCTTCAGGTTTAAAGGGAGGATGGTAGAAGCTGGGCCAGAGACCACATGTCCCTCTTCCACACACTCCTCTGGGAAGCAGATCTTTCTGTTTCAGAAACCCAGGTAAGAGTGAGTATGGCTCAGATATTCCTGTTAGGCTTTTCCAAATCTGGCATACATTGCTGAATATTGAGTATGCTCTGCTATTTTTTTCATGATATTCCTATAATATTAAGACTCATTTTCTTTGACGAATCAATTTTATCAGTTACTATCTGGCATTTCATCAGTGAGATCATGATACACAGTTGCAGCTCTTCTTCCAACCCTCCCACAGCAGACCCATTTTAATATAAGCAGAAAAGCTCCATTCCTTCCCAAAAGGCTTTTGGTCTGATTCCCTCTTGAGTGAAATGTTCGGTCACCAACTTTATTATGTCAGGAAAGTCAGGTCTTCTATTTGGAGTGGACATCTGTCTGAAATACAGAAATGGCTACTACTTCTTCAGTGGCAGAGGAGCAGCAGATAAGGAAGGGTTGTCCAACTTGGGCTCTGTGCTGAACCCCAGACACCATTCCATACCCTGCTAATGGCAGACCTACCGCAAAACTTATTTGTACTGCAATGGAGCCACAGTCACATAGTAATTCTGTAAATACCAAGGAGGGGGGAAAGCCAATATTTCAGGGGGAAAAAAAAATTGTGTAATCCCAAAGAACAACAAATCTCCCTGAGGGCTCCGGTCTTTTGACACAATCAATACCAGAATGAACAGAGCACTCATATTTTGCTCGTGTATTTTGCTGTGTTTGGCACCCGCATTTCTGCCTATCTTTCTCCTTGGTTTAGGAACTTTCACACTAATAGAGTTTAAAAAGACTAACACACTAGAAAGAGGAGCATACAGATTTATTTTCATAAGACAGTGAGGTACAAAGGAGGAACAGTAATTTATTTAACACAGACAGTAATGCCTGTCTGAGGCTTACTTTTGTGAACTGCTTATTGTAGACAAAATGTTAATTAATTGGGTATTTCAAGGGAATAGGCAGGCCTCCAGGAAGCCCTTGGATTCGTCTGACAGATTTGTCATCAGCAACAATCACAAACACAATTTTATAGTGGAGTTTTTTGTGTGCATTAAGTGGATGGTGTTTAATCCCCTGATGACATGCAAAATGACATTAGTCACTATCACTTATATAATGAATCACAAATGTATCATTATAGAGTCAGCCTCCGTGAGCATAGACTCGGCAATAAAGAACAACATGCCAGCCTAAATAAAGGGACATTGACTGCTATGATGGGGAAGAGCGAAGAGTTTTGTTTTCTTTCTTATTGTCCTGCCTCTAGAAGAGATTTATCAAGGCAACTGGTGCCCCCCAAGAGCTTCTGCCCTTAAAACTTACTGTGAAAGTTTTTGTTTAAAAGCAGACTGTGCCCATGACCTGTCACGTGTGTCCCCTCCACCTGTGCTGGTGGCAGATGGTACATGGGAACAAGAGGTGCAATGCATTGCCTCACAAACCAGCAAAAGAAACTTTCAATTGGTATTGGCGTTTTGGTTTGGGGATGGAGTTTGAGAGGGCTTTTTCACATCTCTCAGTGGCCCAGCAGTGCCAGCAAACCCTTCATTTCATACACAATAAACCCTCTGAAGCCCCACAGGGGCACAGCTCCAACCAGCTTTCTCATCTCTCCTTAGAAGTTTGGGTCTTAAGAGCTTCAGGTTCTCTTTTTAAAGAGTTCCCACCTCAGTGTCCCCCATTGACTTTTTCCCTGTGTCTGGGAAAATGAGACACCACTTAAAGAAGATAAACTCCAAAAAAATTAGCACATTCATTACCTGTTCGACTACCAGGAGCACAACAGCCTCCACCTCACAAATATATATGAACGTAGCCAACTCCCACGTTCTTGCCCAGTGCTCATTACCTTCTCAACTCACCAGAACAACTAAGAAATAATTTAAGGATTCAATCAACTCATTAAGTGCTTCCACTTACAATTTAGGATGCTATAATCTTTGTCTTGAAGATTTGCACAAATTAAATCTTTCTGAATCATATCATACTTTTTTTTCAATCCAAGTCTTTACTTCAGAGATTTACATTACTTCCTAATTGCACATACAGAAATTTTCTTATTCAAGATGGATTAAAATAATTTTAAAGAAGTGATTAATGCTTTGCCCTTTCTCATTAATTGGTCAGACTCTCATTCTTTTCTGTTACTAAGACATGCTTTTAAAGCAGGATAAAGAGTTCTTTCATTGCCTTTATTTAAAGCTATGGTTGTTGTTGCACTGTTGTGCACCTTTAGTAGCTCTGTGCAAGGTATCTCCCATCAAAGATGATCTCTACTCTGAAAGGCTCAAACCTGAGGGCAGACAAAGAAATAAATTGAAGTTTAAATGAGTGAGACGAAAATACTGTCAACATAAAAAGAAATTTGTTTCTTGATAGCCAAGAGGCTGTTTCATAAAAGGTGTTGGTCCCAGAATTTCTTCATATTCAACAAAGCTCTCGAGCATAGGATGTACCCTGGTGTAGGGCAATACTTACTGAATAAGAAAAAACTTGGGCTCAGAAGTGCCCTGTTTGCTGAGTCAAGGGTTGGTACCATTCAGATTGAAGTTGCTAGGAGAACGCCTTAAATGAAGCATGCAGGATACAGCTCGTGGGGACTTCAGATACAGAATTTCCAAGTCATGGCACTGGACGTTTGAGATCTCCATCAGAGACAGCCACTGAATCCTGATTACCTTTAAAAAAGCATTGGATGGAACGAATTTCTTATGATGATGGATAAATGCTAGAAAAAATTGTGTATTGAAGTTAAGGGGGAAGACATCTCCCTTGGCTCCTTCAGCTCCAGCAAGAGGGTGTGCTCTAAATCTGCACTGAGTCGTGGGTCGTTTCTTTTTTTGTGCTATACCCTTTGAGATAGCTCCAAAGTCCAACAGCTGTCCCCGCAGCCTTTTTGGCTTTGGGCTGAATGAGACCATTTCATGTTTTCTTAAACCCTGACCGTGCCTGTCCCTCTCCTCTGCAGCGCATACATGGGGTCCTTGTGAGACCACAATCCTTCTAAACAAATGGCTCCCAGATGTCCCATGTATCTCGTAAGTTGGGCACCTCTGAGGCCTTTCCAGTCCTTAGGAGAGGATTCTTTCACATATCTTGCAGGCTATGCTCCTGTTTAAATATTTGGGTGGGATATTTGCATTTAGCAGCAGTACATTGCCACCTAACTTCCAGCTTGTTATCTCCAGCACACACAAATGTTTTCCTGCAGAATCGTTAACCTATATTATCTGTTCACTTAAACTGTCACTGCTGAAGTCCTGATGATAGGTGATATGGGGATCACCCCATCTCATTTGATTTTATTTCATCGTTCTATTAAAATCTAAGCTTGTATCATATTTGAGACTTCAAGAAACAATTTTTTCTTGTATGTTCTTTCTTTTTATTTTTTCTCAATTCTTCTGAATTTGAATTCAAAAATATAAATTTGATCTACAAAAAAGCCATTCCTGTCATAAAGAACAAATGTAGTCCCCATGAAAAAAAACACAGGTTTATTATTTACTTTTCAGTTCAAATTGTTTTTCAAATGCCAAAAACCCAGCAAATTAGCATAAGGGTGGGCTTACTGATATAGCGGACCCAGAGAGTAAATCCACATGTTGCTACCAGAACTACAGAATGTGTTTTGTCTTCTCTCACCATTTTTCATGCTGAATTTCGCCACTTGCACTCAGGGTGGAACCAAGTTATTAAATGGAGCTTTACTTACATAAGAATCATGTGGCAGAGCATGTTAGCTGTTCCTGCAAGGACATTAAAGAAAGTGAGTCTCTGTATGAATAAAGCAGTCTGACTAGAAGACCAAATATAAAGAGAAAGACGAGCTTTCATATGTCTCTTCCCGTGTGTAGTGATAATGTGGGGTTTTTTTAAATAGGGGTTACCAGAAGTGTCAGACACACATAAAGACTGAGGGCAGATCAGTTCCAGTGGAAAAGATCAGCATAGTTTTTCTGAGGTTGGTGTGTTCAATCAAAAATTAAAAGAATAAGCCACACAAATTTGAAGTATGAATATATCTTCTGTGCTCTCTTGCCCTTAAGCAAATAATGAAAAGCATCTCTACTTATGATTCTTTAACAGCGAGAATTTATTCTCGATGCCTGCAATGACATTATTTAGTTAGTTACTGTGCAGTGTTTAGCTATATCTTTTTTTTTTAAAGATAAAGTTATAGATATACACTGAAGTGTATTTAAATTCCTTTTATTGGAGATCCATCCATAAGCCCACAGAAAATACATGGCGGGGGATTGGAACTGGGTGATACTCCAACCCAAACCATTCTATGATTCTGTTCTATGATTCTACATTGAAATAAATAATAAAATGAATATTCAGGTGCAGTATCTAGTCATCAGGGCAGCGCTGCTTCCTATCCAGATTTTTAGCTAAGTTTTGTGATGTTCAGTAAAGCTAAGTGTCTTGCTCTTGCTTACGTAACACCCTGAATCTATGAGTCAATGTTTTTTAATTTTTTTCCCAGCACTAGTTGCAATAGCATGAAGCTGCTATAAGGCAGAGAGCATGGAAACTTTTGGAGGCTCTGCACAAGATGTCTGAAGAGGCATGAAACGGTAGGACACCTACACATCTGACCCTTCCTCGACAAGCCTTGGCTGAGTGAGCTGGTTCATATCAGAAAAATAGTGAGGATTCTTCATTGTGAGGGAGAAGAGGGTAGAAGAGCAGAAATGTGCTTGAAAAGAAAATGGAAAAGCTTAGCTGCTGGTGAAGGACGCTTTAATATTTGTGACATCTCTCAGGTTAATCCATGGTGGATGTTTCTTGTCTAGAATGCCCAGCAATGGGTAGTTGGTTAAGTAGCCAAGCAGTTCACATCATTTATCATAGACAACTATCGAAACTATTCACGTGTCTCTCATGTGCCCCCCACAGCCCTTTTGGTTGCCCTGACACCTCAGCACACACCTCACTCATGACTCTACTGCTTGCAGTGGTGGTGAAGCCTGGACAGCAGTAGGAGAGACCACTCCCTTCTGTCGCATCAAGGTGTCTCAAAACTGTCCTAGATGAAAGAGTACACTTTAGCTTAGCTCTAGCATTCAGTTTCCCCCATGGAAGAAAGACCATGCCAGGCTAGAACAGAACAGAATAGAATGGAGTGGAATGGACTAGATAATTATTTCAATTGGAAGGTACCTACGATGATCATCTAGTCCAACTACCTGATCACTTCAGGACTGACAAAATTTAAAGCATGTTTTTTAAGGGCATTGTCCAAATGTTTATTATGGCTGTGCCAGAACAAATCCAAAACAGCTGTTTGCCTATTGGAGAACTTGTGAATCCCCAGGGGACTTCAGGGCACAAGGACTTGCTATGACAGCATACCTATTGAGAGACAGTTCACATATCACTGGAGCTTTCAGGATCTTAGATGACTTTGCTGCTGACAAAAGTCATGTGTGGTTTCATCTACCCTACTATCCAGTAATCTCCTCAGAAATACCCCAGGATTACATTTTCCTGCAGCTTTACTAATTCTTCCCTGACTGGAAAAGAAAAAGATTTGCATGATTAAGTTTTTCACCAGTCTAGGTTATACCAGACAAGATTCATGGGCACAAAGGCCTGAAACTCTTGCACTGTTCTGCAGCACTTAATGTGCAGACAGTACTTGTGTGCTCTGCCAAGGCAGGATAATGTTTCTATTTTTGGTTTGCAGGTACAGGAGAGTCATGTGTAGCAAAGGTGACTGCCTTCAAGGCAGACTGGCCCTGAGAAGAGGCATGCAGTCGCTTAAGACAGAAGAGTGCCAGAGATCCACCTACCTACACCATAAAACCAGATAGATCCAAGCTGCCTATACACTTTAAGAAAAACTACATAGTGTCCTGGAGAGCCAGTCCTTCCTGCAACCTCTTGCAGAGAGGCTGAGATGGGAGGAGGACCCCTCATCCAAATCTGCAGCACCCATCACCTCTATCTCCCTGCCACATTGCCAGGAGCGACTGTGGCAAGTCAGGCTGTCTATTGCAGCTCATCTAATCCCCTCTCTTTTCAGGAAATAATAAAGTTACAGACTGATTTCAACCCTGTAGTTCAGGGGAAGTAAAATTCACATATTTCTTTGCAGCCTAGAAACTCTGAGCTGACAGTGCTACTGCTTTAGAGACAGTGTTTTCAGATTTCCGCTGAATCAGTGAGCCACTTGCTCTAGGGTGGTGATCCTCTTTTGATGTAAAGCACATTAATGTATGGTATTTAAAAAAAATCTTCTCAATATCTTTTAGAACTTCTGCAGGTTGTAGGTCCTTTTTTTGAACAGGCAGCAAAATGACTGCAAAAGGCCCTACCCACATGTAGTCTGGGCCACCTTTGTTTCAGCTTTTATCAGCCAGAAGAATGTGCTGACCTATGTCTATTTTGTGATCTCCAACTACTCCTGTCAACTTTCTTTATCACTTAACTGCAGAGTAATAAGTTGTCACCTAGTTATGTGTTTATGGCGCATTCATTATACCTTTTTAGAGATAAGGAATGATTACTGACACACACACCTTCATATAATTGACTGACAGAGGAGTAATGGCAAATACATCTGTGAAGGTAAAATGACAGAATATATCAGCATTAGGGTGATCAAATAATGCAGGCAAATACCGTCTGTAGACATAAACCTGTTACAACAGCAGTACTTTATGACTTTTGGCAGGCACAAAGTCATCAATAAGCTCCTAAAAGCTCCAGTGAGATGTGAACTCACTATCAATAGATATGTTGTCAGAGCAATTTAATTTGCTTTGTGGTGGTGTCACTCTTTGTTGGAGAAGGACCTTTCTCACCCTCAGAGTTCATTAATGGCAGTGTCAAAACCAGTCTTATTGCCATGACAACAATGAAGAAAATTGAATGGAGCGTACTGGGTAATAGAAAGCAGATATTTCACGTGGATGTACTCGGCACGCATGTTCATACCAAACAAAGTGCTGCTGTTTCCAAAATGTATTAAGGTGAGTTCAAATTAAACATGCACAAGCAGCTTCTGAATCTTTGGATTGTGTCCCTCTCTGCATATTTTTTAAATACACCGATCTTTTTAAATAATTTTTGTATGAGAAAATTAGGAAAAGCTATTCACTGATTTAAGTCTAAAACCCTGCTCGGTTTCATCAGTTTATAGATGAAAACTTTCGGACTATTTTCATCCAGCTCATGTTTTCTCTCACAGCAATGATGACCTTGTTTATATTGTAGGGTGGTGGTTATGGTTGCTTTTGTACTTGGCAGTTTAGTCACACAATCAACATTTGATAGAGTATTAATGGTAAACACAACTCTGGGTTAATGATTTTTACGGTCTAATTACTTTTTCTGTGGAAACAAGATTCCCTTCTATGACTTTGTAATTTTCTCTCTGTGAGGGTCATTGATGGAAAAACTGAGTAAGCCCAGATGTTTGGTGTCCCAGGTTGAGTCAGTGAAAGCCGGATGCACACTGCATTATCCAAACTAGAAGTGAACTAATTCCAATTAACTGTGTTTGCCTTTGTCTAAACCATTGTTTTTTTCCCTCATTCTTGTGTTCCCAAACTCACTTCTCCAGATCATCTGCTGTTTTATATTGCTATGATACTCCCACTTCTCCTTGTTTCAAAGGCAAATGATCTTGATCTTTTAAAACATGGCTTGTGCTGAATATTTTTACACACTCCCAGTCATTCCCATCACCCTGTGCTGCACTGTCACTTTAGAGTGTGATCATCCAGGCCTACACCTGGTCTTCTCCAGAGTCACACCACCGACCACAAAAAAAGTAGTACACCTATGAAGTTGCTTTGTTCTTTGGACTGTGGCTATATACAGCTCTCCACCACCATACCCAAATTCCCCTCCTAACCTGACGCAGGCAGAATGGTGTAAGGTCAATGAGTAAACCATGTTTTCCTCTCCAATTGGTATCATGTTGCATTTGTTGACACTGAGCTCCACCTGCCATTTTGTTCACCCTTATTCAGTTCTCTGCGGCTCCAACCAACATTTCCCACTCAGGACAGACTCCAAGAATATTATTCAATAAATCTGTACATGAGTACTCTACTCTTAATCTTTTGTCCTTCTTGAAAATTGTTTAATACAATTCTTTATTTCCTATTTCTTGGGTTTTGCTCCCATACAATTTATCGCTTCTCTGAACAGAAACAAGTGAAGTTTTTACACTTTCTTCTAAGGAACATTTTTTCTCACCTTTTGAAAATTAAAATAGATTATTTTTATTTTATTTTACACTGCTTTACATTTTTACATTGCATTACTGACACATACAAAAAAATCTAATAGATTAGTGAGACACAATTTCCCATTGCAGAAACAGGTGGATTGCCTTTTTTCCTTAATACCTCCTTTCCAATATTTTTTCTTAATGCTTCCTTTTCTAGAGGTATGAGACATGATTGCAAAAGCTATCTTTATAATTTTCAACAGCGGAAGCCTGAGTGTATTAGGGAAAGAAGAGGTAATTCTAGGCCAGTCATTGGTATCTCATCAAGACATTATTCTGGCAGTCTTTGCTGGGTCCAATTACTGACTACAAGTTGATTAATCAAATTGTTAAAATATTAAAGTGCAATGCAATCCAATTCTGCAATTTATGATCCACTTGAAACACAGATTTTAGTCTCTCACACAGGTACAAATATTTTCAACACAAAATTTAAAATGAGAAGCAAGGAGAGAAATGAGAAACTAAAGGGAAGAATCACCATTGAAAGCAGGGTCACGAGGAGGCTCCCAGAACCCAAAGGTATGACTGAGCACCGCAAATACATTCGCATCATCTTCCTCCTCAGTTGTTAACTCTCTATTTGTCCTTCATCCTTTTTTTGCTTTTCTTTACCAAAGAAAAGGGAAAGAGGTGTGTAAGATACTCCTCTTTTCAGAGATAGATATCATATTCATCCCACTTTTGACTTTTGCTGTGCAAATGTCCTGTGGCACACCTTGGGTCTCGCTCTCTCAAACTGGAGACCCACCAAAGTGTGCCACAGGGGTCTGACCTTTAGTGTTTGTTTTAATGCCTATCACAAGTAGATCTTCATCTGTGCGAGCTCCAGGAGGTAACAGCCTCCTCCTGCTGACCTGTCGGTTAAGGACCTCTAAGAGATATGTGGTCCTTGCAGACCACAGTTGCTCGTTTCCTGCCAGTATCCTGCCTTTCAAAGTAAGGAATATGATTTTCACTAAATATTAATAGACCTGACTGGTGAGGTTCTGAAAACACAATAAATTATTCAGTGGGCTCTTCAGCCACATTTATTTACTATGGAGAGGATGCCAAGAGAGCTGTGTGTCCAGTGCTGTGGTTCAAATAATTCCTGAGAAACCAAGGGCTTGCTCAGGGTTTCTGCAGAGCAGAGCAGGCTGGGGGGGCTATAGCCAAGAGATGTTGCTACCCGATGCACTTGTATGGACTAAAAAAAAAAAAAAAAAAAAACTAAGGCATATATCTTCCATTAGCAGAAAAGAACAACACTAAATATTCACCTTTATAGCCTGATTAAATTTCTTTTCTATAGACAAAGCTACTTGTTCCATGTTAGAGTTGATAAGAAATAATTAACAACTTGCCTTGTGCTCTGAAATTGTCATGCTCAAGCCACAAAACCACTGCATTTCTCACTTCTTTACAGCCAGCTATTGTAACTATGCCTTGTTCAGGGAAAAATATTCTGGGTTTCTTGCTTATCTATGTATGAACGTCTGAGATAAAAAAAAAAAAAAATAAAAGACCAGGCACCTAGCAATTAAGGGTAAGCTGTTAGTGAAAGGTTCCTCATGAATATCATAATAAATACAATTAACAGCAGTCCTCTGTACAAGGAATGTGTCTCTTAATACCAAGCTTTCACCACCAAAATGCCTTGCGCCCATATTTTGGCACCCTAAATTAAATATTTTATCGTGGTTTCATTGCTTGATTGCATTTGCACCTGAGAGGATGAAGGTATATCCTAAAGTCCCCTGCACTGTGCAGCCTCTGTAAGCCCATAATGGGGAGTGGGCTGCCCTGAGCATAGTAGCATTTGATTTAAATTGGAACACATCCATAAGGCCATGGTCAGGTTAGTCCAAGCAGTTAAGAGGTGTCTGTGAAGATGTGCAGGGTCAAAGCCGAGCCATTTCAGCTTGCCATTAGCAAGGAATTCCCTACCCACTGCTCCCATCACTTTCATGCTTTCCTGTAAAGAAACCCCTGGTTAGGCTGGGCTATACCAGGGGATGAATTCCCCACACGTGGTCCTCTGCTTCCAGCCACCTCCTCTCAACTACCAAACCATAATGGGGGTTTTCTGGGAGATGGTAACCTTGATTACCTTCTTAATAGATGAGAATGACAAGAGTCCTGGTGCAAGCCATCTGCCTTCTTTATGCAGCAGCATATTTTGCTCCATGCCTCCTGTTTGTGCATAGTAAAACAGGGAGTAAAAGATTAAAAGAGAGCAAAAAGCGTAAAATGTGATGCATGTATGTGTGAATGGAGAGACTTAAAAGGTTCTGTGAAGTGAGACGGGATCACAAAACACAAAGGAAGCAGTTTTATTTCTATATAATCAAAGTTCCAATCTGAAATACAGTGCTTGAAGTATCACTTGTTCCAGATTTTCTGTGTGTTACAGTAGATTTGAAGTCCTGTCTGCAACAGAGGTTGCATGGACTCCTGCTTCAGCAAGGCAAACAACTATTAAGCATTTATATGTCTCACCGGGTTTCACAAACACAAGTTATCTGGCTTGAGAAATCCTGCCAGTCGCCCTCATATTGCAACAATACTAACTTTAATCATTAGCACGTGGCTCAGACCTACAATAGATTATGTATATGACTCTTTTTTTTTTTCTCCTTAAGTATGACCTTAATTCTAATGATGGATCACAGAAGGGCCTGTGCGCTAGCCACAGTGAGGGGACAGGAAGGCAGTTCTCTCCCTTTCACCTGGACAAGAGCACCTACAGCACAGATGGCAAACACAAGGCCCGTGGGCTGAATCCGTCCCTCCACCTTGTTTTATCCAGCCTGACACCTTGTTTCTCCCCAGCAGCAGCACCGAACTCCTTGTCCCTACGCTCCTGCCCGTGCTGATCACGCGTGCAGTGAGTGACGCGCGTTGCGCTGCAGGAAAATGAGTTTGACACCCCTGATCTATAGGCTCTAAGCCTTCTTATGATCTGAACCAGCAAATGCACATCATCTAGGGGTGGTGTCCATGTGGAGGCACCTAAACGTGAGCTAGGTGTCCCCAGGCCTGTTATAGTCAGTCAAATAGTAAGTGGAGCCTGGAGAGCTACCAAGCTAAGCAAATATTGGTGAGATTAAGGTGAGTTGAATAGCTCTCTGGCTTACCTTGTACCGACCAAGGACTCGACCGAGTTGTCTAAAGATAGGCATCCAGTGCCATTTAAGATATCCTGAATGGCCTCCAAATGCTGTCCTCTGGAAGGACACAGATCCTGTGCTGTTGCTATCAGCCCAAATCAGACATCTCAGATACCAAAGCGCATCCCAAATTCCTCCAGAAGCCTACATGTGGGCAGATGAACCCAACCCTAGCTCTTGATTGAGTAAAATGGTAAGTTACACTCCTATTCCACATGTAGACATAGGTATTGTAGGCAACTATATGGAGATGTCTGAATCTCTGTCCGAATGAGAAACGCCTGATTTTTTATTTTAATTTTACAACTTTAATTGTGTATTTTTTTCCTGAAAAATAACCAGCTACATTACCAGATAAAGGTAATGTAGTAGATTTATTTTATTTGGATTTAATGCATGTTAGATGAAGATTGTAGGAGTGAATACAGGAATTGCAAGGGTTCTAAAAAGAGTCTGAAAGGGTATTTTTTGACAGGTTTAAGTTGCATGATTTTTACACTGTTTTAATTAGATCCTTGTTTCAGGGTTTCTACTAGTTGCTTGCAGTGGGCAGGAAGTGGGGTTTTTTTATTTTATTAATGTATAACTTGACTTTTTAGGTTTTTTTCTCCTCCCTTGAAAGCAGGAGATGTGGTCTAGTTTCAGAAATAAGATGACAGGCAGAGTACATTGATAGTACTGAAGACCTCTAGTAAGCTCATTTATGTGCCTTGATGACCGGTTCAGGCTTAGACAGATGACCATATTCAGGGGCACGAAGGAATTTCTCCCCAAGTCAATGCAACAGCACCACTGGGACATTGCTTTTCTCTGACATAGCCCAATCCCCAACATCTTCTGAGCCTTTATTTCTTGCAAATCAGATCCCATTGTAGCAGTCCAAGTCATTTTCTCTAGACCTAGATATTTCCTTGCTCTTTTCTGTGACCTTTCGTTGAATTTCTGATACTTCAGCTTTTATACTAAAAGTAAGGTTCATTTGCAATGGGCAAAGCAGATGTTTCATGGCTTGTGGGATCTGCTGTGTGGGGAACAGGGATTCTGCAGATCCTTACAGATTAAACATCAACCAGATGAAGGCTTTGGACATCAGGGCACCGGACTAACGATTTGGTCAGTCCTTGTGGTCTTTGCTTGAGCAGTCCTACCAAACAGCACAATCATAATACCCCTGCTTGTGGAAGATGAGCATGAGGGGTTGGACCGTGATAAACACAGAGCAGAAACTATACAATTAGCTTAGTGGAGATCTTCCCAAAACTATTTGACAAAACTCCTTCTAAAAATATATGTCTGTAGAAACTCTTTAGGAAGAACAGTCAGAGATTTCTCAACATTGAATTAACAAAAAATAGCTTTGTCTTGGAGCAAACTTTCTCCCTACAAGGGTGCCATTGCAGCGTTACCCTTATGTTCATTCACATCACTGGCAAACAGCACCGGCAATCACTGGCTGGTTCCTCATGATCCCTCGCAGGAGTCATGAAGCTGTTCATCCCATACTCTCTGCTTACCATGTTACATGAGTCTAAGATCAGCAGAAGACAAATATGGAGCATACTTGCTCACTAGGTGTGGGGTTCACCTCCTTTTGCAGTCATCCAAATTGAGGTGTCTACCTAAGGGCTCAGTGCCTAGCCAGTATAGTCAGGGTGAAGAAAGTTTGTGCTGATGGGTGTCTGTGCTCACGTAAGGTGAGCAGCTCCCCTGCCTTGATTCACCAAGTCTCCAGCACCTGTGACGGGAGTTTGGTGCAGTGACCTACCAGGTGCAAGGGCTACCCAAAACCAGACTTAGAGGCTGAGCAGTGGCGGGACTTCGTGTGGGATCCTTTATGGCACCCTGAATGACACCAGATACTTGTGATGAGAGAGCTGAAGAGTGCTATGGACTCATATGCCCATACACTGCACTTCCACGCTGTGATATTTTATACCTTATTGGCCTAAATCCCACTCTAGCTCTCTGTACCATGCCTGGCTTTCCCCAAAACCATTTCCTTAAAATGCATCATGAACACAAACATTCACAGTCTGTTCTTTAACTAAATTGGGTGTTTCAATGCTCCACCAGCAAGAGCACAGAGTAGATATAAAAAGAAGAAACAAGGTAGTTAATAGGTCCTGTGTCCTCCCCATTTTTCTGGATATGGAGCACCAAGATATTTTTGTCTTGTTCGTCAGCAAGGATCCATATGGATGCACCAGTTGCTTCAAAAATAATTGTCAGCTTTCACCAGCATTCAGATAGGTCCTATTTCTGGCCCCACGCACATAGCAAACAAAAGGTGCCATCTAGTGTCTCTGAGCAGCATTCAAAACCAAAAGAAGAAATCACTCAAATGGTGCATTTAATGTCTACTTTCTCATTAGGAGACACAAAACTGGTTTTCTAGATGCAGACAATGTCTGAAAAACATGTTGTGACCTTCCAGAAAATGAAGTTGCTTAGAAGAGGCTTAACTGAAAAGTCAGAGAATTTGTTCTGCTTTAACTCAAACCAGAATATCTTCAAAACATTCAAAGTTTTCTTTTCAGGGACATTTAAGTAAGCCAGGACTTACGTTGTCTCTCTTCATTTTTCCCTCTGCACTGTCTTTATCCAAGGTCTGAGCCTGAATTTAGCTCAGGATAGGGCTGTTCCAGAGTTGGATCCATTAGTTCCTTTAGATTAAAGAATTTAAAGTCATACTAAGCAATAATGATTCATTTTTTAACAAGATGGGTCTTGAAATATGGTTTGGCATAATACTAATAAATTTTTGTCCCCAGGGGCTTAGTCCCATTTAAAGTGAAAAGCAATTTAGTCATTTGCTATCCCACAAAGGGAAAAAACGCTGTTTCAAAACTAATAAAACCGAGAGTAGAGCTGGGTCTAGAAAAGGACTTAAAAGCCTAAATCCAGCCTGAATGCTTCTGTGGATGCCTTTGACAAAAGAAAATGAGAGCTCTGAAAATCCACTCAGCACGTCACTCTACCCTGCACACGTATCTGCAGTGCTATGTTCACCAACACAAAGGCCAGGCCAAGTGATGCAGAAGGGTTATGGCTACTCTGCTCAGTCCTCACCCCCTGAAATGCTGAAGGACTACATTCAGTGCCACTCTTGGCTCTGGGTCTCATCACAGGGTCAGCACTATGTCCCTATCATGCCACAAGTAAGAATGCTCTGGGCCTGCATTGTTTTCACCTCAAAGTATCTCAGATAACTGAAGATAACCTTCCAGACTGGTGCTGTCATAGCATGAAATCAAGGAGGGGTGCTGCATGGCCTGGGCCATGGTGAAGGGCTACCTAGAAGTGCTATGCAGTGGCAGCCAAAGCTCAGGGACAGTGCTGGAGAACGGTGTCCTCCAGCAGAGGTGTCCAGACCTGGCATGGGCAGGTCCATACTGCCTTTTGGCAGTATGAATATAGGAGGTCAGCCTGGATCAGCCCTTCCTGGGTCTTGTTTCAGAGAGGACTGGTTTCCTGGGAGTGAGCTGGGAAGTTAATGTTGACAGAATAAAAACTTCTATCTGCATCAATAGCTGCCTCTGCTCTATCCAGCTACAAATGACCACCTGAAACACCTGCAAATTTACTCATACATGCAAAATGGACAACACAAAATCTGTCAGCTGTTGCCAGCTTTGACTCTAGTTCCACAGTAAGGGACTCTTGCACTTTTTTCAGAAAAAAACGGTAGAAAACATTTTATCACATCAGAGAGAATTCTTTGAAAGAACATCCATACATATTACCTGTCCCTAATTTGCTGGTGTCTTGCTGTCTCCTAGGCTAAAATGAAGCCACAGAGGATGGGTAACCCATCTGAACATCTAGGAACCCATATTGCTTCTCACTTTTGCAGAGCTTAAGTAAAAAAGCAACTGCAATAAACCAAAAGAAAATTAAAGAAGCCTGCAACAAATATATTTCTACCTTTCCTCCTTGCAGGATTAATTCCCATATAAAAACCCCTGTCTGCTCTATGCTGTTTGTTGTGTAGGCTGTATTCTTAAAGCTAAGTAATCAAGAATTATTCTGTGAGAACAAATGCCATAAATTATACGGGTTTTTTTCAGAATTGGTCATGCTTTTACTTAAGAGAAAATCTAAACTACTGGGCAAGCTTATGTGGCAGTTATAGCTTTTTTTTCCAAAGCAAATTGTATATAAAGTGGTTTACAACACATTTTAGTCTGCAAATCTTTTCCTTGATTACTAGGATATCTATCTGTATAAATAGAAGCTGCTTGTTTTGCATGCCTGATTCATTCTGCAATGCCACCATCCAGTGTTCATGATGATTCACTGACATTTTAATGATTATTAAGCCCTAGATATTGAACTGGAACATCAGAAGATGGTAAGAGCTGGTAAAATAAATCTTTGGATTAGAATGTACCAGAGAAGCACATTAAAAGGAGAGGTGAGTTTACGCACCACAAGTGAGTCAGATTCACTTGCATTATGCACAAGCTGAATGCCAAAGCAGGACTCATGTGGGCTCCAAGTATTCAGTCGCCTTCTTTCGGGAAGGAAAGATCATGCATATGTAAGATTACCAGAAGGGTCTTTCTAGATCTTTGAGCCAAGTCCCCTAGAATCAGAAGGAAATGTAGCACACCTTCCTAAAACTGATCGTATTTTAGCTTGAAGTCAGAGAGATTTGCATTTTGTATGGAAAATTGTCCCTAGATGGTTAGAAACTTTCTTTTGATTTCCAGAATAACTGATGTATAGCCAGAATTCACGGGTTTTTTTTGGTCAATATTTTTCCCTAATGTAAATAATTCTTCTTATTTCCTATGCATTTGCAGAGATCAAACATGGAGTCTTAGAATAATAAAACTGGAAGAAATTAAAGAAACCATGTAAGACATTTCCCTGCCTCAAGGTGGGATTACTGGTAATAATATATGAAAGGTACTTGTCTTATCAGCAACTTAAGGCCTTTAGTAATGGGGAATGCAAACACTATTCAGGTAACCAAATTCAGACTTTACTAGGAAGTTTTCCTTTTCTTAATATCTAATCTGCATCTTCCCTTTCTGAAAAATTAGATCTGTTTCTTCATGTCCCATCCTCTACAGACATGGAAACCTGCATGAAAAACTTCCTTTTACAAGTAGCCTTTGAAAACTGTTGCCATGCTTCCCTCTTTTTGTTTTTTTATAGAGTAAATCATACATATTATTTTAATCTTTTCTTCTAAATTGCACTTTTGAGACATCTCACCATTCTGGGCTGTTTCCAGTTGGCCCATATCACTGTGAGCTGTGGTGTCCAAGAATAGATGCAGTACTGCAACCAAGACCTTTCCATGCTGAGAAGTTTAAAATACTCTATTCCTTTTCATACAGGTACTAATATGACGTCTGAATTTTTGAATCCAAATTATGCTGGGATCCACTTTAGCTCCCATATCATTTTCTAAAGAGTTGCTATATGGTAATTATTCCCTAAATCACTTGGCAAGTTACTGCAAATTGAGTTGCATCCTATTTTCCACTTGAGTCCTAGGAAAAAAAAACATATACTTATACATTTAGGCAGCTGTTTTATCTGATCCTTTTTCCAATTTCCTTCAATTTTCTTGAAACTGAACTCATTTGCTCCTCTACTTGATTTAGTTGAAAAGCTGCACAGGTATTAAGTTTTTTCAAGTTGTGTGAAAATCGATGACTGGATAGAGAGAAAAGATAGAAATTACAACCCCTGAAGAGGCCCAGGCTGCAGTATGAGTTCACTGGGCATTTATTTTACCTGTCCTGCCAGCTAGGCCCTCCACCTGGACAAGCTCAGGGCTAGTCGTGTCACCCACTGCCCCTTGCCCAGCTCAGAGCCAGGGAACACAAGGACAAACAAGCCCCAGCGTAAAGTGGAGCTGGAAAATAATACACGGTGTGAGGGAAAAAGCACCTTACAGGGAGGACAGAGGAGATGAAGGGAAAGGCAGGCTCACATGCCAGGCAGATACAGATATGGGAAATAAATCCACAACTCTATGGATTGCTTGGTTTTCAAATTGTTTCTCCAGTCACCAGCCTGGCAATTTCTCTCAGGTTTCGGTCATTGGCAAGTTTAATAAGCACATCCTATTTCCTCATCTGAGTAATTAGTAAAAGGATGGAGTCAAAACACCTTAAGGACAGATGTTGCTGAACACTCAACACCGCCTCTTTGCTGTTGGCAGTGTAACAACGATAATGCTCTACAAACACAATTTTTCAAAACGTTTTTTCTCCTGTTCTCTCTCAGGTTGTTTAAGCAGACTAAGCAAGCAAAGTTTTCCAAATTTCTTCTTATGAAACAGGAGATAATCATAGAATCATAGAATCGTAGAATTATCTGGGTTGGAAGAGACCTCCAAGATCATCAAGTCCAACCCTTAATCCAACACTATCATGATTACTAGATCATGGCACTAAGTGCCACATCCAGTCTTATTTTAAAAACCTCCAGGCCTGGTGAATTCACCACCTCTCTGGGCAGGCCATTCCAATGCCTGATTACTCATTCTGTGAAGAACTTTTTTCTGATATCCAGCCTAAACCTTCCCTGGCAGAGTCTAAGCTCATGCCCTCTTGTTCTGTTATATGGTCCCAATAGCAATTTCCACTCATCTGACACAGAGTGTATGTCATTCAAAATTACCTTGAATCCACCTACAGAGGTGCCACAGGAATACCACCAACTGGCACATGCTACTTCATCACTACTGGAAATACTTTGCTTGACAAGCTCCAAGATCACATTTTCATCTTCACTGTCTCCCTGCTTTCCCATCACCCCCATACACAACCTGCAATCAGCTAATACAGAAAGTTTTTGTACAGTTCTGTCATTTCCAGCTGATACATGCACAGCTTGTAGGGACCCGTAATATGAATTTCTATTTTGTAAATGTCCTGTACTGTTCCACTTTATCTCATTTCTTGTGCTGCTTGCGAAGCAACTGGGGAACTCATGTTTGTTAACTCATTGGACATTAGGAAGAAATTCTTCTTGATGAGGTTCTGAGGCACTGGAACAAGCTGCTCAGGGAAATTGTGTGTGCCCCCTCCCTGGGAAGTGTTCCAGGCCAGGTTGGATGGGGCCTTGAGCAGCCTGGGCTGGTGGGAGGTGTCTCTGCCCACGGCAAGAGGGTTGGAACTGGATGATCTTTAAGGTCCTTTCCAACCCAAACCATTCTATGATTCAATAAAATATTTGCTATTCTAGTTCTCCTCTGTATCCAGAATGCCTTTATATCAACAGCAAATTTTATTTGTATATGACAGATATTTAAAATACTGAGAAATTCCCTTCCTTTTTCTTTTTTAAAAAGAGCCTTTTACCCTCCTCTATGTAATTGTTCTGTACCCAACTTTAAAAAATAGTTTCATCAGTGTTAAGTAACCAATTTCCATGCTGCACCTGAAGCAGTTGTGACCTTCATATCACATTTCACATCCTCATCTTGCTAGATTGTCATGAATTTTTGTTCATAACACTAATACCAACAACAACAAAAGTACTATACGAACTACTAGTAGAGTCATATCCATGAATCCAATTGCCTCGAAACAATGGATATCATCAGAACGACACTAACTGTGATTTTGATTCCTCTGGATTTCTCTTGGAAAATCCCCTCAGTTAAGTGGCTTTTATTCAACAAGTGTCTGATGGAATAAACCCTCTGGAGTTTCTCATTCTTGGATCAGGATCTCATTTGCAGCCTGCTATATATTTCTTTCCACTAACCTCAGCAAATCTCACCCAAAAGCAAGGCCAGGGTTGGGTCAGGCAATGCTAGTCCTCTGCAACACAATGTACGCTTATCCCAAATAATTTAATGGGAATTTTTTTTTTTCCCAGAAACAAATGGTTTGTTTTCTTCTTTTTGGCCATGCTGTATTGACTGATGTGAAGGCAGGGACAACACAAGGTTTCTTTCCCATCCTCGAGATTCAGTGGTCACCTAAGCATCCAGCAAGCCTTATGTCCAAGAACAGTAACCTCACAGTGTCAGCTGAAAATGTTTACTTATGTTCTTGCAACATTTATTATTGCAGAATCCTCTACTCCCATTTCAATGCTGGCCAAAGCTAGAAATTACAGAAATACAATTACTACCAGGGAGAACTGGAAATACCTGAAAATGTCTGATTTAAGTGTCTCTCAATTAGCGCCTAAAATGAATCATTGCAGTATTTGAGGCTAATTTATGAGGAGCTGAGTGGGACCTAACTGTCATCTTCATTTGCCTCTGGGAAGTCTAGCTTTCTTCACCAACCTTCATTAAAAGACTAGAAAAAAAGTTTTGCTTTATTACTGGATCCTAGATTCAAATATTTTACAGAAAAGCAAGTTTATCTATCCACCCCAAAATCCACACACCCACTCGAAAATCCTTCTGCAGTCAGAGTAGACATGTCCCAGGGCCTGTGACAGTGATTCTGTGTCATTCCCTTTCACATGAAAACATCACAAGAACATGATTTTTTTCAAGACCTTGGTATCATTTCTGACAAAAATTATGACTTTAATAGTCTTTTACAATCGATATCACATGGGGAACCAGCAAAACAAATGATTTAATTTAATTATCAACACCTGAAAATATTTTCTCTTTTAAGAAATGCTGATAGACCTCCCAAGCTGTTTCAAATGAAGACATCTCTCCAGCGTATTTGCAGAACATATTTCACACCCACTTTTCATCATTTAATATTCTTTCCACTCAACACGACAAAGAGCTCATCACAGAGCTAACTTAACTCATTCGCTTATATGCTGTTTTAAAACCAACAGGGAAGGCCAAGTGCTGCTACTGGTTTCCATTTTAGGATGAACTTCTGTAACTCTTCACTTGCAGATAAATTCTTCACCTTTTGTTAAATCTGAAGTTTCAGACAAAAGAAAAATAATAGTAGGTTTCTCTTACCAGGACTCCAGAAGAACGCTTGGAGGTTTCAACACCACATATATGCCCCTATACTCAAAGCCAAGGTATTCTGCTACCACAGTGCATAGGGACAACAGTGTTCAGCAGAACTCAGATCCAAGACAAAAGCAACAGCTGAAGATGATCTCCCAAGATCCAACAATAAACCTAATGAAAGCTCTCAAATATAGAAAACACGTTATGGCTCTCAAACATGATAACTCATGGTACTGAAGATTTTTCACATAAAACCTGCACAGTGAGTCAGATACTCAAGCTTAGGAAAGGATGTAGAAAAAGGGTTTTCCCCCGAAAGTCCTGCTGCTTGATAAGAATTTCCAAAGGAATACTGGTAGCTTCTGAAATCTCACTTTTCTGTAGTAGATTGGCTTTTCGTTTAATTTTACTGATGATTTCACTCAAAGCACAAGTGAAGACAGTCCTACTGACACAAACAGTCAATCTCTCGAAGAAAGTTCTTCTGGTTTTCCTTTTTGTCTTTTTCCTTATTTTTCCTTTTCTTTGGCTGGTTGGAGAAAATTGGATATTTGGACACAAAAATTCACCTGCTTTTTCTTTTTTCCTTTCTCTTGATGAAATAGACTGCAATCTATTACATGTGATCTCATTATTCAGTGTAGATAAGCATGATGTCAGGAAGGATAAAACTTCATAGGAGGAATACTCTTTGGGAAGCAGTAGAATTCTAAGCATCAAATAGCTGGCTTTCATACTTTCAACAATCTAAAAAGCAAGAACATCGCTAGGCATCTGCATGATGAGAAGTATTAAATGATGAGAATCCCTCTAAAGACTTGAGGAATTATAGAGCTCCCTTCTATTTACTGAACAGCTTGCCTATTAAAATACTATGCCAATGCCTTCAAGCAAAAACTTAGATGGTACTGACTCCACATCTATCTGCACACCCAAATGAAGATTTATAAATTCTTTGCATTGTCTTTTTTGAAAGCCTATATCTAAATTGAACTTAATGTTCAAATATTCTGAACAATACGGGGAATCATCTGAGAAAATAAAATATTTTAATTTCAGGAAAGCTAAGAGTTACTATCCATCCATTTCACCGCATATTTCCCTCTCAACTCACTAAATAAACACTTAAAAGTAAAACTTCAGTATAACATTTTGAAAAAAGAACAGAACATAATTTTAAAAGGTGAGCATCTTTTTTAAGGATGTTGATAATTTGAAAGGTTCTATCTGTATTGTAATGTCTTGATGAAGTACACATCAGGAAAATAAGCTGGGAAAAATAAATTGCAATAAATTAAATCAACGTCTGTGTACTCTGTAGTAAAATCACTGTGAGCTGTACATCAAAACACCTGGAATCTTGGTAGTGAGATGGAATAGATCTGAGATTCTTCTGAGTTCAATGAAGATAATAATAGAGGGTTTTAATGAATATAATACGTCAGTCAACAATGTCACTACAGCCCTCTTAATTTAATTTATTTCTTCCTTAATATTAGTTTCAATTAATGAGAAGGAGTCTTTAAAATTTCAATTACTGTGCTGCAGAATTCTGGATATAAAACTAAACCATAGCATATGGGAATTGGATAAGTTGCACTTTTGATGCTTTAAAAACATATGAAGGAAGCAAAGGCCTCATAAACACACCAACTTTGCATACCTCTAGTCACAGCCACAGACTTAGAGTAGTTCAGCCCCACTAGCATGGGAGTCACACCACTACAAAATGCTTCCCACAAGGGAATGAAAATAAATCTTCAGTTAAAGGAACACTTATATCACTGCAATTACCCCTGTTATAGATTATGCCGTTATTATCATCCCTGATTAGGTTTATGGAAAAAATCAGATGTTACTATAACTTATATGTGGTTTGTTCTGGGAAAAAAGAGAGAAGGCATTGCTGTGTGTATCCATGGTGCTCACAGGTCCAAACTGCTAAGGACAAAAGGCTTTTGTAACAAACTGCAGAGAAAACAGACGCATGTGTTTGTTAGCATTGAAAGTTAGGTGACTCTTGGTCACCAAAGTAGATGAGGCCAATGCAAGACAGGAATGTTTGCAGCTATTCAGGAGGCAGCACTAGAGAACGTGTTCAACTAACCCAAAACTCATAGAAACATTGAATGCCTTGTGTTGGAAAGGACCTTTACAGGTCATCTAGTCCAACTCCCCTTCAGGAGCATGAATGTATTTAACTCGATCAGGTTGCCCAGAGGCCCGTCCAACTTGACCCTGAATGCTTCCAGGGATGGGGCCTACACTACATCCCTGGGCAACCTGTTCCAGTGTTTCTCTACCCTCATTGTAAAAATTTTTTCTTGTGTCCATTGTAAATCTACTCTCCCTTACTTTAAGACCATTATTCCTTGTCCTGTCATTGTCCTTTCCTTTTTGGAAGAAGAACCCAGCCACACATAGCTCTTGAGATGCTTCATTTTTTGAGACAGTAAAAGAAGCAGCTACGGAATGCTTTTCTAGATTTTATCCTTAACAGAGGCAGAAAGTGATTAAGAATGCAAGACTACTTGTTTAAAAATACCACTCCCATTCCCTAAGAAAGGAAGAAGTAGACGAGAGTAATAAAACAGGGATTACAGGAAGGCAGACCAATAAGAACAGAGAATTCACAGATAAAATCTCACAGGTCTCAAACACAGAGAGAAAAAAACCTTGGAAACCTTCTCAGGGTAAAAATGTTTGTTTGCAAGTGACAGTTTTACCAATGCAGAGGGATGACAGAAGCTACAATGAGAAAACAGAAAGATCTTACAATCTTTCCAATTATATTGAACCCAGGAAACTGGCACACAGCTGTGGAAACTAGGTCTGATTAATCAGGGTGTATGTAAAATAATAGCATAAGAAATTAGGAGGGAAATCAGAAATGCCCAGAGGAAAAAAAAAAAGAGGAAATGGAAGCAGACGAGGGATTCCAGAGGTAACAAGAAATCAATCTGTAGGGATATCCAGTAGCAAGAAGACAACTAAGAAAAATGTCAATCTCTTGCTTGATTGGAAAGACAATCTATTGGCAGGTGACACCAGGAAAGACCAAATGCCATTCTGTAGTTGTCTTCACACAAATCCAGAAATCAATTAGCTAATGAACCAAAAAGAATGACAAATCACTGCTTAGAACAGAGAAAAAGACAGGTTATAAAGCATTTAAACAAGCGCTTTTTTCAAATCCTTCAGGTCTCATGAATACTACCCTAGTGGATTTAAAAACTGATGTTTGCAAACTTTGGGCACACTTGGAGGACAGATGGGTTACTATAAAATTGGAAAGGGAGCCTGTGGCACTTAGCTTTAAAAGAAGACAAACCAAGAGTAGCTACAGAAGGACGGCTAGTTGTCTTCAGGTTCCCCAAACCACTGAACCCCAAACAACTCACTATCTTTAAGCATCTATAAAACAAGGAGATAAACAACAGACAACATGGATTTGTCAAGGATAAATATCAATCTAAACCAGTTTCCTTCTGTGGGCAGAGGAGAAATAGCAGTTGTCACACAGCTAGGTTCGGAAAAGGGACCTCTCATAAGTAAACTACAGATAAAATTACTGTAGGAGAAGAGCAAAAGTTGCTGGAAAACTATTAAAAAAGAAACTATCCTGGACCCACAGTGAAACTCGATGGAAACACATTTTTGCGGGGATGTCTCAGACATAGCACTGTCCACTGCTGTCGGACGGGAAAGAGCATATTCCTATCAAGCCAGCAAATTAAAAAAAAGACACAAATAAGCTTTAGGGCAGAGTTAGAATTCAAGAAATTGTTACACTGAAGAAACTTTTCCTAAAATAGCATATTATTCAGCAAAGTAAAAATACAAAAGTTGACAGCTAAGCAGGAATAAGGAGTTGCATGACTGGACTAGATAGCAGATCTGCAAAGAAAAATCAGGTATTTCTGTAGATCATAAGCAGAAGGGAAGTCAATGATGTTGTGTTGTTGTCAAAATTTATATATCCTAGCAGGTCTTAAAGGCAGGAGTACAACCCATACAAATATTAAATGACCCGTCTGGCCTATCCACACTGGTTAGTTCTGAGGAAGTTCAGAGGACAGCACAAGAATGACCAGAGATCTAGCGAACGTGATCTATGAGGCAAGACTGAACAAAGAGAGTGTTTTCAGTGTGAAGAGAAGACAACCTACATTCAAGAAAATCCCAGACTGGGGGCAGGGAATACAGGAATGAAGGGACTTCAACTGTAACAAAGAAGATTCATATTGGATATCAGAGAAAACAAACTTCTAACACTAAGGATACAGAAGCATGGACTAAGGTGTAGCAGGAATGTGGAAGATCCAACTTTTGATATATTAAAGACCAGGTCACACTACTCCTTTTTACGGAATGTCGCTGATAGAGGAGGTACTGCTTTTTGGTGAAGGAATAGACTGTATGACGTCTTGGAGTCTCTCCCAGTCATGTAATTTCACGTTTCTGTTCTTCCAAGGTGATGTAGCTAATCAAACAAGCTAATTAACACGATTTTATGCATCTTAATTCCAACCTTAGAGTTGCATCAGTCTATTTCTAGAAAAACAGCTACAGTAGATTTGTTTTGCAAACACAGTGCTAGAAATGGTCTTTAATGAAAGCTGACCTTGCAGTACTAGTCTTTGCCAACTCTACAGGCAAATAGCAAGATTATAGACTCCTATGCTGAGCCACCAGCCCAGAGCTAAATCCCATCCATGATGTCTTCAGGGCTGTGCAAGTCCCAGTGGCTGAATTTGGTCCTGTGGTATTCGGTAACCCCTGCCCCCAGATCCACTACCTGAGTTGGGCTTAACTACCAAGCAAGGACCTAAGCAGATAATGGCAGCTCCAGTCAGCTTGGTGTCCTGCTAAGTGCTGCTGGTGGGACACACTCTATGTGGACTATTTTAAAGCCAAAAAAATTCCTACTTACTTTTTTTATGTACATGACTTGTCATCTTACAGTCTTATCCTTTTAATAACTGTATACATCAAAAGTGAAAAATGAAGCTACATTGCAAAACCATGGTCTAACTTTGTCTTTATTTTCTTTTAAATAAAAACTGCCTAATTATAGGTACAGAATCATGCTTTGGTTTTTCATTTTTACAGACTTAAGTGGGTTTACTTTAATTTAGAAGTTGGTTGTGTTTAATTTTTAAGCAACTCAGAGCTGATCTCTGTCACAATCAAAGGTGCCATAAATCCCCTGTCTCCACGCAGTCATTATTAGAAAACGCAATACAAATTCCTGTAGTCCTAAAAAAAGATTATACCATGCAAGTCTGATTTGCCACTAGGTGGGAGTGGAACATAATCTTCTAGTTAATCTTTATGTAGTATGGATAGAGAAAGTGAAAGGCAATGTGCATTTTCTCAGCTGGTCACTGAAGAAGAATCATTCTGCCAATAGAGAATTACTTTAGCATTTCACAGGTGTCTACAGCTACAAGCTATGGGAGCAACACTGAATTTTTATTTAAGCCTCTCGTAAAGTACTGAAAATTCATAAGAAAACACTTTGAGTCCTACTCAGAATGGAACTTTTTCCATTTGTTTTTCAGTCAGCATTGAGAACTAGAAACTTTTTCTGAAACTTGTATACCTAGCTGATGCATTTTGAAGGAGGTGCCTTGAATAATATATTACTCAGCCCCATCACCTATTTTTAATGCTGCATCTTTAGTCTGTATTGAGAACACCAAGTATCTATACAGATATTGTTCAGATATATTCCACAACAATTTGTATGAACCCAGAAATCACGCACTTCTTATTATCACACAAGGCCATCTAGAGTTTTTTCATGACCAGTGACATTTAGGATCACTTTTGGAAACCTCCATGTAGTAAACAAAAAGGATGGGGTTTACAATAAAACACCCTGCCCAACGATCCTTCTGCACTTGACTTGAAACAGGTATCCTTCTTTTAATTTCAATATATTAGACTCTTGTTAGAAGTTATCAGTAGTTATATTTTTAACTACAGATGGCTCATCAAAGAAAGAGAGAACTGCAATCATGGGTTGCAGTCCCTTCTTCTTTCCTTAGAAAGCATAACATAAAAAAAATTTAAAGGTGTTTTTACTGTTTCTTGGAAAAATACAAACTTAAGACATATATCAGGAGGAATGTACTGGAGGTTTCTAACATTATGAGTGGCATAAGGGAGGTGAAGACAGAAAGATTTCGCATTGCCTTTCTTGGTGCAAGAGTTTCCAGTTAAGTTAGTAAAGATGTGATTTAAACAAGCAAGAGGAAGCAACTTTTCATACAACTTGTGATTAAGCCATAGAACATAGTGTTAAGGATAGCAATGAAGTCAAAATAAAGTTAAAAATTGATAATTTCTCAAAACAAATTCTGGAAGGATAAATCTGTCAGGTTTTTCAGCCTCTTTTATTTTAAATGTTCATCAGTATTAAAAGCAGTGGTTAAGGTGGAAAGAAAACTGTAGTACCTACATGTAGAAATAGTACAAGATGTAGGAGTGTGTTTGTTCCATTTCTTATGTATTTTCCCCTTGTCTTTATGAGCATCTCAGTTCTTGCCTGAGCCTTAAAAGTCCAGCCCTGCTTTGGGGTTTGTTCTCCAGTGGCATGAAGGAGGTATAGCCACTGTAGAAAATGACATCAGTACTTTCCTCCAAGGCTGACCATGTCCAGCGGCTGCCAGGCAGGAGAGGTTTGTACCTCACCACACCTTAGCCTTTACAGAGCATATCTGGTGTCACACATATTTGTAGACTCTTTTTGTCATTCTTCATGGCACAGCTGGCTCTCTCTACGTCACCTTACCCAGCCGGCTCTTACCACATGTTAAGAGGCTCTGCTAGCGAGGTACACGCAGCTTAGTTGAGCATCTACTAAGCAGCCATTTCTTGGGGAATGCACACAAAAAGTAGCTGGGGTTTAATGAGTTACCAGGCATCAGTATACTCCTCACCCTGATAAGTCCCCTAAGGAGCCTTTTGTGGGCCTGGTAGGCATCAGGAAGGTGGGGAAAGGTCTGACTTGCTGCTCCGTGCTGCTGATCCACCACCCCCTCACTAGAGCTTTCCTTTAGGATTTTATACTTTTCCATGTTGCTTTTTTTCCTCTTGAGTTGCTCTCAACAGCCCTATCTCCATCTGCAATTTTGCTTTCCTTATGTCACATTTTATTCGCAGCTCGGCGATTTCAGTGGGAGCTTGAGCCAAGGCCACATCCACTCAGGGTCCTGGACAGACAAGTCCCCAGGGAGGGGGCTCAACGCAAGGTAAAAGAACGCAGTGGTTACCCTGCGTGCCATCTCCAGGCAGTCCTAACATAAATTTAGCCACCCTGGGCCAGTAGTGGGTACTTCTGCAGTCAAAAATAGTAGGGATGACGCATACCCTGCTGCTCCTCGCCTCCCTGACTGCACACCCGTGACAGCAGACCTGTGGCAAGGGAATATAAAGCTGCTCTGCCAGCTCCAAGTCAAAAGCAGAGTCTCTATGTGATACAGAAGCTCCCCTTTCTGATGTGGATTCTCTTTATAATAAGGAAATTCTGCGATCCTTTCCTCATGTTTTTGCTTCTATCATGTTGTACTTCCACACAGAATTTGGTGCCACACAATTGCTTGCAGTGCAAAATCAATTTCTTTTTTGACCAGGAGTCACTAGGAGGATGTCACTTGAAACAGTTTGAGCCCTTAAAATCAAGTTTTTGTTTACGTTAGAAAATTGTTTACACTGATTTCAGGCTAGGGCCTGAAGTGAAGCTGCTAAAATACCTTCTCTGAGCTCTGAGGACATCCAGTCCCCTACATAACATTTTGACTATTAAAAATTTGGGCCAAAAATGCAGCTAATTTCAACGAAATCAGAAGAAGACAAGCTTCAGAGCAAGCTATCAAGTGATACATTGGGTATGCTTGCAAGCCCCTGTCTTAGCAGTCAGTTCAAGTGACTTGGAACCATCCATCAATAGGCTCTCTGCATATGACCCCAAGCCACGCAGGTGGCTTGGGACCCTCCACACACTTTCCTCCCGTCCACTCAAGTGATGCAGTGTTCTCATCTCCTTTCTTTCCCACACTTCCATCCTTTTTTCCAATGAATGATCCAGCATCCCCTCCCCTGCTTTACATTTTAGCCTAGTTTTTGTGCTTTCTGCTTGTAGCTATGAGCAAATGGGAAAAGGAACACTTCCATAATTAGCAATTTTTAAGGGTGGGAGCAGCCGCTTCTGGGACACTCTGACTTCTGTGCAGCAGAGTTGAAAACTATAATGAGGGTGATTGACAGAGACAGAGTGTGCTTGAGAACTGTGGAGGACAGTTAGTAGGACAGAGAATGCAGTTTATGCTGGCACCATCCCAGAGGAAGCTTCTTCATCGAGGATGTGTTTCATTAGGGGAGGCAGCACTACAGTGGTATCAAAAAGACCAGGTCTTGTTGGCGTGGAACAGGCATGCAGACCTTCATGAAGAAAAGGTAATTTTTACCATAAAAGCTCTAAATGCTCACTTCAGCTTATAAAAACTTTTGTTTTCTAGTCCAGGTCTGTTAGCGAAGACTAATTCTTCCCTGACCCATGTTTATACAGTTTTACCTAGATATCAGCCACCTGGTCTAATTTGGAAATTTGTCTTGCTTTGAGCAAGCTGTTGGACTAGATGGTTTTGAGAGACCCCTTCCCAGCTGAATTATTTTGTGTTTTATATTTTAAATAGTTAGGAAGTGCTATCATAGCTGACCAGTTTGCTTTTAACATTCATTTTGTACTTGCAGTGCCTCCGTATAAATGACAAATGTAACACCAAGCAGTCACAAAGCGTGCTTTAGGTGTTTCACCAGCCCATAGGCTCTGACATCCCAGATCACTCCCCAACAGTTATCCCAGCTGAATCTGTCTAATTCAGGGCAAAGGGCAGGATCAGTGTCTGTCATCTCCAGAGGGATGACGGCTGCCTCTCATTTGACCTATCTTCCTTTTTTAACAGCTGAGTAACCTGAACTGCATTTCGTCTTATAGATACCCTCAGCTGCTTCAAATGAACAGTAGGCAAAGAAGAAAAGAATCTTAATGAACAGCTAAAATACTGTACTTACGGGTATGATTTTTATGCAGTGAGACATCATTCATTTATAATACTACTTGCATTTTTTTAAACTTTACAGAGTTTGATTAGTAATTCCATTTTTGCATGCAGAGGAAATGCCTCTGGTGATTCAACTACCGTTAAAGGAAGAATTCGAAGGATTTCAATATCATTATGCCAGCCAACAAAACACTGATACACATTAGTTTGGAAAGTACAGGGTTAGGTGCATGGTAATTCTCAGGAAGAATAAGCAGAAATTTTAGTTAAAAGGAAAATTGCAAAATATATCCAATCAAATGATAGAAATGACAACAAAATAGAACTGTATATTCTACCTGAGTTAGTGACTGCTATAGCTGAAGTGATAGAATAACATTTCTCTTGACACTTTGAAATAGTTCTGGAGAGCAAAACTTCAAAGCCTTGTTATTTAAAAACTATTCACAATAGAGGTGCTTCTGGTGATCAGTCACTTTGAGAATTTTGATTATGACAATAAGCAGAATGTAGTATAAAGAACACTTTAAATTATATTTACACCCATGAAATAAGGGAACACAAGAACCAAACTAGAATAAGCAGAGGAAATGGATTTACATGAACTTTCTGGACATACACATTTCTTTTTTATGTTACAGAAGGGGTTTTTACAATAGAACACAACAGAAGAAAAATTTCCTTGATGTTAAGTAGAGTAATGTAAATCCCAGGGGAAACTGCTGGTCTGAAAGTCTGTTAGAAGGAACTACTAATCTCAACAGATATTCGCATTACCTTTTAAGCACTGTTGAGGATATTGCTACATATTTAATTTCAGAGCAGAAAAAGTGCAACTAATCCTGCAACAGATTGTGCCTCTCTGGTCTCCTGTGACTTCAGTGAAACTCCTGCCCTACAGGGTCAAAAACAGCAAGGAGTATGAGACACTAACTGAGTATCAGTTTAACTTCAGGAAAAAAGACTAAACGTTGTGATAGGTGGATGCTGGTTGGATGCCAGATGCCTACCAAAGCCGCTCTGTGACTCCACTCCTCAGCTGGGCAGGAGAGAGAAAATACAACAAAAGGCTTGTGGGTCAGATAAGCACAGGGAGATCACTCAGCAAGTATCACCATGGGCAAAACAGACTTCCGGAAATTAATTCAATTTATTACCAATCAAATCAGAGTGGGGTTATAAGAAATAAAACTGAACCTTAAAACATCTTCCCCTCACCCCTCCCTTCTTCCTGTGCTTAACTTCACTCCTGATTTTCTCTGCCTCCTCCCTGTGAGCAGTGTAAGGGGACAGGGAATGGGAGTTCCGTTGTGGTAAGTTCACTACACGTAGCTCCTTCCTCCTCAGGGGGAGGACTCCTTATGCTCTTTCCCTTCTCCAGCATGGAGTCCCTCCCACAGTAGACAGTCCTCCATGAACTTCTCCAACGTGGGTCCTTCTCATGGGCTACAGTTCTTCAGGGTGGGTCCATTCCATAGAGCACAATTCTTCGGGATCAGACTGCTCCAGCATGGGTCCCCCATGGGGTCACAGGTCCTGCCTGCAAACTGTTCCACAGGTCCTTTCAGAAGCCTGCTGTGGTGAGGGCTTCCCACAGGGTTGCAGCCTCCTTTGGACACATCCACCAGCTCCAGCTCCACGGGACACAGGTAGATATCTGTTCCACCATTAACCTCCATAGGCTGTAGGTGCATAGGCTGCCTCACCATGGCCTTCACCACGGGCTGTAAGGGAATCTCTGCTTCATTGCCTGGAGCACCTCCTCCTACTCCTCTTTGGCTGCCTGAAAGGAGGCTGTAGCAGAGCCAGTGTTGATCGCTTCTCACCAGTGACAGGTAATAGAACAAGGGGAAATGGTTCAGACTAGATATTGGGAAGAATTTCTTTACTGAAAGGGTGGTCAGGCACTGGCACAGCTGCCCAGGGACGTGGTTGAATCACTGTCCCTGAAGGTGTTTAAAAATGGGTAGATGAGTTTTTGAAGGTCATGGTTTAGCAGAAGATCAGTATGTTTGGACTCGATGATCTCAAGGTCTTTTCCAACTGGAAGATTCTATGATTCTATGATTTACTGACTATAGTCAAAAAGCCATATTCAGAAGTTTTCTTCAAGCATAATGAAGCCACAAGCAACCTGCACGAATCAATAAAACGATGCCAGATAAACTGATGCTGCCAGAGAGATTCACATATTATACTTGGTAAATAGAATTGATACTTCATATGGCAAATAAATCAACCATCAGTCAATGCAACACATAAAGTTAATCTGGCAGGGAATATTTATGCAGAGTAACTGTTCTCACCCCAGGAGTTTTAAATACTCACCACACCATCAGTTATCCACCACCACAACCCCTGAAGAGACCCACACCCATATTTCATGCTGTTTGGTTAATCTCAAAGCAGCACATACACTGGCAATTGCTCAATGCAGCTTTCATGCATGGCATGGGTATGTGCATAGACTATAGCGTTTTACTGGAAGACTTTCCAGCTGGGAAAAAACATTCTTGGGGGTTCATTCTATAGAAAAAAAGAAAAACTTCTGGTTTCAGAGGGATTTCCTTTGAAAACTTGGCTAATCTCAAAAGCAGTCCTTGAAGTAAAGGCTCTTTTTTGGCAGGGAATTATTATGAGAGAAAATTATTTAGTCATTTTTGTTCATAATTTAAAAGTCGAATTAAGCAACCCCATAATCTCTCTCATTTTTTTAAGAATACGCTTTTTCTGATTCTTCTCCAAACCTATATCTGTGCTATTTCTCTCTTCTAAGAGTGGTCAGGCATCCACCAGTCAGGTGGACATTGCCTTAAAATCCTCAGTATCCACTGAGCCAAATCCACTGAGCGGGCAACCTTCTGCTGCTCCATTCACTATTCCTCTGCTCTGCTGCACGACATACCCTGGCCACAAAGTGCACGTGGTCCAATCCATCTGTGGTTCTACATTTCTTCTATGCAAGGCCTCCTCCCTGAAGATCCCTTTTTCCAGAGCTTTGTTATTGCCTTTCTCTTCTTCGCATCGTGAAGATCCTTGGGCAAGAGCTACTTGTGCCTGCAACTCTAACTGTGCGAGGTGTAGCATTCCCCACAGAGAAGGTGGTTCATGGTCCCTCTGCTGGTAAAGTCTTCCAGAAAGACGCAGAACTTCTCTGTGAGCTCCAAAAGCCTGCTGCCAACCATGAAGGAGGCCAGTTGTCATCTGACCAGCCATGCACTGCAAACAACAAGTGGGCAAGACTGCTGACAGCCACGGGCACTTTAAGGAAGGTGGCGATATTGCTGGAGGAAAGATCAGGCTGTCTGCATGGGCTCTGAGTGGGTTTGGCACAGAAATAAATCTCACACAGCGTAAGATGTCTAGAAGTAGAGATGAAACAAGACATAGCACGGAAGCAGCTCCTGCTGCACATGCTGCATGTGGGCAAGAGGCAATGCTGATGGCTCTCAGAGCCTGATCATCTGAAGCCTGATGGGTGGTGGTCCCAGAGGCAGTGAAAATGTCTTAAAATGAGGTAATACTCAAAATGAATCACAACCAAACATTATCTTGCCTAAAACATCAAGATGTGCTCAGACGTGCTTTAGTCAAAGCAACCACACTGTGCCTGTCGTGTCTTCAAAAATGCTTGCTATCACAGAAATTGGACTGTGTTTTACCTGGTAAATTCAATGATTATCTGCCAGAGAAATCTTGCAGGCTTTTATTTACCAGGAAAATAATTGCCTCCTCACTGGCTCCTCACACTTTTCTAGATCTAAACATTTTGAAAGTTCTTGAAACACACAGTTGACATTGGATGCTTTCATTGGACAACTCACTTGCACTGTGGCACGTAAACAGCTTCTGAGACATGTGGGAGTGCTACTCAGTATAACCAAGGCAGAGCTGCTGGTTGCATGGAGGACACTATACTTACTAAGCAGGATGCTGTTGCGTCAGAATACTGGTGTCTTGCCTAACATTAGCAAGAATAAGCAGAGGTCTAGTTGAATTCATAATCTATCTTGGGTAAAGAACGTTCCTTCTGGGAAATAACTTCAGGATACCCTGGAGGTGATATTTTCTGATACTGATAAACAACTGACTCGTGTTAAAAATTTTCCCATTAAGAACAAAAACTGCCATATTGAGCCCAGCTTAAAATCATTCTAACCTGGCACCCTCTGTAATGGGAAGTGAACCCAGACATTTCTTGGGACATCAAAAGGTTGGATGGAACTTGCAAACTTCTTTTTTAATGGCTGGATAAAGGCATTTAATGCCTCCAGTTTAATATCTCATATGCTTTGTCATCACCCATTGACAGATATTCCAAGATGGGCATGTGGCAGATGATTGATATTGGAGGATGATGTGCCCACTGTAAGGAGGCATAGGAGCAAATCATGCAGGGGAGAAGGCAGGAGGAAAGACTTTCAGACTCACAGAAGGAACCCCAATACAATTCTGTGTTTTCACTTGCCACCTCCACCTCTGAATTTTCCAGGGGTACTTCATTGTTATTGTTTTCTTCTGGATGTTTACTGTTATTTTCCAAAACAGAATTACATCCTTTCAAGAAAAGCACATTTACTTATGACTATGGCGCCAAAGTCAGATGAATGTAGCAAGAATAATGAAAATTATTCTGTTCCTCTTCGTTTTTCCAAACAACCTACTTTCCAAGTGAAGCATGGGTTGCCTACGAAGACTTCTACATTATAACACACGCAAAACCTGAAACTTGGACCACAGCAGACAAAAACGGTGACTGAAACATGCTCCAAATAACAAGCACAGAAAACAGAGGTAAAACATCACACATTCACATTTTCCATAGATTTTCTCTTTATATTGCACTTTATGCCTAAGGGAAAAAATCCAGGGCAGAGTTTTTTGCTGGTCCAGTGTGCCGCTGATTTCCTTTGAGAATTTTTGAGAACAACTGAATGTGTTTGTCCCTACATTTTCAAAGTATTTGTATCAGCAAGTAGGAAAAAAAAGGTAATCTGAAGGAAAAGAAAAACGAGGAAAAACCTCTCAGGAGACTTCTCTGCAAATTTATCATGCTTTCCTGTAGGTAATTTTTATTCCATTTTCCTTCACTAATCTTAAAGAAAAAAACAAGTTCATTCAATTTTTTCCAATGATTTTATTGGACCATTGCCATGGTTGGATAATAGAAACAACAGAAATCCCGGGGAAAAAAAATCGATTGGACTTTATTTACCAAAACTATCGGAACTTAAATACCCTTGAAAAGGAAAAATAAGATTTTAGGTTTAGGATTAGGTTTATTAAATATACTAAACAATAGAAATTGTTTAGGAGGCCCCATGCATAGCCTTCCTCTTGGCTGCCTTAAAACCTAGTCCAACTGAATCAAGAAAGGCCAGGTGCAGATTAGAACAAATAGCTTAAGACAGGGGAATAACAGATAAAAAATAAGCTAAGGGTTAGTACTTTAACTGAGGTTAAGATTACGTAGTTTAACACTAGCTTGGAGTGGGGAACTTTTTGAGTTTTGTCAGGCTTTCAGAAGGTGGACAGTTTGGAAAGTAGGAGGCTTTTGCGACCTGACATCAATCTTCAACTTCTAAAGAAGAACTGAAATGAGACAGCAGAGAACCGATGACCAAGCAAGGTGAATCTGACAGTCCTGGGAAACAAACACCAAGATCTTTCTGAAGATTACCTAATTTATGTTAGGAGTATATATACAGCTGTCAATTGTCAGTTGTCTTTGCCACTCACACAGGTGATGGCCCAAGCAAAACCTAGTGTTAGCACTGATCAGCGAAATTCTTTAACATCCTGTCCCACAAAAAAATTTCACTAGATAAATGTGATATTCCCTGAAAGATCTTTACTTACCCGTAATGAAATTCTGTCAAAATCAAGCAAATATCGCTCTGTTAAGGTTAACCAGAGGTATGGTGATATCTAAAACTTCTGTTTAGATGGCCGCTAACTGTTTGCCAGTATTTATTACCTGTGATATAGCTTACTTGAAAGAGATAACTCATCCATCGATAGGATATGCCCCTTTGGCAGTTGTGTTGTCAACAGTTCCAAGCATCATTCTTTTTCATTAACTGTTTCATCAAACATCTGTCTGTCTTTCATCTTCTTCTTACAAAAAAAGTTCCAGGGCAAACTGCCATTGCCACATCACCCGTTGAAATGGATGGCAGCTTGTGAGTTTTTTACTGTTTGCACTATCCTTTTCAATCTCCTCCACAGAAAAATAGTAAGCAAAAGGTAATATGTTTTACTGAACCATATGAAAAGAAGTTCAACATGTTTTTTCAAGCACCCAACCCTTCAACATACTGGTTAGAAAAATATGCCTTTGTACTATTTACACTTACTTACATATTATATTAAAATAAATGGTAGAACCACATAACAAGAGAATACTACTAAAAACATATTCCTGCTGCTGTAGAAACTGACTGATTTTTTCTGCTATACTAGTAAGAAGCAATTGATATGTGAATTAACATCTTGGCAGCTTGATATTTGCAGCTTGATAGGCTAATTGAAGTGTAAATTGCAACAAAGAGACATTTGAAATGTTTGTCTTCAAAAAATACCATAAAAAATCGCTTTCAGGTAGAGCTGGAGGAGTAGAAGTTGTTATAATCAAGGACTGAAACAACTATTAGCACAGAGAGAAGAGATGCTTTACCTTCCTTCCCAAAAAGCATTCGCAATCCAGCAATACATTGTTGAACTTCTGATATCATCTTTTCAGTTTGACTGATGTGACAAATATTGTGCCTTATCTTTGGCATAAAAAAGAATCGCAGACTCCAAATGAATAAATCCAGTGACAGTACAAAGAATTCAGATAGCTGAACTACAGATAGCTTACATGAGATTTATTTGATGAAAGAGAGTTAGAGAAATGTAATGTTAGGAAGCTACAAGAGACAAGAAGAAAAATAAAGTACTTTCAAGACTTGTAAGAGAAGTTTAGTATTCAGGGCAATTAAAACTAAATTAAGCCTAAACTAGATTAAACTGAAATTCTGGAGCTTGGTAAGTCTTGCAGATCATTCTCTGTATCCACCCCTATTTTTTTAAAAAAAGATCAAATCTTCTTTTAATTAAACAGTTTGACCTTCATTCTTCTTTGGGAACAACTTTCAGTTTCTAAGGGATAATGAAAAACAAGTGAGTGGAACCAATGCCACTTCACACCCAATGCCTAACAGAACCTTCGAGCCACAGGCAAAAATGTTATTAATAGGTGGAAGACAGAATTATATGAAATGACACAACTGCATACCTTACAAATGAAAAAGTAATTACAGTATGATACAATCTCAGCTGGTAACCCACTACTTTTTAAAATTTTATTCAACTTGACATTTTCCATGTTTGTATCAACGACTTTAATTTTGATTTCATGCAGAACAGCTAGGAATTTCCAAGAATGGGGCTAAAGGACGGTATTTTTGTTTGCCCACATTAACAAATTCTTGCTGATTAAATAATCAATATAAGCCTACTGAAAGCCCTACAAGCTGAGTACGCTTTGTAAAAACTGAGTTTAGGGGCCCAGATACTGGGAAAAGGGAATTTCCAACATTACAGCCACGACAGCCTGTGACGGTCCATCTACCATCCATGGGTACAGTGCCTATGACTTTAACTAAACCTGAGAAGTTACTGATAGCAGCAGTGTAAAATATGGAAATAATGCACGATGGATTTTTCCTTCTTTTTAATGGAGTAACCTCCTACAACATCCCACAGGATGGCAAAGAGAAATGTTGTTTTCATGTTACTATTCAAAACTCTAACAACACTGCTTCTCTTTTAGCACTGAGAACTAAACTAATGGCTCTTTTCTGATATACTGCCTCAATGGGAAAGAATTAATTAAAGGGACCAGCAACTGATTGTGGATGCACTTGGCACAGCCCAAAATAATGTTCCTCTAGCTCTTAGGAGTATTCAAGCTCAACTGTGGATTCATAGAATCATAGAATAATCTGGTTGGGAAAGATCTCTGAGATTATCAAGTCCAACCGTACCCGTCCCCTTCCTAAACCATTTCCCTAAGGAACTCATCTACCTGCCTTTTAAACAACTCCAGGGATGGTGACTCAACCACCTCCCTGGGCAACAGTGCTAGTGCCTGACCACCCTTTCTGTGAAAAAATTTTTCCTGATGTCTAATCTGAACCTCCCCTGGCGCAATTTACGACCATTTCCTCTCATCCTATCACCTGTCACTTGTAAGAAGAGATCAACACTCACCTCGCTACCGCCTCATTTCAGACAGTTGTAGAGAACAGTAAGGTCTCCCCTCAGCCTCCTTTTCTCCAGACTAAATAACCCCAGTTCCCTCAGTGGCTCCTCACAGGACTCGTTCTCCAGCCCCTTCACCAGCCTCGTCGCCCTTCTTTGGATGCGCTCCAGCACCTCAGTGTTCGTCTTGTACTGAGGGGCCCAGAACTGCACACAGTGCTCGAGGTGTGGCCTCACCAGTTCCGAGTACAGGGACACAATCACCTCCCTGGTCCTGCTGGCCACACTGTTTCTGATATAGGCCAAGATGACATTGGCCCTCTTGGCCACCTGGGCACACTGCTGGATCATATTCAGCCGGTTGTCAACCAACACCCCCAGGTCCTTCTCCTCCAGGCAGCTCTTCAGCCACTCTTTCCCAAGTCTGCAACGATTCAATCTACGGTAGCAGCAGTTATAAGACAAAAGGAAGAGAGCACCTTACCTACTGAAAATCAAAATGTAATTTGGGATAATGCAACTAAATTTGAAAAGGAATTCCAAGTCTGGTATTTAGTCAACTTTACTTATGACCCTTATTTACTTATCAACAATAGTGCTACAGCTTTTGTCTTAACAATACGCAATGCTTGGCTATATAACACATACCAAATCATTGTGTTAGGATTAAATCACGATGGAGCTATCCATTAGAACATAGTGTATGGGTAAAACAAAACGTAAACAAATGGCAAACTGTTGATGTTAAGGCACGCATTGTCTGGGAACAACAAGGATTTATTTGTAAGAGTAACACTGTTAAACCCCAAAACATTTGTCTTGACACTGAAGAAAATATCTGTTATTTTTAAATACATCCCAATGAAACCACTGAAAATGTCCTTGTATACATAGGAAAAAGATGCGGTCTTATGAGAACCCTTTGCGATTGTATCTTCATAGATAACGTTACTATAGATACAAGTAATAATTCAAATATTTGTGTTTGTAACTTTACTAAAATTATGGGATGCATCCGTAACTATTCAGTTCCTGTTATATCTTATCAATTGTTACAATCCAGTTATAAATTGAATCAAGATTTATTGTCTGTCCTCACAAGAATGAATCTTACATTGGTGAAAAAAGATACTACAACACAATGACCTGTGCCAAATGCTAGAATGCATTCAAAACCATGAACACAAAACTCTAATCACCTTTCAACCATGATACAGAAGAGATACACTACGTCTTGCAAAGAGCGAAGAAGGATGGAGAACACCATTGATGGAAAACATTTCTTGGATGGTCACTACAGCAAGGGGATTTTTTAATTTCGTGCTTCACCTGGTTGTGATTTTACTAATTTTAACATTAAGATGTCTATTGCTTACAATCATATTTTAGATAAAAGTTTGGCACATGATAAAATCAAAAAACCCAACTCAAATCACTCAAAACATGCAAAATAGCAATATTAATATAACTAATAATATTGCAAATAGCAATAATTCACTATCTACTTGCCATGGATCTGTAAGTGCATAAATTATCAATATACTATCTATGGCACAGAGGCAAGAGGTGACCGTACCACTACTCTGTGAGGGTAAGAGGAATTGACTATAGTCACAGGGTGGACTACAACAGTGTGTTTTCCCTCAGCCCTCAACGTGGCCTTTTCCCACAACTCTGATCAAGCGATAACCACCAGCAGCCGCTGTGATGGATGCGTCTGCTCTGAAGGTTGCATCTGGTTCAAGGTAGATTTGGGGGAGACAGATAACAACACAACAGCCAAGGGCTAATCTACGGCAATGCGTCCACCTGGCCACAGTGCTGGTCAGTGTTTGACTCAAGCCAAATTTGAAAGAAACTGGCATCAGCAGTCGGTATGCAAATACAACTGAGTCAATCATCTTACTCCATAAATAATGAGTAGCCTGAGAGCCCTTTGACCTCTCCTGCACAGCAGTGGGCTGCATTCCAGGCTCTCCTCTTGAGCAGCGATGCCTCTCAAAGTTAATCCTCGAGGCTGAGAGACTCTTTATCACATCAGATACTCAATAGGTGAATTGGGATTCAGTGCACTGAAATGTTGAAACCTTAGCTAAGTAATAAAAGATTGATTGCTCATACATAATCCTTTAAACATAAACCATTGACCAAGTCTGGGACTAGGACTGGATCCAAACCATAACTAGACTCCACTCTGAGAAGGATTTCAGAAAGAACTGGGGTCCTTTCAAACTACCTGGTGAGTGTCCAGAGGAGGGCCACAAAGCTGGTGCAAGGGTTTAGATGAAAAAAATCATATGAGGGGAGGCTGAAGTCACTTGGTCTGTTCAGCCTGGAGAAGAGGAAACTGAGGGGGGATCTCACAGCCATTTACTGTCATCTCACAAGGGGAGGAGGAGCAGCAGGCAATGATTTCTTTCTGGTCACCAGTGATAGGACTCAAGGGAATGGCAGGAAGATGTGTCAGAAGAAGTTTAGGTTCGATGACAGGAAAGGGTTCTTCACCCAGAGGGTGGTGGAAAATTGAAACCGCTCCCCAGGGAAGCAGTCACGGCGCCAAGCCTGACAATACTCAAGAAGCATTTGGCCAAGGCCCTCAGTCACATGGTGTGAATGTTGGGGTTGTCCTATGCAGGGATGGGAGCTGGGCTCAATTATCCTTGGGGGTCCCTTTCAACTAAGGTCATTGTATGATTCTACGACTCTTTCTGAACCTCATGATTCAACCAGAGGGTCTCTCTGACAGTTTTGCCTGACCCTGCCTTCTATGTAGTAAATAACCAAGTGCACCTTGCCATCGAATCTTGTTAAACCACTGTCGCATTTACTATAAAACTTTGTTAAATCGTTGTTATATATTAACAAACATACTGCTGTTTTCCTCTTATGAGTGAAGGACATCACTTCATCCACGACAGAGGGAGAGCCCTATAGCCCAGTGCTGAGCTGGATTTTTACTCTGCAAGAGCACATCTGAGCTAGCTATGCCCAGTTTAATCGCTTGAGCTAATCAGTAGTCCCTGAAAGTATAAAATCATAGAACCATACAATGTCCTGAAGGGACATGCAAGGATTATCGAGTCCAACTCCCTTTCCTGCATACGACAATCCCAACATTCACACCACGTGTCCAAGTTGTCTAAATGCTTCTGGAATATTTTCAGGCTTGGTGCCATGACTGCTTCCGTGGGGAGCTGTTTCAGTGCTCCACCACCCTCTGCATGAAAAACCTTTCCCTGATATCCAACCAAAACCTCCCTGACACATGTTCCTGCCATTCCATGGAGAGACACAGTCAAATACTCACTCACTGGAAAGACAGGCCAGAGAGAAGATCATACCTATATGATATTTTGACTTAATCTCATATGACAGATCTGCTTTTTTTAACTAAAACTCTAAAAAATATTTAAGTTTACCAAGTCAACCACTCAGGATTTGGAAAATACTAAAATTAATGTTTCCCGTGCAAACACATTTCATACTTTTTAACAATATTACAGCATGGTTACATACACGACCTCATACTATCAAAGAAGTTCAGAGGAAATTTTCCAGAAAGACAACCAAAGGATTTTTTTTCCTTTAATTTATCCACTGTGTACTGATATGTAATACTTAACATAAATCTCAACAGCGTAATTTATGTTTGCAATGTCTATCATGGTAATTGCTGATTATCTCTTTTAGCTTTTCCTTTTAAATGCATCCTCTCAGCCTCCTAATTCTAGGTTAGAGTTTTTTCCTGTGATAAGCACATTCAGTTTTCATCAAAGGGAACGGAAGTGCCACATAGACAACTTGTAATCTGCACTTGTGTTTGCTGCTTTCCTCTGATCACACGAAGTGATGCTTCCACAACGACGATAGTCTCTTCGCTCCAGGAAGCCATACTTCTGTCAGAGCAACCCCAAAGCACATTGCTAGTTTCACCACTCCATCACTCGACCAAATCGTATCTAATTTTCTACCTGTCTTGTGTCCATATGTCCTTCCATCTGCTCACCAAGGATTTTGACTAATTGATTGAATTTCAGGGGTCTTTTTTTCTAGAGGATTATTTAAGTTTCTTTACAATTAATCACATTTTCACATTTTTCTTAATATCATTAATATTGTCCCCTTTAAATTTGCCATTAACATTTTATTTGATCTGAAGATCTGAAAATGTTCTTTCAGAGGTGTGTTGAAACAGATGAACAGTAGTTAAGTTTTACAAAGGTGTGACAAGTGCAATATTTTATACGCAAAAAATGGAAAGGGCTTTTATGATATAAACCATAGAATAAATGACATTTGACATTCAACACATGTTTTGGGCACAGAAATCTTAGTAATTTGGAAATGCACTGTGTTGTTATAATTATGGAGTTATAGAATGCGCTTCGTTCCAACAGATTTCCCAATCATAAGCCAACTAATATGCCAAACCAATTAATGCTCTGTCTAATGCACAAACAATTAGAAATTTTATTCTTGCTAAAAGGTCTCTTTTTCTACCAATACGGCAAAATGGGTTGAATTTTTACTATTGAGCAATCTTTTCTCCCACACACAGCTCGAAGGAAAAATGAAGTTGTGCAGTAGGAAGGCAGAATCAGCTCTGGGGAAATATTGTGGTTTAACCCCAGCCAGCAGCTAAGCCCCACACAGCCACTTGCTCACCCTACCCCCAGCGGGATGGGGGAGAAAATCAGAATGGGAAAAGTCAGAGAACTCATGGGTTGAGATAAAGACAGTTTAACAGATAAAGCAAAAGCTGTGCATGTCAGCAAAACAAACAAGGAGTTCACTCACTGCTTCCCATCGGTAGGCAGGTGTTTAGCCACCTCCAGGAAAGCAGGGCTTCATCATGCATTATGGTTACTTGGGAAGACAAATGGCATCACTCCGAATGCTCCCTCCTTTCCTTCTTCTTCCCCCTGCTTTATTGCTGAGCATGACATCAGATGGTATGAAATATTCCTTTGGTCAGTTGGGATCAGCTGTCCTGGCTGTGTCCCCTCCCAACTTCTTGTGCACGCCCAGCCTGCTCACTGATAGGGTGGGGTGAGAGGCAGAAAAGGCCCTGACTCTGTGTAAGCACTGCTCAGAGTGACTAAAACATCCCTGTGTTATCAATACTGCCTTCAGCACAAATCTAAAACACAGCCCCATACCAGGCATTATACAGAAAATTAACTCTACCCCAGCCAAAACCAGAGCAGGAACCACAGCTGAATCTTGATTTCTGGCAAGTCAACATAGATATAGTGGTAGTTCATTTCCACAACGGTTTTCATTATTTTACATTATTTCTGAATAATACTTGATGAAATATCAGACCTAGAGTATAGCTGACAGCAAGGAGACTGTTAAGTTACCATCTTGATACAGCTGGCAGCTTTCAACTTTTTTAAGTAGGAAAAGCAAAATTTTTGGCAGGAAATCAGCAGGTATTTCACAGTACCTTTTTTGCTGCCTCAGAAAATATATTGGTTTACTTCCATTCTGTGTACTTATAAAATATGTTCTACAATAAAAAGCATAGCAAATAACTAATAGAAACATATGAAAATGGTTATGAATCTCCCTTTCCTGTGCAGCCTGGCAAGACACTTTGAATGCAGAGGCTTGCCAAAGAATTAAATATGTCATCATACCTGCCAACATTCACTCATTCAAAATTACATTCTTTCACACTGAATTCATTTTAAGGTTGTCAAGTTTTGCCCTCTAGGGACAAATGGACAAAGGACATTTACAAGACACTGACAAAAACCTCACTGCTACTCCTTCCCTGGGGACCCTGAATTTGTGATTAAGGAAATGGTTTCATGTACTAATTTTGGAGTAATTCTATTCATGCTCATATGAAGCAATGCTCCTTTTCCATGCCAGGAAAAGCACCATCAATAGACCTGCATTCGAAATACCAGCAGGTCAGTCACGTATTTTACTATATTCTAGGCTAACACAGGGAGGGTCAGAAAGTTTCTTCATCCTGTTCAAAGCCTCCGTGATGAGACTCGGTTCAGAACAACTTGTCAGACTAATGCTTTTTTGCAAACTGCCCTAATAGAAGCAACAAAGTGATCCACCAAAGTGATCTAGAACTCTTCAGTAATAACTGAATTGATAATATTGAATTCAATTCCAAGAAAGTAATTTTATGAATGACCAATTTTTTGTTTGGTTTGGTTACCTGTGTTGTTACCTTAGTTTCTTAGAGAGTAATAACATCTCTCCTTACCACCTCTTGCTGTTATCAGCTAAAACTGATTCATATTTTCACACTTTATCACTTTTTTTCAATACAACCCCCATGATCTTTTCATTCTTCCCAAGCTCTATATTGTTAATACCTCAAATCACATAGTCCTATAAACACCTGTTTTTTTATGAGTAGGAAAGGGGCCTCCTAAATTAAAAAAATCAAATGGTCTTGTCTGGAACTGAAAGGCCTATGTTCATGATGAATACAAACCACTATTTTTCCAGTGGGATTTGCAAGTGCAGCTCAGTGGAGTTCAGCAGGTTGTAGCACTTTGTACTGCTCAGGCTGTTCAGGAAATCATCCATCTTGTCTTATGATACAGCGCACATGGCCTCCGTATAATATTATCTGTCATCCACACAAAAACCTTGTCTCCTACTTTTTCCACTCCATCACTTTTGAGTAAAATGACCAGTGGGAAGAGCCCTGTTCAAGCAGCCACTTATCTCTGCAGATTATCCCAGTCCATCACACCTTATTCTGTGCTCTCCGGAAGTCTCTGGTAAGATTAGCATGAACTCTTTTATTAGTTATACTTGGTCTGTCAGAAAATACTTCCAGAAATACATTGAAGTCCCTATGAGTTCTGCTTTCTGAGCAGAGCAAAATTCCCTCAGTCTGATGTCCTCTGAGGGATATTTGATTTCCAATGTGTAAACATGGCAGGTGGGAAGACTGATATGCCTCTTCCCAACTCTATGTAATGTTCAAACTTCTTCATAGATACAGTATCTTTTCAAATCTTAGTGTGCAGGGTTTGCAGTATAACCTGCTTGTGAAGATTCTCTGTCTCATCATTAAGATCATTAACCGTCTCAACGACTTCAGAAAGTTCTCACCCAATAATCTGGGATCTCATTAGTGATTGATGGCAATCCTCCAAACTCCTAGCATGTTTGCCACTCCAGTACTCCTCTCAGTTCTTGGCTAGCCACAGTTCTATCACCTCCATCAAGCCCAGCTGTGCCTTCCCAACACAGAACCCTAGTAGGCAGCCGCAGGTCAGGGCTCCTAGGAGTAGAATTGAAAGAGCAGCATCTCTGTCAGTTCCCTTTCTTGGGCATGCGAACCGACAGCTATGCCCTTCCTGAGCTCCAAGCACAAGAAAGAGATGAACAAACCATTTGTGAAAACTGTAGTCCACTACCAATGCTCATTACTGAAAAGCTTGTAATTCTTTGCCTTAATCCACATTTTTGCCAGAACAATTCTTAGATGTCATGTCCTCTTAGCAGATAGTTTGCTCTGCCAAGATTGCTTCAGCCAGCCCTTGCTAGAGTACAGCTTGCTGCTGACATACATTTACTCCATTTTGTTGACTTTTGCTGGTAATCTGCCTTCATGCAATTTGTTAATTCTTCTCTGGCCCCTCAAGCTATCATAGCTGCGTTTTTGTGATATGTAGAGAATATGGAATCTATATGGACCTTCAAAAGCCGCTTTAAACATATGGCAGATCTCGTGGCAGAGCTGACACGTTAATGACTCTGGACACAGCCTGTTACTATACTTAGTAACCAGGTTTGGATTTATTTTCCCTTCCCTTCCCTTCCCTTCCCTTCCCTTCCCTTCCCTTCCCTTCCCTTCCCTTCCCTTCCCTTCCCTTCCCTTCCCTTCCCTTCCCTTCCCTTCCCTTCCCTTCCCTTCCCTTCCCTTCCCTTCCCTTCCCTTCCCTTCCCTTCCCTTCCCTTCCCTTCCCTTCCCTTCCCTTCCCTTCCCTTCCCTTCCCTTCCCTTCCCCTCCCCTTACTTTTTCTGTTACCCCACATCTCCTGTTACTCTGGCAACCTTATGGCTATCCTCAGATATAAAAAATCATTGTCTTCCAGCTTTCTCTTTCATTATAATTAATTCATTAGCAGAGTTGTGAAGTACAATAGATACTTTGGTAAAGCTTCTGGTTTTTGAAGACCTAAATTTCCAATTTCTCAATCTGTTTGAGTTTTAAAACGTCAATAAAGTTTCTTTGGATAAAGCAGAGTTAACATGCTCCTTGTGTCTAGACTGCCAGAAGAGGTTGAGGTAGTCCTTTTGATTTCTGCTATTTAATGAACATCTTCCTTTCAAAACATATGGAATGGTTTTCAGTACTTTGTACTGTCTTTCTTTTTTTTTAATTGAGACAGACAGCAGAAGATGGGTAACATCCAGCAACACCAACATTGCTGCTGAGTGCTTTCTGGCTGTATCTATTTGACCTCTCCCCAGGTTCTTGTTCAAACCATCTTTGGTGCTGATACCTGCTTCTTCAGCATTGTTTGTGGCTGTTTCTCATGCTTTGGCTTCAAACTTGTCCCAGCGTGAGAACAAGCACCTGACGTGGCAGATTCTCTGATTAGGGACATTTTTAATTCTGTGGGACTCTTTCATATGCCTTAACTCCTTTTTACCTACGTGAAGTTTTCAATCTGCTTTTGCCAAACTGTTAGGATTTGAAGCAGAACAGCATTGACCTGCTGAGTTTACCAGAAGGTTCTTGTCAACCCAGTGCAGATCCTGCCTTCTAAGCTCTGAATACCAGGGCAAAATGCATCCCTAGATCAGTATATTACCTGAGTTTAATGATCATTAAACATATTGGAATGGAAATACACACAAATGCAGAGATTCTCTTGCTAGGCTTGCTCTAATAAATAGCATCAGATTGTTCCTGCCTTCCTCTTCCAAAAGACCTCTGACTCTGACTTTCAACACTGGTACTCCAAAGATGATTTGGCAACTGTTCTTTAGGTTTTAAGCAAATTATTGACTTTGTTTGCCCAGCTGTTTCTCAAAGACCACTAGACAGTCTTTATGCAACAACCCGCTCTCTGCACCTACAGATGGAAAAAAAACAGCACAGGCAAGAAAACAATCTTCCATACCATACAGTTTATATTCTCTCCCCAGCACCTATCAGACACCACATTCTTTAGCTAACAATCCCACCACAGGATTATGGTGAAATCACCATTAAGACAAGTAAAGATGAAGCCAAACACCTTTATTCATTTGCACATGGAAAGCGGAGAGCAATTTTATTAAAGTTCATAAAACCCAAGGGTAACAGAAAGGCAGAAAACCCATGTTTGTTTCACAATCACTTCCAAGGGGCGTGCCAGAACCTGTGACAAGCTGTGAACACCTAATCCACATAGCTGGGGGCTGAGGACACTTACAGAAGAGCACTTCATGTTAGAAAGCATGCTTGCTTTCATAATTTATCTTTGCTTTTGGTTCTTCTGAGGTTTCAGTTGGTTTAAAATCATTCTCTAGCTCTGCCCACAATTCTTTCTTTCTTCAATCAAGAAAATGTTTATATCTGTTTCCCACTAGCTCACGGGCTCCTCCACTTTGCTTTTAAAGCGCTCAAATCTCCTGGACACAGCCTAGCTAAAATGCCTTCCCAGACGGGACTGGATTCAGCCAGCCACTGCCTCACAGCTGAACCCCAAAGGGATCACTAGGGCACCCCAAGGGAACAAGCCCCCCACCAGTCAGCGGGGCAATGTTCAAACCTCTCAGTATGCATGTTATGAACCTCATATTCCACATGAGCACAGAGAATACTAATTAACTTTAATACAATCATATATTTGAGATTTGTGAATGTAGCATACTATGGATCATTGTTTGAGATCATAGCTTCGACTAAGTCATCTGAACATGAAAATACGTGTGGGGGCATGTGAGGGATTCTGGACTCGTTTGGAGCAGAGCTACGTGTAGAGGTCCCCCTGTAAACATACACAAAGCAGGCTAATGCCTTAGATCCTGTTCCTTTATGCCTCAGACCCATATACGCACCTGCTGTGCCAGCATATCGGTGAAAACCCTTAACACAGAATCACAGAATGATCTGGGTTGGAAGGGACCATAAAAATCACCCAATTCCAAGCCCCCTGCCGTGGGCAGGGACACTTTGCACTCCATCAGGTTGCCCAAAGCCTCATCCAACCTGACCTTGAACACCTCCAGTGATGGGGTACCCATGACTTCTCTGGACAACCTGTCCCAGTGCCTCACTGCCCTCACAGTAAAAAATCTCTTCCTAATATCTCATCTAAATCTCCCCTCTTCAGCTTAAAAGCATTACTCCTTGTCCTACCCCTGCACTCCCTGATAAAGAACCTCTCCACAGCTTTCCTCTTTTGATTGTGTAGAACTAAAATATGTGAACAATAGGGTTGAGTGCTTGTAGGTTAAAATCAGTGCAACCCACAGTAAGTCAGACATAGTGGTGGGAGTCTGTTATTGGCCACCCAGTCAGGACAAGGAAATTGATGAGCTCTTCTACAAGCAACTGGGAGAAGTCTCGTGATCGCTGGCCCTCATTGTTGTGGGAGAATTCAGCCTTCCAGATGTCTGCTGGAAGTATAACACAGCAGAAAGGAAATAGTCTAGGAGGTTCATCAAGCATATGGAACATGATTTCCTGACAGAACTGGTGAGTGAACCAACTAGAGAAGGTGCCCCACTGGATCTGCTGTTTGTGAACAGAGAAGGCCTTGTGGGGGAGGTGACTGTTGGAGGATGCCTGGGGCTCAGTGATCATGAGATGATACAATTCTCAGTTCTGGGAGGAGTAAGGAGAGGGGTCAGCAGAACCGACACCTTGGACTTCCAGAGGACAGACTTCAAACTGTTTAGAAGGCTGCTTGATAAAGTACAGTGGGAGACGATTCTAAATGACAAAGGAGCCCAAGAGGGCTGGATGCTCCTCAAGAAAGAAGTTCTGGCGGCATAACAGCAGGCCATCCCCTTGTGCCACAAAATGAGTCGGCAGAGAAGAAGGCCAGCATGGCTTAACAGAGAGCTATGTGTTGGTCTCGGGAAAAAGAGGAAAATAGCTGAGTAATAGATGAGTAAGAGGGGACAGGCTTTTCAGGAGGACTACAAGGAGAGGTGAGATTATGTAGGCAAAAAATTAGAAGCGCTAAAGCCCAACTGGAACTTCAACTGGTCAGTTCAGTGAAATACAATAAGAAATGTTTCTTCAAGTACATTAATAGCAACAGGAGGAACAAGGAGAATCTCCTTCCTCTACTGGATGCAAGGGAAATGGTAGTAACAAAGGATGAGGACAAGGCAGAGGTACTTAACACCTTCTTTGCTTCGGTCTTTAATAGGAAGGTAAGATGTTCTCTGGGCTCCAAGCCTCCTGAGCCAGAAGACTGTGAAGACCAACCCTCAACGTTCCAAGAAGACTTGGTTAGAGACCTGCTTGGCCAATTAAACATCCATAAGTCTATGGGGCTGGATGGGATACACCCAAGGATATTAAGGGAGCTGGTGGAGGTACTTGTCAAACCCCTTTTCCTCATCTATCAACAGTCCTGGCTGACTGGGGAAGTGCCGCTTGGCTGGAGACTGGCAAAAGTAGCTCCCATTTACAAGAACGGTAGGAGGGAGGATCTGGGGAATTACAGGCCTGACAGCTTGACCTCGATACTGGGGAAGGTCCTGGAGCAGATCATACTGAATGCTATCACACAGCACATGCAGGACAGCCAGGTGATCAGACCCAGTCAACATGGGTTTATGAAAGGCAGGTCCTGCCAGACCAACCTGATCTCCTTCTATGACAAGGTTACCCGGTTAATGGACGAGGGAAAGGCTGTGGATGTGGTGTACCTGGACTTCAGTAAAGCCGTAAAGCCTTTGACACCATTTCTCACAGCATTCTGCTTGAGAAACTGGCTGCCATTGGCCTGGACGGGCACACCCTCTGCTGGATGAAAAACTGGCTGGATGGCCAGGCCCAGAGGATGGTGTGAAATGAAGTTGGAGGACAGTCATGAGTGGTGTTCCCCAGGGTTCAGTACTGGGTCCGGTCCTGTTCAATATCTTTATTAATGACCTGGACAAAGGGATCGAGTGCACCCTTAGCAAGTTTGCAGACGACACCAAGCTGGGTGGCAGCGTCAATCTGCTTGAAGGAAGGGAGGAGCTGCAAAGAGATCTGGACAGGCTGGATCGATGGGCTGAGACCAACGGGATGAGGTTTAACAAGGCCAAATGCTGAGTCCTGCACTTGGGGCACAACAACCCCATGCAGTGTTACAGGCTGGGGGAAGAATGGTTGGAGAGCTGCCTGGAGGAGAAGGACCTGGTTGACAGCCGACTGAATATGAGTCAACAGTGTGCCCAGGTGGCCAAGAAGGACAATGGCATCTTCACCTGTATCAAAAACAGTGTGGCCAGCAGGACCAGGGAGGTGATTGTTCCCCTGTACTCAGCACTGGTGAGGCCACACCTTTAGTAATGTGTTCAGTTCTGGGCCCCTCACTACAAGAAGGACATTGAGGTGCTGGAGTGCATCCAAAGAAGGGAGACGAGGCTGGTGAAGGGGCTGGAGAACAAGTCCTATGAGGAACAGCTGACGGAACTGGGGTTGTTTAGTTTGGAGGAGACTGAGGGGAGACCTCATCGCTGTCTATGGCTGCCTGAAAGGGGGCTGTGGGAGAGCAAGTGTTGATCTCTTCTCTCAAGTGACAGGTGATAGGACACGGGGAAATGGCCATAAGTTGTGCCAGGGGAGGTCCAGACTTGATATTAGGAAGAATTTCTTTGCCGTAAGGGTGGTCAGGCACTGGCACAGTTGCCCAGGGAGGTGGTTGAGTCACCATCCCTGAAGGTATTTAAAAGAAGGATAGATGAGTTTTTGAGGGACATGGTTTAGCGGAGGATTGGTACAGTTGGACTCGATGATCTCAGAGGTCTTTTCCAACCGGAAGATTCTATGATTCTATGATTCCTATAGCTCCCTTTCAGTACTGGAAGGCTGCTATAGGATCTCCCTTGAGCCTTCTCTTCTCCAGGATGAACAGCCCCAACTCTCCACCTATCTTCATAACAAGAGGTGCTCTCACCCTCTAATCATCTTTGTGGCCCTCCTCCAGGCCTGCTCCATCAGGTCTATGTCCTTCTCTGTCATATCATATATAATAATCAGAATAATTAGATGATGCTATGCCCTGGAAGTCATAGCTTCTCTTCTCTAGGCAGAACAACTCCAAACTGCATACACTCCACTCCACATGTTGAATGGCTTCCCCTGCACTCTGTGAACGCACTATTGCTGTGTCTGTATGAGGGGAGCCAGCAGTGTGCCCAAGTGGCTGAGAAGGACAATGGCATCTTGGCCTGTGTCAGAAACAGCGTGGCCAGCAGGATCAGGGAGGTGGTTGTACCCCTGTACTCGGCACTGGTGAGGCTGCACCTCGTGTAATGTGTTTAGTTTTGGGCTCCTCAGTACAAGAAGGACATTGAGGTGTCGGAGCACGTCCAGAGAAGGGCGACGAGGCTGGTGAAGGGGCTGGAGAACAAGTCCTATGAGGAGCTGCTGAGAGAACTGGGGTTGTTTAGTCTGGAGAAAAGGAGGCTGAGGGGAGACCTTACTGCTGTCTACAACTTTCTGAAAGGAGGTTATAGCAAGGTGGGATGCTGGTCTTTTTTCCCAAGTGACAGATGTTAGGATGAAAGGAAATGGCCTCCATTTACATCAGGGGAGGTTCAGATTGGACATCAGGAAAAATTTTTTCACTCAGTGGCACAGCTGCCCAGGCATGTGATTGAGTCACCATCTCTGGAGGTGTTTAAAAGACTGGTAAATGAGGTGCTTAGGGATGGATATGGTTTAGCACTGGACAGGTATGGTTGGACTCGATCTTAAAGGTCTTTTCCAACCAGGTGATTCTATCATTCTATCATTCTACAATTTAAAAGATGGGCAGAAAAGGTGCTCAGGGATGTGGTTTAGTAGTGGACAGGTACGGCTCGACTCGATAATCTCAAAATTTTTTTCCAACCAAGTGCTTCCATTGCTCTATGATACGCCTTGCAATCTCCCGCGCTTTCCCTTCCCTTCCATTCCCTTCCCTCCCCTCCCCCATCCACCCACCCTGCCCTAGCCCCGCGCCCAGCGCGGCCCCTCCCTTCCCGCGCCACCTGACCGCGCCTCTGACCTATGGGGCCGAGATTGCCAGAGCCGCCCGCCAATGAGAGTGCCCTTCACGACGTTTCCCCGCCTCTGCCTCCCAGGCTCACCAATGAGACAAGAGGAGACAAACCCCCATTCAGGGACAGTTGCTCAGCCGCTTCTCGTCTCAACTCCCCAAACCCCCTTCGCCGCGAGTCGCCGGGACGTTACTTAGAAGGCAGACCAATGGGGAGCGAGGCCTCGGGCGTCACAGCCAATGAGAAGCGAGCTCTCGCGGGCCTCAGCCAATGGGAGCGTCGGAGAGCGCGGCTCCCGCGGCCAGGCCCCAGAGAGGAGTAGCGAGCCGGGAGCGCGGCGGCCCCGCCCCCTTCTCCTCGGCTGGCGGCGAGGCCGGCTCCTGTCTCCCGGCCTTTCCCTCTCGCAGCAATGGCGGCGGCGGCGGTGGAGCAGGAGCAGTTCTACCTTCTCCTGGGCAACCTGCTAAGCCCAGACAATGCGGTTCGCAAGCAGGCCGAGGTAACGGGGCCCGGGGGCCTGTCAGCCCTCACAGACCTTGCCCGAGGGAGGGGGGGAGGCAGGGAAGGAGGAGGCGGCGGCGCCGAAGGAGCCCCACGTGTGCGCAGCGGCACCGTCGGCTGCCAGGGCGGCACCGAGCCCTTCCTCGCCGCCTTCGCCGGCCTTTGCGCAGGGGGAGCCGAGCGGTTGTGGCCGTTCTGCCCCGCCGCTCCGACCGCTGGGGCGGGCGATTGGCGAGGGGCTCAGTCCCGTGTGTGTCCCCTCCCCCGCCCCTTCTGTAGCGGGGGCCGCGAAGATGATCAGAGGGCTGGAGCACCTCTGCTATGAAGACAGGCTGAGAGAGTTGGGGCTTTTCAGCCTGGGGAAGAGAAGGCTCCGGGAAGACCTCATAGTGGCCTTCCAGTACCTGAAGGGGCTACAGGAAAGCTGAGGAGGGACTTTTTACAAGGGGAAGCAGTGATAGGACGAGGGGGAATGGCTTTAAATTGTAAGGGGGGAGATTTTGATTGGACATTAGGAAGAAATTCTTTACAGTCAGGGAGATGAGACACACCAGAGAAGTTCTAGATGCCCCCTCCCTGGAAGTGTTCAAGGCCAGGTTGGATAGGTCTTTGAGTAGCCTGGTCTGGTGGGAAGTGAGACTGCTCTGGTGAGACTCCACCTGGAGTTGTGTCCAGCTCTGGAGGCACAGCACGTGAAAGACACGGACCTGTTGGAATGGGTCCAGAGGAGGGCCACAAAGATCATCAGAGGGTTGGAGCACCTCTGCCATGGGGACAGACTGAGAGAATTTGGGCTGTTCGGCCTGGAGAAGAGAAGGCTCCGGGGAGACCTCATTGCAGTCTTTCAATATAAAAAGAGCTTACGCGGAAGATGGAGAGAGACTTTTTTTTTACCAGGGCCTGTAGTGACAGGACAAGGGGCAACAACTTTAAACTAAAAGGAGGTAGGTTCAGATTGAGTGTAAGGAAGAATTTTTTTACAATGAGGGTGGTGAGACACTGAGCTTCAGTCCAGGGAAGCTGAGGATCCCTCCTCCTTGGAAGCGTTCAAGGCCAGGTTGGATGGGTCCTTGGTCTGGTGGAAGGTGTCCCTGCCCATGGCAGGGGGGTGGAACTGAATAATCTTTAAGGTCCAACTCAAATCATTCTGTGATGCCCCGCGTGTCCAGCCCTGCTCGGCCCTCGCCCGCCTCCTCCCATCTCGCCTCCGCCCACCCCGTGCGGAGCTCCCCGGAGGCTGCTTCTCCCCGGTGCCCGCGGGAAGACGGGGCGTGCGCTGGCTCCGCCCGCGGTGGCCGGCGCGGCTGAGTGCGGTTCCGGCCCCGCCGGGGAGGGTGGGGCTGGTCCCCGTCCTCCCCGGGCTCAGGGGACCAAATCAGGTCAGGGCGGGTGAGCGCCTTCCGAGGGGCGTGATTGAGCACGCGGGGGCGGGGGCGGGGGGGGGGGGGGGGGGGGTAGGGCGGCGCTTGCGGCCGCGTTTCTTCTGCTCAAAGCCCCATCCAGCCTGGCATTGAAGAACTTCCAGGGATGGGGCATCCAGGACTTCTCTAGGCAACCTATGCCACTGCCTCCGCTACACTTCCCGTCGTTGATTCGGGGCTGCCGTCCGCGCTGGGGCAGGAGCGGGACTACAGGCGCCTTCCTCCCCTCTTTCCTCCCACCATGGACCTCTTTCCACACAGTAGTTTGGTTTTTAACTTCGGGATGGGCCGTGCATTCAAGTGTTTCGTCAGCTAAGAAATATTTCACTACAAGAAGCGTTTTCAATATGCTGAGTTTCTCTGTTATCAGCAAAAATTTTTCAGATGTGTGATTTCAGCTAAAATTCTTTGTGGTGGTTAAGCCACGTTAATTCTTTCTCTCTGTCATGCTTAAGACTCCATTGTCAAGCCTAGTGGGGAATCTCTCCCATTGAATTAAATACTAGCGTCTAGGTTTAACATGAATTCCCACTGCATGGCTGCATCAGGTCTTTTATCGCTCTCATCACTTCAGCGGTCAGCAGAGTTCAGCGCATTGTTTGGTGCGGAATAAAAAGTATTATTGTTCCTGATGCTGCAGTGAGAATTCCTAAAATGTAACTTGGGAATGAGAAGGAGGGAAGGTGCACATTTTTAGAAAGCTAACAAAGTTCAGTATTGATTATCTCAAACGCTTTCTGAAAAAGCTGAGACAATTATTCCCACATTCCTTAACATAAAGATAGAATGGAGGGCCGTTCCCTGGGAGCTAAATTTCTTTCTGTTCTCAGCTGCCTGCATGCAATATAAGCACATTTGTCACAACTTTTTGACCTTTAATAAAACTGTAACAAAGCAAATTTTTTGGACAGCTGTGTCATAATGCCTGTGATACAAAACATTCTTGGAGAAGAAGTCTAAAACTTAGATTCTTACAACCAGTATATTCTGTCAGAAACTTGCTTGAAGCTTGGGGTTTTTTAATCTTCATAGATGCATATGCACTGTGGTCAGTCAGAATAAGAAGCCTTAATTTTCATGATAGATTACCAACTTTTAAAGTCTGATTTCATACACATATACAAACAAGTAGTATAATTTTCACTTATTTAACAGCACTGAATTTGGAATTGGTTTCTGCATATTTCAAAGGTATGGTACTTCTGTGGTTTAGAATAATTCACAGTGGCAGCGTCTTCGTAAGGTCTGTAGTGCCATCTCCCGCTCAAAGCAGTGTCAGCTATTAGGTCAGACCAGGTCACACGGGGCTTTGTCCTGTTGAGTCTTGAAAACCTCTAAGAGTGGAGACTGCACAGACTCTGAGCAACCCGCTCCTGCTTGACTGTCTTCATTAGAGCAAAGAGGTCTGAACCTCCTTTTCTTCAATTCATGCCTGTTGTTTTTCATTCGTCCACCATGCGCAGCTGAGAAGAACCCAGCTCAGTCATCTTCATGCTGGTTTAATGATCTTGTACCTAGAAACACAAGGCTGTTTCTCTGCAGTGTAGCTAGATTGACCTTTTCTTTCTGAAGTTGTCTGTTTCTTGAAGTAAGATTTCTTTGAATGAAAGGATTGTATAGCCTTTAGAATATCTGCTTACTAAAATCATACAGGACTCATTTGATCTTAAACATCTGCATAGTTCAGTTGTTTTTTTAAAAGTATCCTTACTGTTTCAGGGTAATATTGAATACTATAGGGATTCAGATTGAATTGCTGGTTTTCATTTGCATCCAGTGAAAATGAGCAAGTGTGAGGAATGGCTTGACAGGGAACTGAAGGAGATAGACAAGTTATTTCTAATAAATCTAATCACTGAAATTAGTCTTATACTGAAGGCTAGGCTTCATACCCTGTTTGGGTGGAGTGCAGTGAAAGCTGTAAAAAAAACAGAAGAGGGGAGAGGAAAGCCAAATCACCTAAAACCTGTTTCTATTTAAGTATTTATATATGTGAATCTATGGATGTGCTATCACACTCATGAACTAAATCATGAACTAAAAGCACACAGTGAAGATATATCAGGATCCAGGTACTTAGTTAGGTTGTAGCCCACAAAGTAGGCCTCCAGCAGCATAGGGGCAAGGTTCTGGTTTTGGTCATGTGTTCCTCTTGCCTGCTTTGCTCTGGTGCTCTTCAGCATCCTCTGAATCCTGTTTACTGAATTGACAGAATTACCCCACTAAACAACTGGATAGGTTGCTGCTGTTTCTAGTGAGTTTAAACAAGTCAAAGTAGAATTTCATAATTATCAGAATTGGCATGAAGGAGGCCAGCTTTTACCGTGCTTCAGCTGTCCATGAAAGCCTAGCTTCAGGACCATGCTGGGCCTGTGTTAAGGGAACCTTCTTGTTTCTGAGTTTGTGTTTATATTTGTAGATAGTAGTGAAAGAGAAATATATACTTTCGTGGAAATGGTTAATCTGAGAAGACTTTCTGTTCTGACCCTAAACCTCATTTAATTTTGCAGTCCATGAAATGATTAGATTGAATGCAGGGATTCACTGGGGATTGAGTCTCATTGATTGTGAGAGTATATTAGTAACTAGAGAAAATATGAAGTAAGAATTGACTCTGAAGGAGGCCTACTAGGAAACAGGTACAGAAAGTGGAGGAAGATGATGTCTAATATTAAATGTGTGATAGGCAAACTACTTTGATAGTATACCTGCTGTTTTCAGTAATGCATATAAATTTGCTGGAGTATTAGAAAGAGCTACCACAATGGTAAGAATAGGAAGCAAGTAGCCAGGGAACTGATTGAAATGAACCTGTGCTTTGTGTAGTAGACTTGTTCCTTGAGTTCAGGATGGGATAGTGAATATTTTGAAAGGGAATATTTTGTGTCCACAAAAAATAACTTTTTCAGAGTTAGTAAGTATAGAACTATTTCTGAATGTTTTAAGTGGTTGCTTAATAATTCCCCTGCTCTTATCTACATAGGTTTAGCATATTGTAAACAAGCATTTATAAAATGGTCACGTATACTATGTTTTGGATAGCAAAAGTTAATTGGCTGTGGTCTTGCTCTAGCTTCTAAGTAAAAATCTAATTTAAAAAGTGATAGTGAATGAACAGCACACCAGAAGTGTGTAAGACAATGCAACTGAACTTCTCATTAAATTTTCCATTTTATTGAGAGGGTTTCCCTAAGGGGGGACTAAATAGTGTTTCCAAAATTTAGGCAGGAGTTGAAAATGAAAAGTTCTTACTCAAAATGTGTAGTTGAGATGTGTGACTGCCACATGAGATTGTAAAGTCTGTAAAAAGATTCAAAAAGAGAACTGCACAAATTTTTAGACTATACATTTGTCAGTGGTTATTAACCTGTTAGTCATAGTTCAGTCTCAGGCTTCCAGAGGTCTTAATCCTTTGATATGACAGAAGCTATGATGGAATCACAGGAGGATATTTATTCTGTTTATGTTGTATTTCTTAACTCATATTGTCAGTGGCTGGTAATTCATGATTATTCATGATTTTAAAATAGGACAAACTTTTTTTTGGTAGTTTTATTTTTTTTGCAATGTTAATTTGTATTAACTGAATGGATACTAAATTTGTTTTTAAAGGAGAGTCAGTTTATATTAATACCTAATCGTTTACAATAAGCTGCCTTATTTTTTTATGCAGGAGACATATGAGAATATTCCAGGTCAGTCTAAGATCACGTTCCTCCTACAAGCCATCAGGAATACTGCTGCTGCTGAGGAGGTAGGTCTCAATAATCTTTGAATTCTGCGGATTTTCAGGGGAAGAAATGAGTGTCCATCACTTTGGGATAAATGAACAAGCCAGGCTTTAACTGAATCATCTTAATTTACTGTGCATTTGTAGAGGGACCACTCATCTAGTTTGCATGTCAGGTTCACTAGCTGTGACTTCTTGAGGTAGGATATTTAGTTTCAGAAGTAGTCTTTCATATAAGTGACTGCTCAGACTCCATTGTTTTCTGGTTGTGTGTTTTCTTTAATGAATGAGTTCTTTCCTGAAAATGTGTAACTGATATGACAGTTACTGTGATGCTCCTTCAAGGTGAGAAATGTTTTCCTTTTTGGAGACCTGTACTTAGCTGAAACTTCTTGTGCTTCTCAAATTGGAATTAGGTGGAATATAAGGTAGCAACTGTTTGGCATGTTTTATTCAGATGGCTTTTGAATTTTGTCCTGTTTGGGGATGCTGTGCTCATAAAATCATTGAGCATTGTTATAGGATGAATGCAGAGTAGTCTAAGCACTATATTAAAGTTTTCTGGGGGCATACCGAAATTGTGCTTTTTAAATATTACTTAATTTTGTAAAGGCTTGCAATTAGTTATAGTTCTTACTGGTAAAACTATTATTCACTTGGATATGAAAAGTGAAGAACTATTAGGCTTTCAAGATACTAGAAACTTCAGAGTCACCTGAAAGTAAAAATATTTGCCCTTTTCTCACATCTGGATTTTACTGGACAATGGAAGTAATATAGAATTTCTGAGCAATATTACAAAGAAGTTATGAGTATGCTGTTTCTCTCTGGATAATGATCTCTTCTGGTAGATTGTATTCAATTTAGAAGTAGATGCTATTTGTGCTCTTGAACGCTCAGTATCAGCTTACTAGTACTGATGTTTATCTACCCACAAAGCAGTGTTCTTCTGACAGAAGCCTTCAGTATTACACTGGCAACTCATTGCATAAGAGTTGTGTAGTTTTACCTCCTGCCCCTCTGAGATATTTCAAATGCTAGAAAACCATAGACTAGTCTCTCCTGTATTTAAATTTGCCATGAGAAATAGGATCTACTACTGCCCCTTTCTCATCAGAATCATAGAATGGTTTGGGTTGGAAGTGACCTTAAAGACCATCCAGTTCCAACCCCCCTGCCATGGGCAGGGACACCTCCCACCAGACCAGGCTGCTCAAGGCCCCATCCAACCTGGCCTGGAACACTTTCCAGGGAGGGGGCATCCACAGCTTTTCTGGAGAACCTGTTCCAGTGCCTCACCACTCCTCTCCCCTCTTTCAGTTTAAAATCATTACCCCACATCCTGTCACTGCACTCCCTGATAAGGAGTCCCTCCCCAGCTTTCCTGTATGCCTCCTATAAGTACTGGAAGGCTGCTCTAAGCTCTCCCCAGAGCCTTCTCTTGTCCAGGCTAAACAAACCCTACTCTTAACCTATGTTCATAGGAGAAGTGCTCCAACCCTCTGATCATCTTTGCAGCCCTCCTCTGGACCTGCTCCAACAGGTCTGCGTCCTTCTTCTGTCACATCATGTATAATAATCTGAATAATCAGATGATACTATGCCCTGGAAGTCATAACACATGCTTCTGTTTTCAGTATTTTCGATAAGTCTGAGTTGACAACTACTAGGTCATGCTTGTGTAAATAAATATTTACTCCAGCAGTGTTTACTGCTTTTATTCCCCTTACATCAGCTAAGGACTAGCCCAATCTAAAACTTGTTCCAAATCTTGCCGATTACTTGGCTTCCAAATTGCTCAAGTGCAAAGAAATGTTTTACCTGTCAAACTCTTACCAAAACCATCAGAGGTTAACATTTGTACAAAAACTTGACTTTTAACTCCAAAAATGCATAAATCAAAGGTTCAAATGTTAGCTCATAATTTAGTAAACATTAGGTGCTAGACTCCAAAAATCCTGATTACTAAAACCTATGAACAACTTCTCTTTCCTGGAAATCCAATTAGCCTAAGTGAAGTCATACCCATGCTTGATCTAAACATTGCATATAAACATTTAGGGAAGAATTCTGGGTATGGTCAGTATGGTGCTGGTATCAACTGCTGGGCATTTTGTGTCTGCATATGTTTTATGTAGATTGTAATGTTGGGCAGAGTAATTCATAGGTCACCAAGTGGATAAGGCTTTGAGCCTTGTGTGTGTCCTTTGAGCACATTGAATGTACTGGCACCACTGAACATAGAGTGCTGGAAGAAGCCTTAGAACTTTAAAGATCCCTTGCCCATGCTGTGGGAAAAGCTAGGTTCAGATGCCTCTTCACCCTGAAGCGTCTGTATTGCTTTACCCCCTCCCAGGAAAACTAGGCTGAAGAAAATACTCCATCCTGTTTGCAGGAGCTGGGCTGTTGTGTTGTAGAGAATACGAGATTCATAGGACTGTTTGGACAGCAGATGGGGGAATTCTGACTCTGTGACCTAGTAATTTGGGAATTTAAATGGAGAAACAGGGATTCAGATATTGCCTCTAGGACCCTTTGCATTTGACATTGAAGAAAGCATTAAGATAGATCAGAAATAACTCTCTTAAAAACTAAAGCATAACAGGTTTTCTCCTAACCAAATGCCTAAACTGTGGAAATAATCACCTTTTCCCTCTATTCTCACTTTGTACTTTCCTGATGGCAGAGTAACGCTGTTCACAGAAGTGGAGGGAAGCATCTGACTTAGCAGAACACTTCTGTGCAAGATGATATGCAATTTTGTACACCTTAGGCTGTGGAAGGGCTTGAATCCAGGTCTCCAAGTTCATGAAAGTGTAGTCTCACTGTTATGAAGTTAGTACTTGCTTGTACTTCTTCCTATGCAACTACATTTTAAAGAATTGAACAGAAAAGTGATATATATTAACAGTTTATTTGATGATTTCTATTCTCTGGATGTGCCTCAGGTGTTACAGAGTGTTCCTTTGCAGTTTTGATTTACCACCTAAATCTTTGAGAACAGAAGTTCTGCATTTGTTTTCTTTCTGGTTAACTCTGGAGTGACAGTTTTCAATTGTGTCCTGATTTACAGTTGGCTAATTTCAAGCCCTGTGAAATACAATAATAAATGCTGTGTAATACTGTGTTTCTGTGGTACTCACTGCCCTGACCTTTCCCTTCTCTCTCTCCATACTGTCACATGAAGACGTTGCATTCTGTAGTCTGAAAACTACTGCTGAGGGCAGCTTCCTGTTCAGTGTTTGGAGGGGAAGGAAGAGAGTCCATTGACTTCAGATGCATCACAGTTCTGCTTTTGAGTTTTACATGGACCTTAGGCACTCACTGCGTGCTTTGAATTCCACAAAGGGCTGTATCCCCAAATGAAGTTGTGCAAGTCCGGCTTTGGACCATATCCTAAATACTGATTGCTTCCATCCATGCATGTTTTCCTCCTTTGGGACTTAAAAGGAACAGCAAAACAAAAGTAGAAAACACTGTGGCAGTGCTGCACAAGATGGTCAGTAATTCTTTTACAAAAGGTATAGGATTACCTGGACACTTTGAATATAATATCCTAGATTTCTGATCATGATTCAGCTGCTACTGCTCAGCAAGTTGCTTTTCTTCTTGTGCCTTGGTTACGTCATATGTATAATCCTAGAATATTTTTAAAGCACTGTAAATTCTATTAATAAGAAGTGCTATACTGAAATTTGAGTATTATGACTACTTTTTTTAAATACCTTTGATGTTCCAGTTGTATGTGAGCACCTCAGTAACTTAGACATATAGAATAATCCAGTGCTAGCAGAGAATTCTGCTTTTTTAGTGCTTCATTGGTAGATCAAAGTTCTTCTTTGAGGATGTGCGCTTTACGTTGTTCCTCCTTCCTCACAGTGTTCCCCATGTTACTACCTGTTGCTAGAGAACCTTGACTTATGGTGGGAGCTACAGTGCAGGTGGGCGCTGTGACCCTCTTTGTTCACCAGCTGTCTTGCTTAGATCTACTAGGGAAGATTTACTAATCCTACGTATGTGGTGGCTTTGGTTCACACTGGAGCTGTTGAGGAGGAAGATAAAAGAAACGATTCAAAGTAAGGTCCAATTCTAGTCTTTCCCCTCTGCTATTATAGAGACACTTTTTGTGCAGTGCTCTTTATCTGTATGGAAGAGAGGTGAGTAGACTGGAAAAAGGCACAATGAGTCTGTAAACTGTGGAACGTAACAAGAATAGTATCTTGGGTGGTCTACCTGACTTTTAGAGTATGTTAGAAGTTGAGACTTTGCAACCATTTGTGTTTCTCATTTATAGATTATACTGCTCAACCAGGTACAGAGAATGCAGGGAATCCGGACACCTAATGTGGTCGTAGAATCATAAAATGGTTTGGGTTGGAAGAGACCTTAAAGATCATCCAGTTCCAACACCCTCACAGGCACCTCCCACTGGGCCATGGGGCCCAAAGCCCCATCCAACCTGGCCTTGAACACCTCTAGGGATGGGGCACACACGACTTCTCTGGACAACCTGTTCCAGTGTCTCACCACTCTCAGTCTCTTTCTTCCTAATATCTGATTTAAATTTCCCCTTTTTCAGCTTAAAACCGTTGTTCCTTGTTTTATCATCACACTCATTGATAAAGAGCTCCCCCCCTGCTTTCCTGTAGCCCCCTTTAAGTACTGAAAGGCTGCTCCCAGGTCTCCCTGGAGCATTCACTTCTAAACAACCTCAGCTCTCTGAGCCTGTCCTCATATGCTCCAGTCCTCTGATCAGTCTTCTTGTCCCTCCTCTGAACTTGCTCTAACGTGTCTGTGTCCTTCATGTGTTGATAGGATTCCAGAACTGAACGCAGTCCTCCAGGTGAGGTCTCACGAGAGTGGTGTAGAGGGGGAGAATCACCTCCCTTGACCTGCTGATCACTCTTCTTTTCATGCAGCCGAAGATACAGTTGGCTTTCTGGGCTGCAAGGGCACGCTGCCGGCTCATGTAGAGTTACTCATCCACCATCACCGCCAAGTCCTTCTCTTCAGGGCTGCTCTCAATCCATTCTCTGTCCAGCCTGTAATTGTGCTTGCGATTGATTTGACCCAAGTGTGGGATCTTGCACTTGGCCTTGTTGAACATGAGCTTCACACAGGCCCACCTCTCAAGTCTGTCAAGGTCCTTCTGGATGGCATCCCTTCCCTCCAGCGTGTCGATCATGCCAAACAGCTTGGTGTCATTAGCAAACTTGCTGAGAGGGTACCCTCAGTCCCACTGTCCACGTCTGTGTCAAAGATCATTGAGAGAGCTTTTGGAAATCAAACTCTGTTAGTTCTACTGGTCATGGGACATTTATTAATGCCAAAGGCTTCTGTAAATGAAACTGTTTTTCATTTAAGTACATTTGAATATCTTAGAAAAAAATAGAGTCAGTGTTGCGTTGGATTATTTTTTGTGAGGATTTAACATGTGTAAGTTTTTGTTACATGTGCTAAACTTTGTAAGTTTGGGGGGTGGCTTTTAATTACTGTTAGTTTTTCTAGAAGCACTGGTTGGTGCTTTTATACTATCTATAAAGTTATTCAGAGTGCATTGTATGTCTTTATGCCTTTGCTGCATGTTTTGCTCTATTCATTTTTAGTTAGCTATGTTTTTTCCTTCTAGTTCTTGTATAATTGAACATTAATACAGATATGGAAAGGATACTCTTGTAGAATTGCTGTGTGCAAGGGGGAAGCTTTAGAAGATTTTTAACATGTGGTATTGAGGTTCCTATGCTCAAATTCAAATTTAAAGAGAATATTTTCATTGTAGCTCTGCAAAAGGCTGAAAGCTCTGGTTTGTGGTGTGGGGTTTTTTTTGTTCAGAGTAGAGTTCTATTTGCCAAAATCTAACTCTAGGTTCCTGAATTTTTTGCACGAAGTTTGTTTGAGAAAGGGAAGGAGGGTTTGCAGGTTAGTTGTCTGACAAAGTTGTCTCATTATAGTCATTCGTTCATCAAAAAAAAGGTCTGGATTGTAATTATCTCTGTGGGCCATTTTAAGTTGGAAAGAAGACATATTTTAAACTTCTTTTGATAATACAGCTAAGTCTTAACTTGCCACAATATAGTCCAGGGTTCAGCTCTAGAAAAAAAAACCTGATGCATCTGGATTTCATAATTATTTCATTGAAGAGCTGTAATTGTGAGAAACATGGTTGTAAGCTGATTACTATTATTACATGATTATTCTTTTCTATGCTTTTACGTAATATCATGGTTGTCATCTGTTGCTTGAGAGGTTTTCCATTTGCCAAACGAGTCTACACAGTGAAAACCAATCATTTGTAAATGTGTTGTCAGTCATCTTTCCTCATAAGGGCATGATCATCATATCAAAATGCTTTAACATACACACTTTCTTATTCAATAGGCCAGACAAATGGCAGCTGTTCTTCTACGACGTCTTTTGTCTTCTGCTTTTGAAGAAGTTTATCCAGCTCTTTCACCCGATGATCAGTCCTCTATCAAAAGTGGATTGCTGTTGATAATTCAGTTGGAAACACAGTCCACTATGAGGAAAAAAGTCTGTGACATCGTTGCAGAATTGACCAGGAACTTAATAGGTACTTTATATAAACTGATACTGTGGTAAAATGTTTATGTATTGATAGTATTTTTATCTCTTCTCTAGTCTTGTACAGACTTTTGCACACCTGTTTCCATGGTTTAAAATGAAACCTAATATTTATTTGCATTATCCTTGATCAGATAAAGATAAGATTCCTTAACTCTGCTTTTTAAATTGCTTGAGTTTAGGTGAGATTGTATTAAGGTTTAGAAATCCAATTTTGTTTAAAGTCTCATGAATATTAAGCTGAACATCTATGTTCGATTGTTTTCGGAGTGCTGTTATAGAACAATAAATAGAGATCATAATTTGTTCCTGAATGCCTTTAGATTTAATATTTCAGCCATATTTTATACTGTGACTTGAACACGTCTTCGGATCAGGTTTTTTGTAATTAATTTTAGTAATGATGACTGCCCTGCACTATTGAGATGCAACCACTCTTAAGTTTGCTTATCCTAAAACTTGGTGCTTGATCTAGATGAAGATGGCAACAACCAGTGGCCGGAAGTTCTGAAATTCTTGTTTGATTCTGTCAGCTCTCAGAACGTGGGACTGCGTGAGGCCGCTCTGCATATTTTCTGGTAAGATTTCAGACTTGGCTGCACTTTTGCAGGTTAGACAACTTGCATCTATAAAAATGTTAGAAACACCATCACAGCTTAACTAACAAGCAGTCATATATTTTCATTTATTCTGTTGTGTTGTGGTTTACTTAACTCTTACATGTACAGTTACAATCTTTAGCTTAAACAATAGGTAAGTGTAAAATAATAGTAATTCACACAGTTTAACTTTTAACTGTTAATGTTTGGGTCTTTTCTTATCCTTAGGAATTTTCCTGGGATTTTTGGGAATCAGCAGCAACACTATTTGGAGGTCATTAAGAGAATGCTGGCTCAGTGTATGCAAGATCAAGAGCATCCACCAGTAAGACCTTTATGATCTTTCTTTTTTCCTTCATTATGTCTTGAACATAGAAGCTTAGCGTAGGAGTTTTAAGCATAAAGAAAGGTTCAACCATGGATTGCAAACAGAGAACTGCTTTAGCTAAAACTGATGTGCATCTGGAGTTTTGACTATGCCTACTGCAAAACAAAAGGGTCAAACGTTTTCATGGTCCTGCAGCTGGCTCATGTCTGCACTTCTTAGGCCCAGAATCTTCCCCCATAGTTATGTTTGGAGAAACCTAGTTGCAGTGGCTTGAAGCAGAGCCAGGGCTTTTAGCTAGCAGCATGAGAGGTCAAAACCTCCTTTTCAAGCTCCCTTTCTGCCCCATGTGTTTTAACAGTATAGATACATAATATTTGTACACAGCATGTCTCAGAACTCTGGGTATATGACAGCTCCTTGAACTGTTTGTACATGCTTTGCTGTGAGGGCGTGTTAGCAAGCCTTACTTTTCTGCAAGACTTCAGATTTATTGATTTGTGCAGAGAATTGTACTTTGAAAATTATTCTTTTGTTGTGGAAAATGCTGGGCAAGGATAGGAAACCCTGGGTTCAGTTTGCTGCTCCCCTATGGATTACTTTTTCTGACCTTTGAAAATCAACTGTGTAACATTTTCTGAAGTACTGCAAGTCGTGCCTTTAAAGGAGCATTTTTTTAAACATTTAGATTGCACTTTTTGACCCTTGCATGCACGTTTGAAATTGGAATGGAAGTTGAAAACAATAGTTTTTCCTTTTTGTTTAAAAAACCCATGCAAACCAAAAAAGAAACAAAACAAAGGCTTTGCCACCTCATAATATAGTAAACTTTTTTATATGCATGATCTTACTAAAGATCTCGAGTATCAGCTTACCGTAATTTGAAGTAATGTGTTAGAAACAAATTGTTATATCTATTGGGAAAATGTAAAAGGGTAATGACATAAAATGTAGTCTCATAACAGACCTAATGTTAAAAGAAAACAGAGGCATGTTTCATTACCAGTTCTTCACATTTTCTCCAATTCTGTTGTCTTCTAGATCAGGTGTCTGTCTGCTAGAGCTGCGGCCGCGTTTGTGCTTGCTAATGAGCACAATCTTCCCCTCCTTAAACATTTTGCAGACTTGCTACCTGGAATCTTGCAGGTAAGAAACCATATGAGGAACACTTAAAGTGCCGTTACTGTCTGTGTAGACTGTATCCAAACATAAATTATTGATCTGCACATTTGCGTAGCATATGAATTTGTACTGAGACACGGATTAGCTGTATCTTGGTTAGTCTGACATCAGATGCCATCAGGATACAGTGGAAACTGATAAGGAACTGATAGGGTTTTAAGGAAAACAGCTCAATGCTGATTATTTTTTACTTAGATAAATGAGTTAAAATTCTTTGTAAGGTATCTAACTCTAAACTTTTAAATTAACTATGGCCTTGATACATGCTTTAAATGTGGGCTACCCTGAGATTTCAAGCCATTGGTAGTTGGGAAATTCATTGTCCCTTGATATTCTGTATCTCTTCAGTTTAGAGGAAGGCATAGAATAACTCTGAACAAAGATTCTCAGAGTAACAATGATAGTCTAGGCAAATGATCTTTACTGTTTGATAAAGTAGAAACTTGCAAGCAAAATACCTTTTTAAGCTTCACATGATTTTTTAGGCTGGTTTAGATCTCTTTTAGAATGGGTGAATTTGAGCAAAAGTTGGAATTCTAATATAAGGATGTTTTCTTTTGGGAGAGAGCCTATTTTAAACCAAACCAGAGAACGAAATACTTTGTACTCTGAAGGATGACAATTTCACAGTACAGTTCCCTTTCTATATTAAGAAAAAAGTGGAACTAAACTCCTATGATAACAGTGCTAGTGAACTTTCTGTGATTTTAAATTAGGCTAAATTTAGATTAAAAACTGACTTCTTGCCACAGTCAGTACATTAGGTTCCTGTTGAGGAGTGTAAGACAATAACCATGTTTGTGTGCGCTTTGTGGGAAGCTGAAGAAAAATTGTGACAAGTTTACTGGCTTCTGCAACCAACAAAATTCGGCTTAATCTTAAATGGAAACTGAGAGGAATTTATTAAAAACAACTGAAGCCGAAAATGAGCTCTAGTGTGTACAAGATAAGCATTTTGGTATTGAGATAACTATTTGGTTGTTAGTCCCTGACTGATTTTAGCAATGACAATTGTTCAAAAAATCTAACTAACTGGGAGGACCTTTGCTACTGAGTACCATATGAGGAGGAGCGAGGCAGGATTTGGGGTGAGCGTGCCATTTGTCTTGATTTTTGGCAGTTAAATAGTATGCTGATTTTAGACTTCAGACTAATAGCTCACTTTCTGCGATACAAGTTTCAGTGCTCCTATTTTAGGCTGTAAAAACACATGCACTTGGCTTGCATTTTCAGACTTTAATTTGCAAATATGTTGCATAGAACTGTGCTAGGAAATCTGTCTTATTGTGAGGACTGGATTTTTCTGTCTGTAGTAACACAGGATGGATATGAAGATCTGAGTTTATAAATAGGAGATGGGGATGTGTTAGAACAGTGGTGATTGACCTTTGGAGACAGTTGGATGCTTTTTTTGTTGCTGTTGAAGTTTACTTTGTTGAAATATCGGTGTGGTAAAAACCTAAAAATAAATTTCTGACTTAGTAATTCAGTTCTTTCAGTAAAATTTATTTAATGGTTAAGCTGGAAGTTGAACTTTCAGAACTAATAGTCAAAACTTGTATCCAAAAGATTTATCTTGCAGGGGAGGTAAAAGCAGCTTGAACTCCAACTGACTTCTCCCATTGGTGGTGGTCGATACTATAGGAAGGTGCCCCTGCCTTTTAGGGCTCATCATGCCTTTTGAACGTCTTTCTTCAGAAACGTAGTCTTGCTTGAAGAAACTGTTGCAATGGGTATAAGATACAGTTTTAAAGAACTTTCCAGTAAATATTACATTATCCTTTGCCAGGTTTGAAGGATGAGTGGTAACTATTAGTTCAAAAGGCCTTAGCTGTGATAGATGCTTTTTTTTTATTCCCGGAATGTTTTTGAAGGTAAAAGATGCTGCTTCTGTTTCAAAAGTGTGGACTGTTCGAATGTCATTATTAAAAGTGCTGGATTCTAGACTTGAGTAGTAAAAACCACAGAACTATTCACTTTAAAAAATGTTTATACATTAGGAAGGCATCAAATACTTTGCTAATGAGAATTCCTTTCAAAACCCTGAAAGTGTGTTTTAAGACTGGGGTTTTTTGAGGTTTGGGGTTTCATGTCCTACTTTTAGAAGAGTTTTAACATCCTTGAATAACTGTGTGCTGTTTTGGTACTAGAGCATCAACCTTGTCAATTAAAAGTAAGTTTTAAATGACTTTTCAGAATGTAGTTATAGATTAGTAAAGGTGCTTGCAAAAAGCTTGATTTCTTTTTGTCTTTCCCATGTCCTGTGACAGAAAGTTGAAAGGTTTGCTTTATTCGGTATCTCTCTAGATTAGCCTGGGAAAAAAAAAAAGTAATTTAGTCTTAAGATTCCTGGTTTGTAAGCCTAAGCTAGTTGAAGCTGTTCTCGCATAGCAGGGAGAAAAGGAGCTAGGCTTATTTTCCTGCTTTAGGGCAGACTTACTTTGAGTAGTTTTTCTTTGCTTAAAATACATTTTGAAGTTGTACTTGTCAAAACATGGCATGGTGTTTTTGCATTTTGACATGTTTGATGTGTGACCTTAATTCTTTCTGAGTGTCTGTCTTCTGTGTTAGATTTAGATGAATAATGGTCAGAATTGTTGGCTTATAACATGATGAGCCATAACTCATTCGTAGGAAACTTGTAGTTTTGAACCTGTGTATTATCTCTTTGTAGTTGTTACGGGTTTATGCATACAGGCCACTTGCACCAGGGTCCAACCAGGATCCTGCTGAAAATACAAAGTCTGAGTGAAGGTTTCACAATTAGTCTTTTATTAGTTGTCACCCTGACTGGATGTCCCCAGAGAGGGAGCCCTATCCCGATTCACACCTTTCAATTATACCTGTACCACCCATCACCCATTTCTTGAAATCAAACCCCAAGTCCAGTGATGTAATCTGGTCCTGGTCTCTTGGTTTGTTGCTGGTTTTCACTGTTAGGGGGCTTGACTTCTTCTGAAACTACTTCATTGTCTTGGAAGTGTCCCTTTGGTCCTTATCCATTCATTTCTTATCTCCAGATTCTGCTAGTTCTTTGTTAGCAGCATTAATTTTTTTACTCTTGTAAGTTGTTGTGGCTTAAGGCTCCAACTACTTTAACTACTAAGGCTAAGCCGCTAATGCTAAACAAGACTGTTCAAAGAGACAAGACTACAGTTAATCAAATGTCTTCTATAACATTGATCCCATTCACAGTATTTTTTCATTTTATTTAATCTTACCTTCATCTTATCTTTATAGGTTGTAAATGAAGCCTGCTACCAAAATGATGATTCTGTCCTGAAATCCCTAGTAGAAATGGCAGATTCTGTTCCCAAGTATTTACGACCACATTTAGAACCTACGTTGCAACTAAGTCTGAAGGTAAAACTAGGAATTCTGTTTTAAAAAAAATCAGTCTTTCCACCCCAAAACCTCTGTTCTAATCATTTCCTCCAATCTTCTGGGTTGTAGTTGTGTGCAGATGCCAATCTCAGTAACATGCAGCGTCACTTGGCCCTTGAAGTAATTGTGACCTTGTCAGAAACTGCTGCTGCTATGCTGAGGAGGCATACGAACATTGTTGCACAAGCCAGTAAGTATTTTACTCATTATCTTCGTTGAAGCTTTTTTTTTTTTCTTTTACATTGTTAAACTGCCTTTGTAGGTGGTCAGTGGCAAAACCCTGTCTACCTGGGAATTTGCTGGTGCCGGTAACTTTAGGTGACACTGAATGGAATTTGCTAATGGAGAAAATCCCTTCTTATTATGACTGGTCATAAATGAATCTGTGCTTATGCAGCCACCAACAATTTGAATAAAAATACAGTAGATTCTTCAATAGGTGTTGCCAAGGAAAATATTACTTTCAAGCCTCTCTGCTGGCTTTGAAAATTTGAACTGTATAAAGAGTTCTGCATTTGAAATTGGGTATGTAGGCCAGATACTCTGGTGCTGGCAACTATAGACTGAAGGAATTGATGATGCATGTTGATGTTGAACTTCGGTTTTCAGTTAAAGCTATGAATCAAAAATCAGGTCCTTATATAAATACTTACAGAGTCTAATTAGTCTGTTTAACATGCAGATTGTAAATTATTTTTAATCATGCATTATTATTTGAGATCCTAAAAATAACTATCTTCTGGACAGCCTCTCTGGCAATGCTGTGCATACTGATATTTCTCTGCCTTTTAAATCCTTTTTGTGAGTAGATCAGGACACCAACGCAACGGTGTAGCCTGCTTTTTTTAAGGATTCTTTTTCCTCCCTGTCACACTGGTATCTGTCTAGATTCTTGCTTGTTTTCTGGAACCTCCGTAAAGATGGTCATTTAAAAGGCATCTTATTTTGAGTAGTGTTCTCAGGCTGAGGATGGTTGTGTGTGTACATGTCGCTAAAATAATCATAAAACTTCTGGAAAACCTTGTAAATTGGATATGCTTGGCTTAAGTGTTTAAACTATTGAATAGAAGTTTTGTTTACTTGTAGAATAGTTTTATAAAGAATATATTTTGAAATTTGAAATGTTTAGAACGCTGTGTAGCTTGTTGGGAGTATTAACACTTGACACATGCTGTCCCACAAATCATTATAAGCTTCTTATCTGCTCAGGCAGCGTAGTGGAGTAGTAGCTCCTATCTCTTTAGAATGTATTACTTTTATATTGGCTTGTTGTTTGCTGTTCAGGAATTAAATATTTGTGTTAAGATATTGAGATGAGGCACCATGTGGGAATAAAATGCTTTTGGCTTGCAAGCCATTGTAAAATTGCTCCTAATGTTAATGCATCACTAAGGTGAAAGCCACTTACTTTGCAGAGCTAGTAAAGCATTTGTGCTCAGAGAACGATAAAAAGGTAGCTAAAAAGGATTGCTTTTGTCATGGTTTTGTGCCTTAGTTTAAAAGGCTTTTTGCTTTCATTCAACTAAAAAGTTACTAGATGACTTGGTCTTTAGAACTAGAACTGGGTCTTGGACAAAACTGTCATCTTATGTTGGTTTTACTAAGCAGAATGCTGGTCTAGGAGTGAGCATATCCAGTCTACCAGTATTCTGCTCAAGAATTCCATTTGCATTCAGACTTCCCTCCTTAAGCTCATTGTAGCTCAAGACAGCAGTGTTTTATTACTCATTCCCTAAAAATTAGAGCTGCAGCTTATCTTTGGCTCTAGTTTTGCTCAGTGTCCAGAAAATGTATAGAGTCATGGTATGGTCTGACAGGAAACAGGCTTAGGTCATACTAAACTTGTATATAAACAGTATATATTGGCAATGGTTACATTTTGAGGGCTTGTCGGGTCAATGTTGAATTTTCTAATGCGCAACTCTATGTTTTAAAAAAGTTCTTTGTGAAACTATACTTATGGGCAACTACATTTACATTAAACAACAAGAAGAAACAACATGTTTGCAAGCTTTTGCAGGTTCTGGATATAATATATGATGGCCAGACAGCTTTGGATGACAGTTTGTTCTCGCTTATTAGTAGCAACGAACACTATGATATCAGTTTTTGGAAGCATGTATCATTTATTGCAGATGATGATTGACTTCCATATTTCAGAGATGTGTTGATAAATCGTTTTCACCTCTGTGTTTATGAGTGTTTGTGTCTGAAAAGCTTCTGGGCTATAATATTTTTTTAAGGAAACTCTTTTCAGTGGCCAGTAAGTACATAGAATTCTGTTGTTTGGGCATCATTCTAAAGAATTCCTAATGTATGTTGAGTTATCTTGATATACATATAAAAGCTCTTTGAAGGTTTTTGCAGCCATGGTACAATCTCTGTCTAAAGATACGTAGCCACATCAAACAAATCAATCCATAATTTGGTCATTTCATGATACTTGCCCCTCAGTGCTGTCAGTGAGCAATACTCTGTCACCAGCTGACAATAAGCTTCTCATCTTTCCAAATGTATGGCGACTTTCATTTGCTTAGGGTTGTGCCTGTGTGGTGGGTTGTACAGTAGTGTATGTATGTTGTTAATTTCACCAGTCACAGTACACCTAATCATTTACAGTGAAATCTCAGCAGCAGCATGGACTACTGCATGCTTATTAGTTTTTGAGGTAAGCTCTTGTGAAGTGAACTGTGATGCCCGTGTGTGGTAGACTGTCCTGAAAAGATTCTTAAAGCTCAGCGGTTGAGTATTTGACTGAAACCTTTTGTTTCCAGCACAAAGCAAAGCTTTTTTTGCATAAATGATGTTGGAAGTCAGACGACTGCTCTGAGCAGTGAGTGTAATACAGAGTAAAGAATACTTAAGAGCACCTTACTTTACTCTGAAAGTGCAAAGTATACTTTTCACCCCTTGAGTATCTGAAGTGCACAGGAACGAGCAGGCTTACAATAGGCAAATCACTCCACTCCTTCCTCCTGTGACGACAACTCAGAATATGTGTTACATAGTTTAATATTACGATAAAGACTTTATAATAGTCTCTATAGAAACTTACACTGAGAAGAGCAGACAAAATCAATCTACAGAAGTAGAAGCAGAAAACTGGTGGATTATTATGTGCAAGACATTTTCATGATTAAAAAAATACATTAATGGAGAGAAAATAAAGTTCTAAACCATTACCTTATTGTAAAAGTAAAGCTTTATGCTAAGTGACCTCTCTATGTTAATAAAATCATAGAATGTTTGGATTGAAAGGGACCATGAATGTCATCTAGTCCAACCCACCTGCAGGGAGCAGGGACACCTTCAGCTCCATCAGGTTGCTCAGAGCCCCATGCAACCTGACCTTGAATGTTTCCAGGGGTGGGGCATCCATCCAGCACTTCTCTGGGCAACCTATCCCAGTGCTTCACCACCCTCAGCAAAAAAAATTCTTCATGATATCTAGTCTAAACTTCTCTTTTTTTAGTTTAAGATCATTACCGCTTTTCCTATTGCTGCAAGCCCTGCTGAAAAGTTTTTCCCCATGTTTGTTGTAATCCTCCTTTAAGTATTGAAAGGCTGCTACAATGTCTCCTCAGTCTTCTCCAAGCTGAACAACCCAACTCTCTCTGCCTCTCTTCACAGGGAAGGTGTTCCAGGCCTTTGAATGTATCGTGTTAGTAAAACTAAAGGTCAAGTATTATTCTTCCATAACGAATATTGTTCCTTTCATCAGTAAGTGTTCAAAGGATGATGTCAGAGTTTCAGAAAAATGAATGAAGTGTATCAGAGTTCTTGAAGGGTATAATACTCTAACTCATTCAAGAAACTTAGACTTTATAGGCTGATGCAGTTTGACAGACCTGGCTATCTGCTACTGGAAGAAGAGTTATTTTTCTTCAATTATGTTTTGAAAGGAGATAAATTAAAATTTATACTTGTTATTTGAGAGCATATTTTAAGAAATAGCCTGAGTTTAAATCTTTTTTTTTTCAGTTCCTCAAATGCTAGCAATGATGGTTGACTTGGAAGATGATGAAGAATGGGCAAATGCAGATGAAATTGAAGATGATGATTTTGACAGGTAAGTACGAAACTTGTTTCAATATATTATCAAGACTATGTAGCTAAAGGCACATTATACGTGCAGCATGCAAATGGCTGCAGTGCATCACTTTTTTCTTTACTCAGATAACTCTTCTAACTTATTCCCTCTATCATGAGCCGTATATAGAACTGTTCTCAGACAATTTATACATTGGTTATTTAGGTTCTGTTCAGCAACTAAGTAAATTCTTTCGATATTCGTCTATTGCTGTAATTTACTTCTACAAGTTGCATGTCTGTGCTGTTTTCCACTGGTTTAACTTTTTAAACTTCTGTTTCTTCTGTCGTTTCTGTTACTCAGTTTAGAAATCAGTGCTGTTAAATCTAAGCTGTTAAATTAAGGGCTTATTCTGGTGTTAGCTGGAACCAAAGCTGAAGTATACTGACCTGTTTAATCATCTACTACCAATCTCTTGATATTTTTCCATTTCTACGCTCTTGAAAAGGTGGTGTTAAAGAAAAAAGCTGCCTACCTTTGAAAGAACATCAAAATGTGCAGTGGAACTCCTCACTGGATTTCCTCTAACTCATAAATATTATGATATTGCAATAATTTTAATTCCTTGGCATGGCTATCTTGTTGTGTCTTAGTAAAGAAAGATCTACTGAAGATGTCCAGTCCTGCCGATTTGCTTATTCCTGCGTGCTTTGTAGCTTGCTCCACCTTTTCACTAGAATGACAGTGGTTTGTCTGCAACCTCATGTTACATCTGCTCTTGTCCAAAACCAGAACAAAGAAGGAGAAAGCATCTCCTACACACTTCTGTAAAGACACAGGTGTTTATTTCTACCAGTCTAGATACTTCTTGCCATTTCTGGCATCTCCTTGAAGATTAGGATGTAATTAGTGTTTTGAAACAATTTGTCATAGAACACTTTGACTTCTTCATAGGAAGACAGACAATAGAAGAGATATTGATTTGACGCTGAACTGTATAGCGACTTCTACTTGATACTGGGCGTGTAAAGACACAACACCAATTTGTTAGAATTTATGGAAGAATCTGTTTAGTCTCTGCTTGACTTGGAATACTTTTTTTGTTCCCCTTGATTATGGCATTGAAAGTAAGCTGCCCTTTGTAAGCTGCCCTTTCTTCCCCCTCTCACATGGGTAGACCAGCCTGGTTTAATCTATTTAATTTCCTCAATTTTGAAATTTTGTAGAACTGTCAAGATGCCACTGCATTCAGGCTTGTCAAGTAGTTGAATCTTTTCATTCAGCTAAATTTCATGTGGAAATAGAATATTCAAGTTCAAATAGTCATCAAACCTTTCAGGGAGTGTAAGTTTATTCAAATGGCCTGCTTTAGGCAGCTTAGTAAGTTTTCTGAATCATCCCCTTGAGGCATGCCGGTTTGTCTTTATTGTCAGCAGAGTAACTTTGTTCCTCTAAACACAAATTAGCTGTCTATGGATTTCAGAGTGTAATGTTTCATTTTTTGTTAGAAGTTGCAAGCAGGACAAATAAGAATCAAAAAACAATTTATGCTCAGTTACCTTAATCTAAAGGAGAAGCATAGCTCATTTGGCCCTCCGAGTAATAGGAGAGGTCGAGTCTTAGACACAATATACTGCATACGAGCTGTTCTCTGGTAATTGTGTGCATGGTGATTTTTGCTTTTAGCAGGTTCATTCCTGCATTTCCCACCACTGAAGTTCACCTTTGTGGAGAGTTGCTGATAAGCTGATGTGCGTGCTTGAGGTTTTACAGCTAGATTGGATGACTGGAATTTGTGTGCAGTCAAAGAAACATGCTAATGATCATCAGGCTATAGCCTAGTAAGGGTGTGTTCAGATCTGACTAAAAGGGATGTGAGTCAGCCTACACAAAAACATTAGGGCATATTTCAGCATTTCCAGTTTTTTTGTTGCTCTGACTTCATTGAACAGTGAAATTCTAAAGGAGGAAAAGGTTAATCCAACTTCCTCTTTCCCTGGCAAAAGCTTTGCAAACATTGCAGGGAGATGTGGTCATTTCTCTAAGATACACTATCTTTATTTCCTCAAATGGAATATGTGATTTAACAGTGGAAGGAAGGAGCTCAAGGAATGTCATTTCAGATGAAGATTTCCGTTAACTTTCATAGAATCATAGAATGATTTTGGTTGGAAGGGACCTTAAAAATCATCCAGTTCGACCTCCCTGCCATGGGCAGGGACACCTCCCACCAGACCAGGCTCCTCAAGGCCCCATCCAACCTGGCCTTGAACACTTCCAGGGAGGGGGCATCCACAGCTTGTCTGGGCAACCTGTGCCAGTGCCTCACTACCCTCAGCGTGAAGAATTTCTTCCTAATGTCTAATTTAAATCTTCCCCCTTCCAATTTAAAGCCATTCCCCCTCATCCTGTCACTACTTGCCCTTGTAAAGAGCTCCTCCCCAGCTTTCCTGGAGCCCTTTCAGGTATTGGAAGGCTGCTATAGAAGAGCCTTCTCTTCTCTAGGCTGAACAACCCCAGCTCTCCCACCCTGTCCTCATAGCAGAGGTGCTCCAACACTCTGATTGTCTTCATAGCTTTCCTGTGGACCTGTTCCAACAGTTCCATATCCTTCTTATGTTGGGGATTTCAGAACTGAACACAGGTTTACTCTGTGTGCCCATGCTCTGGTGTCCTGCTGATGGTACTTCTGTTTGGTTTAACATGACTAATTTGGAAGACACATGTAACACTGTTGATAACTTCGCAAAAACACCTTTGTTCACAGCATGTGAGTTTCCAGACTGTTTATGGTTTGTAATGAGGCCAGGTGATTCAAGTATGACAGTTTGAAGACCTCTGATGAAGCTGGCAGATACTTGAAAGAAAATGGAGATTCATCCCTTTCTGAACAATTATTTGTTTTTTCCATCAGCATGGGTGCCTGGTTCTAGCCACACTCAGACTGTAACAGTAGTTAGCTGCATCCTGGAAACTTTTTCACTTTTCTGTAGGTAAAAGTTGTATTGGGTGGAACAAGTTACCTTACATAGATAATGTTTTGGTATTCTCAGTTCTGAAACTGGCCAGGTGTCACAAATTCCTCACCTGGAATGGCTATTTACTGCGCAAGTCGCTGGCAAGAGAACATGCTACTAGAGTAATGCAGGAAGAGTCTCTTATGTGCTAAAGCTTGAATTCCACTCGTTCACCTGATTTATACCAACTCTGAGCTTGTTTGTGTTGTCATGACACTGGCCAGTGTTGTCGCTGGATTCATTGCAAATTTAGTTTACAGCTGTGTAGGTGTGTGTAATAGTTGCAAAATTCTCTGCTACAAGACGATAGGCTACAGAATATAAACATTTAAGTGTAGATTAATTATTTTGTGGCCAAGCATCCGTGGTGTGTGTGCTTTTAGGTTTGATTTATTTACTTATGAGGGCTCACATGTATTCAGACAGCAAAAGTTTGAAGACTAGAACTACAAAAAAGGGCCCCTCTGTGCCCTGATGGACTATTTTATTGTAGATATGAAACCATTAATATTTCTGTAACTGATATTTAGCAATGCAGTTGCTGGTGAGAGCGCACTGGACAGGATGACATGTGGCCTTGGAGGAAAACTTGTTTTACCTGTGATTAAAGAACATATTATGCAAATGCTTCAGAATCGTAAGTAATTTTTCAATTCTGTTCTTTCCAGGAACTTGGATTCCTCTTAAATCTTCCTGTTAGGCTACAAGTTATATTTTATACATTTTCACTTTTGATTTCAGCAGCAAAAACTGTAAATGCTGTGAAGTTGGAAGTTTGTAACTTTTCTTAGACCGAGATTTATTAAACTACATGCAGTGCATTACAGCTGTTTGCTGGATCGTGGGCAGCTGAATGGAGATTTCAGAAACAAAGCTACAGTTTTTTTAAATCTCAGTCTGTGAATTAAATATAATTAAATATAAAAGAAAATATAAACAAGGGAAGACTTTTTTCCTTATTCTCTCAAAAATCAATGTACAGTGCCCCACAGTATATTAATTGTGCCTAAGCTGCCACTTGTAGCTCTTTTTTTTTTGTTTCTTCAGAAGTTTTGCATTTCAGTGACATTTTAATACATTACAATTCATAGAAGAAAATTTGTTCTTTTTTTCCCTGGAATTTGATGGGCCAAAATACAGCAGAATTCTGTGGTAGGCTGGCTGTGTTCCAGTATACTGATTTTAGTATTTATTTCATTAAGTGATTCCATATATTCTTACCAGTTGCTTTGTGTGCTTCTTTTCCTCTTAAAATAGCTGTAATGCTTGCTTGGGCAATCATTCAAAATATAGTATGTTTGCTGTGTACACTGAGCCTTTGAAGTACAAGATGATGCAAAATTTCTGGATACCTTTCCTACCTTAATGATTTAAAACCCAGTCCAAAACCCTGGACTATACAGTCCTATTCACTATACAGAATATGGAATATAGGGCTACTCAAGGTGCCACCTACAGAGTGTGAACACTTCAGTCTATTTCAAGTTTTTTTATAAAGAAAGTTTTGTTATGGAAACAAATTAACCTGACTTTTCCAGTATTAATACCTTCAGGGTTAGCAAACACCTAGTTCTGTACGACCCACAGAAAGGTGTGGAGTTTAGTGACTGTGAAACCTAACCCCTGTGAAGGGGAGAAATACACAGTGGACGCCTTATTGCTTTCTTTCTGCTGGATTAGAGCTTTCCATAACAATTAGTACTTTTTGGAAAGGGAAATGCAATAGATATTTTTTTGTTTTGGAGGCTTTCACTGATAGGGAGTTGGTGGGAAAGATGAAGACGTTTAGATTAAACCATTATTGACACTCTCGGAAATTTAACTTTCTGTTTTCCTATCCCCACCTCTTTTCTCACAAATGTTTATTGAAATAATTTAAGATTTCCAGTTTTGGATCGAGTAGCCAGATGGTCCAAACGTGATCGTGTTTAATTTTGTAGTATCATTAGTTTCAAGTCTGTTAATAGTAATGCAATGAGAGTAACGAGGTGCGGGCTTAACTAGGAACATCCAACGAACTTAAATAGCAGCAAAATAAACTGCTTCTTCACTATACTTTCTATCAAGATGATATTTCATCTCATCCTGATCAAACAGAAGTTTATCAGGATTCCCGCACACTGAACTGTGGTGTTCTCCATCCCAGGAATTTAATGTGTTACCAGCAACAATGAAATCTTGCTTTATTTTGGGAAAGAAGTTCTGTTACGTGCCTTTCCCACAGGTTGTTTGATAAACCTGTTTGTTCTTCTGGTTTTCTTTTCTGCAGTTCCCATGGTTTCTAGCTCAGAGAGAGATTTTTGTAAAAATTAAGAGAAGAAAGTGAGAGTTTCTCCTATGTTTCCATGGCCTAAATAAAAAGTAGAGGGGTGTGTCAGATCCATTTTAACAATACCCCCTAGCCTGACAATAGGTTAATGGGACTTGGAGGCAGAGAGAAGTTTTACATCCCTAAAAAGAGCGTTGCTGTTCTTAAATGGTCCTGGGGAGACTGCTCAGAAGTTCAGTTCTGATTATTTATTTGTTTTACATTTAGGTATTGTTTGGTTCACTAGACCCTAATGATGAAGGTATAGGCTGTTTTGATATAATTTTATAAAGGGGGCGGAGTATAGTCTTGATGCTTCTCAGATTAGCTCATTTAATGAAAACGCGGTTCCCAGGTTCTAGTGCTATGTACATACTTGTAGATCTGGATTTGGCCTGCGTTATATAGTCAAATCTTTGTGCATCTCTGGAAGTATGTATGAGGAAAAGTGAAAAGTATCGGACAAATCAAGTAGATGATTGATTCTTCCCTCTCCTGTTCTTCACTCTTCCTCCTCCTGCCCCATCCCCCTAAAAATGGTGATTTGTCTTTGTGGTGCTTTGTAGGTTCCAAAATGTATAATATATATTTATTTTGTTCTTATTCTTCTATAGCTGACTGGAAATACAGACATGCTGGCTTGATGGCACTCTCGGTCATTGGAGAAGGTTGTCACCAACAGATGGAGGGAATTTTAAATGAGATAGTTAATTTTGTTTTGCTATTTCTTCAGGATCCTGTGAGTCTAATTCAGTTAATTGTTGAAAAATGTTTTCATTTTTGCTCTTGTGACTAACTTGTTAACTATTTGAGGGTAATATTTTTCCAGCATCCAAGAGTAAGATACGCCGCTTGTAATGCTATTGGACAAATGGCAACTGACTTTGCACCTGGTTTTCAAAAGAAATTTCATGAGAAGGCAAGTACTTGAATAGTTAACAAAAAAAGTGGTAAAAATGTGTCCCATTCAGAAATTTGTTTTTCTGAAAATAAGCGCTTGTATTTCAGGTGATAGCAGCTCTTCTACAAACTATGGAGGATCAAGGCAACCCCCGGGTTCAAGCCCATGCGGCTTCAGCACTCATAAACTTCACAGAAGATTGTCCCAAGTCTCTGCTTATCCCATATTTGGATAACCTAGTGAAACATCTTCATTCCACTATGGTGATAAAATTGCAAGAGGTATAATACACTGAACAAGTTGCTTCACGGAGGGTAATCTGTCACATAGACAGAGAAAGCATAGCTGTAACTAAGATATCTGAAATGAGCCAGTAGACTTACCTGCTGATGTTGGTATAATTTGACAAGAATTAGGATACATACAAGAGGTTTTTAGATTTGGCATGCTTTTAAGTGAAATATATGCTTTAGAAATATAACACTGTATTCCTCCTCTTTCCAAGTTAATACAGAAAGGCACTAAGCTAGTTTTGGAGCAAGTTGTGACTTCAATTGCATCAGTTGCAGATACAGCAGAGGAGAAGTTTGTTCCATACTATGACTTATTTATGCCGTCTTTAAAACACATTGTGGAGAACGCTGTTCAAAAGGAGTTAAGGCTTTTACGAGGAAAGACTATTGAATGCATCAGCCTAATTGGTCTCGCTGTTGGTAAAGAAAAGGTAAGCTGTGATGTAAGATTGAGTGAATATATTGACTTGTTAAACATAGTGATGCTTTTGCTGATTTCTGTCTTTATGTTTTAATTTCTGAGGTAACTCTTGCTGTTTAGATTCATAAATTCCAAGTAGAATCTTAAGAAAATATTGCAGCTTAAGTTGTTCTTGTCATATTGAACAATGCTGAAAACAAGCTGGTTTTTTTCTTCCTTCCTGGTTTGTTTTTTTTTTTGCCTCAGTTGAAGTACTGGAGCATCTCATTTAGGTAGTGTCAGAAAGGCAGGTAAAATGTATGTAGTTCAAAGGAAACAAATGTGGTTGCCTGAAAATGTTTAAAGTACTTGTTTGTCTTGAAGCTTGATATATTTAGCAGGGATTTTTGTTGATGGTAAGCTGATTAAAACATCTCTGTAAAAGTACCAAGAAGCAACTCTGAAGAGCTGTGTAAGAGTTGTTGTATAAGAAATGTTCCATATCAAGATTGCATTATGACTTACAGATTTTCATTTTGAGTGAAAAAGCCAAAAAGCACACTTTGAAGTAAAATAATGTGATGTACACAGTATGAAAATAATTATAGTGTCCCCCCACTCAAAAAATTAATAGCCGTTTTCTTTGGCTTAGGACTACTAGTAGACTTATACTCATGCAACTAAATTTTAAACAGATTTTAAACATAACTAGTGTTTAAAAAATGATTCTTGGAGGACTGCTGGCAAAGTGAGGAGTGAAAAGAGGGTAGATGATGTATCACCGGGGCATCTGATGTGACCTAAAATATCACTAGCTCATGAGTAAGTAGCTCATGCTATCAGCTTTTATCCCGGTTCCACAAAGTAGTCCAAATAGAAAGGAGGATATCTGAGGAAGTTAGAATTGTCAGATGATTTTTTTGTATTAGTATTTATGTTGTATTTTACTTAAATAGTCCTCTGCTTTCAAGCATATGAGTAGAGGTAAAGCTTAAGGCAAGATTGACTTGGTGATGCTTCGAGAAAAAGAACTAGTTTTCGCTTTTATACGTATTTCATTCTATTTCCGGCTTTAGCTTGTGTCTTGGTAGTGTGTTGGATATAAATCCTTAATTTAAATTGCTCACTTAAATTGTTTGGTGTTAAGTCTCAGAAATGTACCCTTTTAATTTGCCTTTAAAAACAGTTGTTTCCTGTATTTAGTTTATGCAGGATGCATCAGATGTAATGCAGCTGTTATTGAAGACACAGACAGACTTCAGTGAACTCGAAGATGATGATCCACAGGTATGTTAAAACTGCTTCTGTAGTGCATAGGTCTTTGGTTAGTATTTAGAATGCTTTTTGTACATGTAACATTTCTCTCCTGCCACTCACCCACCCACCCATCCCCCCCACCATAACTACGCCTTCAGGCTAATTGTTCAACATACCTTACAAAAATTGAGATTGATAGCCCTAAGAAGCCTTAGAATCTTTCACAGGAGCGTGTTTAGGAAATGAGACTTCCGGGACCTATGTCTGCTGAAGAGATTTCAGCACGTGGGTGATCGTTCCTTTCTGTTAGTAACTACTTTGTTTGGCATTGTGTGACCTATTCCCTTGCAGTCACCTTCTTATAAATAGTTCAACATCACTTGTTAGTCAGCTGCTGTAATAAGTGGTGAGCTATTTTGACTCGTGCATCTAAAAACAAATACTCTGCTGAAAACACAGTACTGCACTCTTTTTTGCTCTGTTTGCTGTTTTCAGGAATGTGGCTCACTAGTATCGTTTAAATTCAGGAAATTAGTTATTTCAGAAAGAAATTTCCTTTCCAGGACAGTCATAATTGCATTAAAAGTACATCTTATACTGTCACATTTTTACACATATAGCAGTTTTGATCAGAGGTACTGTCAATGCATTGTTATAAAGACTTGGAATAGGTCTTTTGAAGGTGCATTTTTACATCAGTTGCATGTTGGATGGGTTCTTCTTTTTGAAATAAGTTTTATGCACTGCTGACAAATTCTTTTTAAAAGTTCTGTTTTATAATGGTCTTGCTTTATGCTTTTCATTTAAGTATGCATTAAAATAAAAAGTGGAACATAAAAATTCTGACTCTGTTCTCATTTACAGATTTCTTACATGATCTCTGCATGGGCTAGAATGTGTAAAATTCTTGGAAAGGAGTTTCAGCAGTACCTTCCTGTTGTCATGGGGCCTTTAATGAAGACTGCATCCATTAAACCTGAAGTAGCTCTCTTAGACAGTAGGTTTAAGATAAAGTTTTGCTTGAAAAAATACTGGAACAGTTGTTTTGTAGCATTTTTAGATAATTTCTTTCTCCCTCTGTGTAACAGCACAAGATATGGAGAATATGAGTGATGATGATGGTTGGGAATTTGTAAACCTAGGAGATCAGCAGAGTTTTGGAATTAAAACTGCAGGCCTTGAAGAAAAGGCAACTGCATGCCAGATGCTGGTGAGTAAGGACAATTTTGTTGACCTGTGTGTTGCTGGACATTTACCTTCTGAAGACAAAAGCTGTAATAAAAATATTCTTTATAATATCAAATGAAATCATTCTGTTTTTCTTCAGGTGATAGCGTTGAGTTTGGATTTCCGACAATTTAACTTGATTAAAAATAGTTTCTTTAGGTTGGAACTTCAGGTTTTTTATGATGAAGATACTTCCTTTGTTAGCAAAACGACTTTTAAGGGATTGGAGGTGTTAAAACGTAGTTCATTTTTGCAAGTGTTGATATTTCTGAATTTGGTTTAAAACATTGACGCATGTACTGAGTGAGCTAATGCTGCTATTGGGGTTCATTAAAATACCACAGTTTAGGGGGTAGGTAAAGGGATTATTGCATATTTTTTTAAAATAAATGTAAAACCTTAAACTTTAAACAATCTTTCTCACCACTAAATAGCTGAAAATACGTAGCAATATTTCCCCTTAAAGGCAACACTTCCATGCTTTGTGTTTCAGGTGTGCTATGCGAAAGAGCTAAAAGAAGGATTCGTGGAGTACACAGAACAAGTTGTAAAGCTGATGGTTCCCTTGCTGAAGTTCTATTTCCATGATGATATCCTTTTAACAAATTCTGTTGTGAAAATGGAAATTTTGGAAGAATCAAAATCGCACTTCCAGTACTTAAAGCAGGCCTACAGGAAAGATGAGGGGGGGTTCTTTATCAGGGAATGCTGGGATGGGACCAGGGGTAAAGGTTTTAAGCTGGAAGAGGGGAGACCTAGTTTCGATATCGGGAAGAAATCTTTCCTGTGAGGGTGGTGAGACACTGGCACAGGTTGCACAGAGAATTCATGATTCCTCATCCCTGGAGGTGGTCAGGGCCAGGTTGGATGGGGCTTTGAGCAGCCTGATCTAGTGGAAGGTGTCCCTCGAACTGCCAAAAGTACCTGGACCTTTCTCCTGGGGCAGGATGTGCTCAAAAGATGAGCCCAGGTGGAGGAGATCCTTCAGCAGGTGACTGAGCTGCAGGAGGTGGTGAGAAGGCTGCATAGCATCAGGGAGCCTGAGAAGGAGCTTGTATTGATTACTTTATTTCCTTAATAATGAAACGTGTTCGAGTGGCGGCAGCAGAGTCCATGGCCTTGCTGCTTGAATGTGCGAGAGTTCGTGGGCCAGAGTACCTCACACAGATGTGGCACTTCATGTGTGATGCACTCATCAAAGCCATTGGGACAGAACCAGATTCAGACGTTCTCTCAGAAATAATGCATTCTTTTGCAAAGGTAACTTTCTTCCTTACAAATTTTGTGGCGTTACTGTTTGTGGCTTTATATAGTAAGAAAGGACATGTGCATGTTCATTTAAATTCTGGAAGAAATGTAAGGCTTCTTCCTACATGAATTTTGGTTTGACTATAAATATTATTATAGCTGGTTGAAAACTTAATTGTGCTTTTATTTTTTGTGCAAAAATAAAAATACCAAAGTATTAACCGAAAATATTTACCAGATTTGTTCATTTTAGCCACAAACCATAAACTGAAGTCATGTGCATGAAATGTACAGTAATACTATGCCTTATTGCTGGGGTGTCAAAGTGATGGTTCCCACTGCTCTCCTGCTCCTGCAGCCTAACATGCATCACGCGCTCTGCACACATGACACGCGCATTGGCAGGAGCGTAGGGACAAGGAGCTTGGTGCTGCTGCTGTGGAGAAATACAAGGTGCCAGGCTGGACAAAACAAGGTGGAGGACTGGATTCAGCCTGCAGGCCATGAGTTTCGCACCCCTGCTTTATTGTATAATTTGAGCTTTGATTACAGTATGAATGTTCTATTAGTAGTATTTCTGCTAGTGATCACCTAAAGCAGAGCATGTGTTGATATTCTCTGTCTTCTTCGATTTCATTGAGACTACTCTTGTAACATAAAGCTGAAAATTTGTGATTTTCTTTCACTAGTGTATTGAGGTAATGGGAGATGGATGCCTTAACAATGAACACTTCGAAGAACTTGGAGGAATATTGAAAGCAAAACTAGAAGAGCACTTTAAAAACCAAGAACTAAGACAGGGTAAGTTAACACAAATTCCTGTTAACATGTGGTAATGGCTATTCAGTAAAGCAGAATCTCTAATTTCTGAACACCAAAACACAAAAGCGCGGTTCAATTTTCTTTTAATTTGCATAGTTATATCAGGTAACTGTGCTGTGAAACGTCAGAAGCCATGAAGAATATTCGTAAACTTCGGGAGGTTGAAGATGGCATCATTTTCAGAAATTGTGTAGCTTAATCAAAAGTAGAAGTACTTGAAGACAGTGCACGTGTGCATGGTGTTGTCATTTCTGTGTTTTTTTCATCTGAAGTCTTTATAGTTTTCTTAAAGCAGCGGTAGTTTCTTATTTATATGCACTCGTCCTTGTGGGCAAGCTGGTGTGGTTTTCTATTTCATATACTTTTACACATTCTTAAACTGAACTGCCTTCTTATCCTTGTTTTTCTGTTGAAGCTCTTTGACGCTTCTTAAAAACAGAAAATTCCTGTTGCGTTTTCGGCTACTGTTTCCTATTTTCTGAATTTGTTTCTGCATCATTTTTTCACTTTCACAGGCTTCTTATGCACTTGTAGAAATGTAATGGTTTAATGTTTGGTTTTTTATTTTAGTGAAAAGACAAGATGAAGACTATGATGAACAAGTTGAAGAGTCATTACAAGATGAAGTAAGTTGGTTTGAGGAGTTTTTCTACTCATAAAGCACCTTAAAAAATGCCTTGCTGATTTTTTTGAAGACCACAAAGAAGACTTGTCTGCACTACCCTACCCTGTGAAAGTAGGAGTGGGACCAGAATGTCTCCTGCCATGTGGACGGAATTAACGTATGCTAATGAGTAATGTTTGGATATGCACCTTTCGTCCCAGAATGCGTTTATGTGGCCCTTACCTCAAGGCAGCAGAAAAATAAAGGAATATAGAAGTTATGAAAGATACTCAAACAGTAGTTTCAGTTAGATATCCAGACACAGCCTTAGCTTAGGCAGTAACTAAACTGCTGATTTGATAGAGGGTGGGAGAAGGCAAACACTGAGCAAGTATGCTCTCCCCCTGAACATCTGTTATCAGCTATTAGTAAACAGGCAATACTAGACCAGGTGGACCTTGTGGTGTGATGCAGCAGTTCTCTACTTCTGTTTTCATTTATGCCTATGTTCCAGAGTTATTGCTTAAATTATGCCTTAACAATGCAGAAATTGTCTAACCAGGGAGGGATTAAATATCCTGTTGTGGGAAGGTGTCCATTGCATGAGAAGCACTTGCTAGTTTGTCTCTAGGAACCTGAAGCCAGCAGTATTCTGCTTTCCCTGCCTGTTAAACTGATCAAAGGAACCATACTGAGTACTACAGAACTCGCTGTAAAACAAAGTTAAAGGATTTTCCCAACACAAGTGTGTCCAAGGAACAGTCCTTGCTTGCAGATATAACATGAATAGATTGCTGAATCTGAGCTAAGGATCTTTACTTCACCAGAACGATGCATTAATTTGGCAAGATTAAAAATGAAGTTAAACATCAAGAGGAAAGGATTAATATTCCTTATATTTTTGCCATAATTTTCTGTCACAAAGGCATTTACTTTTCCATAAAAGCTTTTTACAATATCTGTAAGGTGCAGAAGAGAAAGAGGGCACTCTTGTCTTCTGTGTAGGGAATTGTCTTGATAAAATTTTTCTGTCCTTGAAACAAATCTTCCAAGTCCTAGGCAACTGAGTACTAGCAGTTGATTTTTAAGAAGGGTTAAGAGGAGGATCCTGGGAACTATCAGCCAGTCAGTCTCACTCTGTGCCTGGTAAGATCATGGAATAGATTTTCCTGGAAACTGTGTCAAGGCATGTGGAAGCTGATGTGGTTCCTCAAAGAGCAAATCATGCCTGACCACTCTGGTGGCTTCTATGATGAAGTGTCTGTGTTTGTACATTAAGGAAGAGCAACTGGTATCATCTGTCTTGACTTCTGTAAAGCCTTTGACATGGTCCCACACGACATCCTTGTCACTAAATAGAGAGATGGACTTGTGGATTGACTACTAGGAGCATAAAGAACTGGTTGGATGGCACTGTCCAAAGCGTTGTACTCATTTGAATGTTGAGCCACTGGAGATCAGTAACAAGGGATGGCCCTCAGGGGGCTGTATTGGGATCAGAAGTGTTCAATATTATTAACAACACAGGCAGTAGGATGGCATGCACCCTCAGAAGGTTTGCAAATGACACCAAGCTGATGGTGCAGTTGATGCACTTGAGGGATGGGGTCCATCCAGAGGCACCTGGCCAGGCGTGAGAGGTGGGCCCATGTGAACCTCAAAGTTCAACAGGGCCAAATGCAAGGTCCTGCACCTGGGCTGGGGCAACCCCTGGTATCAATAAATGCTGGAGGATGAAAGGATTAAGAGCACCCTTGCAGAGGACGATTTAGGGGTACGGGGGGATGAAAAGCTGGATGTGAGCTGGCAGTGTGTGCTTGTAGCCCAGAAAGCCAACAGTATCCTGGGCTGCATCAAAAGAAATGTGTCCAGCAGGTTGAGGGAGGTGATTCTTCATTTCTTCTCTGCTCTGGTGAGATCCACCAGCTAGAGTACTGTGTCCAGCTCTGGAGCCCGCAGCACAAGACAGACATGGACCTATTGGAGTGGGTCCAGAGGAGGGCCACAAAAACAATCACAGGGCTGGAGCAGCTCTGCTGTGAGGACAGACTGAGAGAGTTGGACTTGTTCAGCCTGGAGAAGAGAAGGCTTCAGGAAGATCTCATTGCGGCCTTTCAGTATATAAAGAGCTTACATGAAAGATGGAGAGAGACTTTTTACCAGGGCCTGTAGTGACAGGACGAGGGGCAACAGTTATAAACTAAAAGAAGGTAGGTTCAGATTGAGTGTAAGGAAAAATTTTTTTCCAATGAGTGTGGTGAGGCACTGGCACAGGTTGCCCAGGGAAGTCATGGATGCCCCCTTCCAGGAGGTGCTCAAGACCAGGTTGGAGGGTGCTTTGAGCAATGCAATCTAGTGGAAAATGTGCCTGCCCATGGCAGGGGGGTTGGATCTGGCCCCTTCCAACCCAAACCATTCTATGAATTCTGTCATTCTGTGGTTGGACCAAGAGTTGAAAAAATAGCAGTCTTAAAATGATTGGTTTTACAAAAAAAAAAAAAAAAGAAATCGTTAAATAACTTTATTCCATTAGTTTAGAGAACTTAGCATTTCATGTGACATCCACTATTTAAAGATGATTAATCTTAATGTGAGTTGTATCCTTTTCCTGTCAGGATGACAGTGACGTTTACATTTTGACTAAAGTATCGGACATTTTGCACTCAATATTCAGCAGTTACAAGGAGCAGGTACTGCCATGGTTTGAAAGACTACTTCCACTAATTGTTAACCTAATTGTAAGTACCTTGCTTTCTTTTCACTTTACTTTGACTATTGTTTTGTCATGTGTTAATAGGCCTTCCATGCTGGAATTTTGGAGAAATTTGTAGATAGAATGTAGCAATCATTTTACAAAATAAAGCCAGTTAAAGGTTTATTCTGGATCAAGTATGAAGTTATTACCCTGTGCTTTTTGAACAGCTGTGCTGCTGTCCTACTTGGTTTCTGTGTTTCAAGACCCAGAATCATCGACACACAGAGCTATTTTGAGAAATTTAATTTGCCTGGGAGTGTCCGATGCTTTCTAAAAGGGATTTCAAGAAGGTGACCAAAAAAGTGTTGCAGGCTAATGGGGAAAACTGGTAGTGCAACAAGTAATGGAGGGTGAAAGAAGTATAGTATTTACCCTAAAATCATTATCTTTTAATTAGCTCAGGTATTCACCTGTATTTTGGTCTGTTTATGGTATTGCTGCAAGTATTACTACAGGAAATTGTGTTTTTAGGATTAAATATAATCCAGGAAGAATTTAATAAAAATATTAGGCCACTGTTATTGTGATTGTGGTGTTGATATAATCATTGACTGTACAAAATTACCAACTTTAAGGTGGCTTAAATGTTACCTGTTTTGATGCAGTGTCCCCATAGGCCGTGGCCAGACAGGCAGTGGGGGCTGTGCATATTTGATGACATCGTAGAGCATTGCAGCCCTTCCTCGTTCAAATATGCCGAATACTTCCTGAGGCCAATGCTACAGTCAATATGTGACAACAGCCCAGAGGTGAGGCAAGCTGCTGCCTATGGTGTTGGAGTGATGGCACAATTTGGTGGGGACAACTATCGTCCTTTTTGCACAGGTATGAACTGAGTATTCACCTGATTTGAATGTGTGATTCTGAGAGGGAAAAAAAGAACTACAGAGAGGTTTCTTTCCTTTAGTGGGGAAATAGATTGCCAGTATGACCTGTGTGGCAGACTGGTGAGGATGAGTGAAGTACCTATATTCCTTGGGCTTTTGATGATATTCTGCTTTGTAGCATTTCTGTTGCAGCACTTACTGTTTAGCAAACTTAACTTACATATTTTTTTAATATATGGTCTGACATGTAGATATTTGCTTCATAAAAAAATAGATTTCTGAGACACACCTCTTTCATGGTTGCTTTTTATTCATACCGATGTGGTTACATATGAACACAAAATCTATTTGAATGTCCAGAAAAACTATACAAATGACCTATAATAAGGAGTAGCCTAGAATGCAACTTGTGGCTCTGTGCTTTCCCGTTTTTTTAAAAGGAGCCTGATTTCTGTGGCTAAGAAATAAAATGAGTATGATAATGTTTACCGGAAAGACTTTGCTTGCTTTCTGAATGCCTCAGGTTTCTCTAAAAGTTAAAATTCATCTTGAATTTGAAGAAGCAATTGTCTGTGCTGGCACTCTTCTTGCCAGTCAATAAAGTTAATTTTGCACACTAAATTTTTTTTTTAAATACTTAGCTCTTTCAAATATGTATTCCACATGAATCTTAAAAGTTGAATTACATGATGTAAGAAAATAACCATGTGACAAGGGTAAACTAGGACTGTAACACAACTCTTACCTACATCAATAGAGGCTGTAATTTTCACGGTTAATGTAAGTGTAACTGTCACATGGTGGCAATAAAGATTTTTTTTTAAAAAGCAGGACCCCCACACACACACACTCACGCCATATGGTGAAACGTTATGAGCATTAAAATTTAAAATTATCCAGAAAAATAGTTCCTAAAAGGTTTGGGGTTTTTTTAATGAACTTTTCCATAAGGTTTTTATGTCTTATCCCCAGACTAGAGGAATAGTGACTGAGGTTAAGATGATTCTTGATTTTGAAGTTTTGGGGTGTGATGGGGTAGCATCTGCTGAAGTCTAATTTTATTTTTCATTCATTAGACTTTACCTTGGCCTGCTTAAACTTTGTAACAACTTTGATCCTTTTCTTTGTATTTGGACAAATACAAAAATATTGATTAAACCTCAGACACTTGGCCTTCTCCTTTAGCTGGATGTTTAGATAAAATAACTCTTTTACTTTACAGCATACAGCTTATTAGCAGGCACCTCAAAAATATTTGAAATAGTTTTGTGTGTACATGAAAATTTTGTGATGTATTTTAATAAACAAAGATGTGCTGTGATTAGAAACAACGTAAATCCATGGCATTAGAAGCTTTCTACCCCATAGGTTTTACTGTCTTCTCTGAAAGCATCATGTTGAGCTTTTATTTATCATTTAATTTCTTTACTGATTAATATACGGCACTGTCATTTTGTGCTGCTGTGAGTTTGTAGCAGTATGTAGAGTCACGCAGATGTATTAACATAAAAATACAGGAATATAGGGAGGACTTAAAAATGGTACAAGAGCGCCGTTGTGATGAAACGAAAAGTTGAAAATAGAATTAACAAAGAACAAAGTAATAAGATTGAAGGAAAAACTACAACAAATCAAGTAACTTCTAAATGGGGTTACAAAGCTGCAATTTATGTAACTGTCAGCATTTCTTCTATTTATGTTGGTCGAAGAATATAATCAGCTATTCTCTGAATATTGTATTGATCTATTGCATGTGTTTCTTCCTAAATCATATATGTGGCCTCAGCTTTTGGTGGTGCAAGATGTCAGAGCAGTCAGTCCTTGGAAAAAAACCTATTATTATTGAAGATGGCCTTTTATAGTCAAAAGGGTATTTTAGGGATTATAATTTACAATATCTGTGAGAGAATAGATCTATTTTCTCAACAAGAAGAAAACTTGTGTGCTAAATTGTAGGGAGGAGACTATGCTGATTCAGTTTGATGCCCTTTGGATGCCTAGGGAGGTGGTTGAATCACCATCCCTGGAGGTGTTTAAAGTAGATGAGTTTTTGAGCGACATGGCTTAGCGGATGATGGGTGCGGTTGGACTCAATGATCTCAGAGGTCTTTACCAACCAGAAGATTCTGTGATTCTATGAATAACTACAAAGTCATCTATGTATTAAGGAGTATGAGGAAACACAGATGAGATTGAGCTTCAGCAGTCATGAAAACCTGAGATGCAAAATACAGACTCAGTTTGTGTGGACATTGTAGACCTCTATAAAACAAACTCTTCTTTGCAGAAAAGTCTGGTATCATTGTCCTGCATTTCAGCACACAAGCCATTGCGTGTTTCTGCAGTTCCAGTTGCTTAATGTTTATGGCCTATACATACTATATTCAGCTATTTATACTATAAAAATACTCTCCTCTAGCTTAGGGTTAATCATATTTTTCAATAGTTGCTAAGTTCTTCAAAAAATCTAATTCAGTGAAGGTAATATACCAAGTGTCATTGTGTGTTCTTTCACTGCAAAGCTGCTGCTTACTCATTAAAAGGAAGCAGTGTGAGATCTCACTCTTCAGTAATGGGAGTTATTTTGAAGAGTACTTTCTGCACAATGCCACAACCTGTTTTCTGTGCTGATACATAAAGCTTTTACAGCTTCAGCATTATATTTTTAGCAGAACAAACAAGGACAGTTGTTCCTGTACGCATGTAGAGTCTGAATAGCTCTGAAGTCTGCATGGAAACTAGTAACTAAAACCATGACATTTATGTTCATTTAGAAATGTGCGTGAAGTTACCTGCATGACTATTTTTCAAAAAATGCTATTAACCTAGCGAGAAAATTGGCATTTTCCCTTTATGTTTGATTTTTGCCATCTAAACCATGCCAGGTGTATTTGTTAAATGAGATTACTCCAGTGAACTTTTCCCAGTGCACCTTTTAGTGGAGGGAAGTGTGTAAGTGTACGTACTTACATATATGTGTGTGCTCAATCAATAGATGTACAGCAGGCATACACTATAGACCTGCACTGCTGTCTCAATTAATGTCACTCTGTATTGGTGGTGTTCATCATCCTGTGTTTATAGAAACTCTTGGATTAAAAAGATAGTGCTTGTCATCTATGTTTTAACTGTAAATTACATTATCTTGCAGATAGCAGACTCCAGTTTAGCGACACAGGAAGGTGGTGGGTTTTTTCCCTTCTGAACTTGTAAAGCAAATCCAAATTTACAGTAGCTGTTTTCTTGTGTTTGGTTATTATCTCTTTTGTTTTTATATAATTATTGAGCAGGAAAGAACCTAGAGTTAGCAGGACATTGGGTTGTTGGTGCTTGGGCCAAAAAAATCCTGGTTTTAATAGATGCAGTAGTCTCATAAAATTTGTGATGTTAATAAAATATAACTTGATTATGCATTGAACTTTATTCTTGTGTTGTTTACCAATTAGAAGCGCTTCCATTGCTGGTGAGAGTCATTCAGTCACCAGATGCCAAAACCAAAGAGAATGTCAATGCAACAGAGAACTGCATTTCAGCTGTAGGAAAAATAATGAAGTTCAAGCCTGACTGTGTAAACGTTGAAGAAGTCCTGCCACACTGGTTATCATGGCTTCCACTTCATGAAGATAAAGAAGAAGCTGTTCATACTTTCAATTATCTGTGTGACTTAATTGAGAGGTAAGGCAAAGTCCTGACATTAATGCAGAAAATAAGCCTGTTTGCAGGTTCTTTCCTTGCATTCATTTTCCAAAACTGAGAAACTGCCAGTTAATCTGCATATGCTATAGAGAAGATGATTTGGGATGTCAGAACCGAGCCTTCCACAATGTTGTTGTTGCTGTTGGTTTTAAACAGTCAGCGTCCTTATCCTAACTAATGTCTATATGGCTTGAAAATAATCCTGGCTGCTTTATCAATACGTGGTGGGGAAGAATCGGCTGGGAACTTCTGCAGAAATGTCAGGAAAACTTTTGATGCTCTGGTTACATATCAACATTGTTTAAATACCAGCATTAATAACTGGTCAGGTTTTTTTACTTAAGAGCAGCGCATGTGCCCTTGCAGCCTTGTTTTCATAACCTCATAAAGTAGCTTTGCGACTTTTTGCTTTCTGAAAGCTTGAGTATCAACAAAACAAAGTATGAAGTAGAGAAATAATATAGATAAATTCATGGTACTGTGCTGTCTCCTTTAATAAGTTTGTAATAATAATAAATTCGCTTACTGTTGAAGGCATCTTGTCCCAGAGATTGTTCTTCAGATTTGTGCTCCCTCATGTAGGTCAATGGAAGAAATCAAATATTCTGGTGTGGTTGCATGTAGCACTTTATAATTGAGCAGAGGAAAGCCAGCTTCTTCTGAATCTTCGTGTAATAGCCGTGTGCTGCCTGACACTGTTACATCTTATTAGAAAAGCAGAAGGCAAATAGCGTTCCTGTGTTCTTTTCTACCGTGTGACTACCTCGTATCTCATGGTGCTTTCCTAAGGCAAGGTCTCAAAATGGGCGGTGGTGGATGAAGTCTCTATACTGGTAATAGCACATTTGTGTAGAGTCCCAATAATCACACTGACCTGTGTACGTGTACACACGCACATCTAGAAATTGGAAATTACAGTACCCATCTCTGTGCAGATGGCTCAGCCTTGCTGTGTATTTCTGGGGCTGTGTCAGTCCTACATTCACAGCCTCTGCATTCCAGCAGTGGTAGGTGGCAGGGCTGGAAGTAGATCGTGTTTTCCACCCAGAGCCCTGGTTACCAACACTTGGCTGGGAAAATGAGAGCAGAACTGCTTACTTGCTGTGTCAGTGAGTGCTGGCAGAGAGCTGAAGTCAGTAAGGCTCCGATGCCAGTAACGTAACCTCCTCCCTCTGGCAGCACTGAGAGAGGGAAGAATAAGCCCTTTTAGGCAGGGTATTTCTGGAGCGGTATTAACAGTTCCATTTGCATGGAACTCACCTATTCTGTAAAGTAACTTCTTCCTGATGTAGTGTAGGCTGATTAAAGAATCTGCTGGTTAAATATTAACAGGAGAGGGAACATTCTGTCAACAGGCCACAAAGCTATGCTGAGTGAAAGTTTCATTTAAATGAACAGGTTTAGAATAAGATATTTCAGAATCGCTCAACTGAAATGTGAAATGCTTACATTATGTCTTTTAGTTCAACATTAATTAATTTGTAATATATATTTTGATTCTAACAGCAACAATCCAGTTGTCCTCGGTCCCAACAACTCTAACCTTCCCAGAATATTTGGTATAATTGCGGATGGTGAAATTCATGAAGCTATTAAACACGAAGATCCATGTACCAAGCGGTTGGCTAATGTTGTTCGCCAAGTACAGGTAAATAAATGCTTGCTTAGGTATAAAAGGAACGTTTAGAATTTACTTTCAGAAGTAACTGAACTGTTAAACCAATTTTGAGAGCCTTGTCTCTCAAATTCAAATAGAATAATGCTTCAGTCAGTGATCTTGGAGGTCCCTGAACCATTAATGATGGAACTTAGTAACGTTTGCATTTGAATAAACTCTGTCTCTTTTGGTAAACTTCAGAAGCTTATTAGTAAAAAAAGGTATAAGATAGATGCAGCTAGATGGTTGACATGCTGGCTCGTTTTAATTGTTTGTGGCCTGGGTTGTTTTTTTTTTTTTTCCCCTGAGCCAGAAACTAAAATCTAGAGAGGAATCTGCCTCTCTCTCTATCAGTGAACTGTACTGCAGATGTAATCCAACATGTGGTTCCTGTAAGGGTCCCCAGCACCCCGTGGTGTCTTGGTAATATAGCAGAGGCTTGGGATCCTTGCTAGAGTGTGAGTGCAAACCACAAGTAATGTTACTACTTCCCTCTTCGATACAGTGCAAATACCAGTCGCTGTTCAGTGTTTTCCCTGCCTTTGGGGAACTGCCTCAAGGTTCACTTCCTTTATGCCATAATAAGTACTTATGGTGCTGGGGGATGAGGATGTCCAAGTACTTAAGCTACACATCTCCACAGCGTTGTAAGTGATAGCAGTCGTAGGGCAGATCTGATCCAGGGCCAGATGTTATCAAGTGGACTTACCTGACAGTTGCAGCACTTCATGGTAGAAAGTGCTGTGCCTGGCAAGCAAATAGCTTATAAAAATGCATATAGAATTCGGAGCAGCAGCTGTTCAACCATTCTACCTGGCATGGTTTGGCAAAATTCAGGTTTCAGGAATGTTAAGAACTGATTTTGCAAAGAATGCACTTAGATGAGTGTGTCAGCCTGTGAGAGCCATTACATCTGGTAGAAAACGACTCATTAAAACTCTGAAGGCATAAAAAGAATGAAGAGCAAAGTTTGAAAGTGGAAGTGGCATAAGGGGCAGATTCTGACTGACAGATACGAATCCTTGCTGTTAGTACTTAAATGCTGGGTGTGGGACTTTATGTTAGTGTATGCTAACACATTTGTTCATTCTACCTTCAATGCTCAGGGTTAGTTGTTGGGGCTTTCTTTACAATACAGTGACACATACATTTATAGATTAGTTGTGTATAGTATAGCAGAGTCTTGTTTTGGCCTGGAATGATAGGAACATTAATATTGAAACAAGACTTCTGCATCAGTTAAATGATTTACCTTCATATTTGGCGGGGGTGGTATGGAATCTTAAAGGTCATTTTTTTTTAAAAAAAAAAAAAACAATTTTAGCATACTGTTAGCAGTCCTTTCTCTCTTCACACATACTACTTTGACTTCAGTAAAGCACACAAGCCAGGGGAGGTTCAGTTAGACATTAGGAAAAAATTTCTTCACAGAAAGGGTGGTCAGACTGCCCGGGGAGGTGGTTCTGTTACCATCCCTGGAGGTGTTTAAAAGAGTGGCAGATGAAGCAGTCGTGGATATGGTTTAGTAGTGGACAGGTATGGCTGGACTCAATCTCAAAGGTCTTTTTTCCAACCAAACGATTCTGTGATTCTGTACCATGGTAGAAACTTTCAGGGCTATGTGGTTGCTAAGTCTGCCTGCTGCTGCTTCCCAGATTCCAGGAGGAAGACTTTTTTAATGATCTCAGTAAGCTGTTCCGCTGTCAGAATCTGACATGAGCAGTGATGTAGAATCATAGAATGCTTGGATTCGAAGGGACCGTGAAGGTCATCCAGTCCACCCCCCCCTCCAGTGAGCAGGGACATCTACAACTGCATCAGGTTGCTCAGAGCCCCATCCAACCTGACCTTGACTGTCTCCAGGGATGAGGTAGCTACCACATCTCTGGCCAACCTGCTCCAGTGTTTCACCACCCTCAGCGAAAAAAATTTCTTCCTAATATCTAGTCTAAACTTCTCCTCTTTTAGTTTAAAACCATTACCCCTTGTCCTATCACAACAGGCCCTGCTGAAAAGTTTTTCCCCAGCTTTCTCATAAACCACCTTTAAGTATTGAAAGGCTGCAGTGGTTAGAGTTGGAATTAAACATAAACTTTTTTTCGCATACTTAGATATTTGCAGGCCAAAATATTTCAGTGTAGAGTATCAATTAAAATGTGTGTCAGAATTGCTGGAAGAGCACATTTAATTCTGCAATATTCCATTATATATTGAGAGTCTACAATACCTAATATTATTTAAAACTAAAAACAAAAATACAAACTCAACTTGAGGACTTTGTCTTCAAATTCGTTTGAATTCTGAGAATCAATTTTCATTTGGATTTTTTAAAAGTGTGTGAGAAAAGGCCATTATAATAGAGCTGAACATAAACTATACCAAATACAAACGAAAACAATTGTCATGTTGCAATCACAGTGCCCCAGAGATACTCTCACATGTTGGTGTGGTTCAGTTTTGCCTGAATCCTTTAACATCGGTGCAAAATGGAGCAAGCAGTACAGGCTGTGGCTCACTCGAGAGTCAGTTGTCATTTGTCCCACTTAGGTATTAGGGCGTTCCCAGGAGTTTCAGATCAATTACTCTGGTGCTGTTTAAGCAGCGCTTGCCTCTGTTCAGTGTTTTAGAGCATCTCCAGAAGAACCTCTGTAGGACTGTTCTCTTTGGTGTGTGTATTACAGGAATAAGCCTAGTGAACATTCAGCTTTGTAAACATATGAAAGTTGAGTGTGTGCCTTAGAAGCTTGTCAGCCTGCATAAAGACAACCTCTCATTTGTTTTCTAGACATCTGGAGAACTGTGGACAGAATGCATATCACAGCTCAATGCAGATCAACAGGCAGCCATACAGGAGCTCCTGAACTCTGCTTGAAGGGCCTTAATTCTCACCTGCAAGAAAACTAACTCCAAATAAACGTTTACCCTATTGTTTAGGTTTCTTTTGTTTCTTTTTTGAGTAAAACCAGAACTGTAGTGCGTGTAGGCCATTCTTCTGCAACCTACAGGCAGTGGCAGCGAGAAGAAGCATTCTTTCAGAACGGTGTTTAAATCGGTTTCTATCCAATGACATGGAAGAAGTTTCCTGTAAACCCTACAATAGCACTGAAGAGTATTTTTCTAACGGTATAAAGCCATCCCTACGATGGTGAAAGGGAAACAAGTTGAATTTTCTCATTAGACATACTGAATAAGAAACAGCTTTAAGACCTTGTATTCAGCAGTAGATGTACATTATAACAGATAAACGTTTCTCTACATCTAGTGTTAATTGTATTAATTGGAGTGTGAGTCTTTGTAGGGTAGAAAGTCTCCTTCTGCCCAACAAGTTAGTAGATCAAAAGATGAAAAACTGAAGACAAACATCAAGCACGAAGACCTCATTGATCACACTTTCAGATTCCCAAAACCAACTTGTACAGTGACTCAGTGAGGAAAGCTGTTCAGCTTCCAGCCCTTGAATGTGAAGTCTCTTTGGCATGTCTGACAGTATCTCATTCACTCCTCAATAAATGACGTTGAAACACAAGAAGCTTGTGTAGAGGTTCAGTGATGTGTGGTTCTTTTTATTCCTCTTGTGAAAAGATGCAAGGAACAAACTATACAAGTCATGATTTTATATTTAAAACTTTGTATGTTGTTGCCTGTTACAGATTTTATGGATCTTTTTCTTGACTTTTTACAAATTTTTCACCTGAGTGTGTAGAATGGAAATTTAATAGCATTCCTTTCATAAAAGTAAATTTACATATCTTGACTTAAATGTTTTTCATGTTCAATTGTGATTCCATTTCATAACTTAGAAAATGTAGTGTTGTTCCAGCTGCAAATGTACCACATGACCTGGCAGCCAGCAGTACTGTGACAGCAGTCTCTGTCTTCTTTCAAACCATCAGATAGTCGATAGCCTGACCTGAAAGAGTTAGAAAACTTATCAGATCTTTTTGGTCACTGCAAGAGCACTACATCATTTACCAGCCAACATAGCAGCAAATGTAAGCAATAGAGTGTCTGACTTACAACAAAGGTGAGTGAAGCTTTTGCACTCTGTCACTTTGAAGATGTTGGCGTGTGCATTCATCTTTAAAACTTGAGCTGTTTAATGAGGTGTTCTTCAAGTCAATAGTCCCTTAAAACATACCAAGCTTTTCAAAGAGGGTGTAAGTTTTCTTCCTTTATAACAAGAAAAGGCAGAACTTTGCATGTAATAAATTCCTCTCTTACTAAAGCATAAACATAGTTTTGCCTTTGAAAACGTTGCAAACGAACCCCAGTACAGAGGTGAATTAAAAACTGTGTAGGGCCATTATATCCAAATGTTTGTGAAACAAACTGCCTTACCCATGTGGGTTGATGCTGTAGTCTGTTTAGAGGCAGCTGCAACAATACAGCAAAGTGCCTACTGGTCTATTTCCCACTTTGTTAAATATTGTTAACTTGTATTTGCAAAAATTCGAGTATTTGTACACCTGGAAAATGAACTCTTAAAGATTGGATACCGGTACTGCACTGTGAGAGAACTACTAAGTCAGGTCAGGTATCTCAAGCACTGGTCCTGACTACAAAAATCGGGGTATTTCATAACTTTCTTCTTTCCTATTGACTTTTTTTTTATTTGGATTTTCCCTCAGTCTAAAACATTTCTGTTTTTCTCTACTGCTTGCTTGTTCTAGTTTTTCTCAAAGCTTCAGCCTTAAAGTTTTTTTCTTTTCACTTCTTTGGATTACCACGACTTGGAGAAAATGGTGGTTACAGTTGGTGTTTTCCTGAAACAGCACTGACTTGGGCTCTCTGCAGTATCAGAGAGCACCATCCAAGTTGCTCTCCTAATGGATCAAATTGAATCTTCTTTTCTTTCTTTTGCAGTCCAAGTAAGTGAGAACAAATAGAACCAGGGGCTGAACCGGCACAAGCAACTTTGTGCAGTTGCTTCCACCTTTTTAACAATCATTTTTTCAAAGAAAAGGGCACTGAGTGAGTCCCTGCCAGCATTACAGGCAGGTCATTCCAGGGTCTCACTTTCCCTGTCCCCACTGAACTTGGCAGGGTTAATCCAAAAGTTGTAGCATTTTCTCAACTCCTACAGGCTTTAAAAACTCCACTCTCTCTTTCCACCTATTTAAAAGCTCTTCGAATCACCCGTGTTAGCTTGTCAGGTTACTCAATTGTGTGCAGTACAGGATTTTGAGGCCCTCAGCCCTTCTTGGATCTTCCACAGCACTGAAATACTGTTGCCCAAACAACATAGAGTACAACAGCAGCTTTACCTGCAGCTATCAAAAAAAGGAAGGAGCTGAAGGAATCTAATGGTGATATGGGAAGGGTCATGGTTTCATTTCAACCCGTTTTCCTGAGTATGGCCCCAGTTACATTTTATCAAAATGCTCGGCCATTGTGTTTGGTAAGAGGTGAACCTGATGCAGCAATGAACAATGGCGGTGCTCTGCTTTGGCAGAATAAAGAGGTACCACACCCATCCTAGACAACCCAGCGTAAGTGTTCTAAGCTGTGCTCACAACAATGAACCAGAAAACTCCCCAAGGCTTTGGACACAGTGGTCCAGTATTGTAGTTTCATTAGCTTTAAGTGTATAATGGTAACTAGCGTTGATGAGCATTGCTTTCAAAAGTAGCTCATCTGAAGCTGAGATGAGTTCCAGTCTAATCTCTGACCCATTCTTATTGTTCTGAAGGTGAAACTACTTGCTAATTGTTTGGAGCTCTAGGCTGTTCATGAAAGGTGCTGATGCAGAGAAATGTAAAGTCTCCTTTGCCTGCCTTTGCCCAAAAGATCTCCCTGAGAATCCTGTGCAAACTCTGTATAAGAAAGTGACTCGCAGACTTCATGTTTTTGACCCGGGGTTGTGTATCGCTGTGGCGGTCTGGCATTGCCTTCTCTATGCAGACCCTTCACAGCAGTGCTGGGTGCAAGGGCTGGTATTCGGCAGCACGGAGTGCTTGTTATGGTGCCAAATGTTATCTGTTCTCTGCACATCTAGATCGCTCAGCCTCATGTATGGAGTACGTGCGTGAAGGAACACATGATGCACAGCTGGAATTTTTGATGAAATAAAGAAGGAAGGTGAATTTCCTAATGACTGTGTGTGCCTGTATGTACTGGGGATGCAGCTGCCTTGGCTCTTGAACTGGAGTTTTATTTTTGCCTTCGTGGTATCTGCAGGGGTGCACACATACACTGAGTCTTCCAAATACCATGAGGGTGCTATTAAGAATTAATACTAAGTCAAGTATTTGCCACCCTATACTTTTTTCCACCTTTGAAATACTTTACACTGCATCTTTGGGCAGCAGCCTAAGCCTTTGCTATTCAATCCTTCAGCCAGCTCTTATTTTGCTACCTTGGCCAATTGTACTTAGTTGTGTGGGGCTTGATGGTCTCTTCTGTTCTAAGAAAGGCATTTGTTGTGTTCCAAGAAGCAGTAATCGGGATCCAAGTTTTTGTCTAGTAGCAGTCCTTTTCACTTTTGTGATTATCATGAAGATGTTTGTATTGCTTCAAGAAAGAACATCTCACAGGAGAGCTCAACGTCTGTTGAGACTTCAGAGGTTTGAGTTCAGTATTGGATAGTAGTCATGGGATTTGTCTCACCTGATACAGGATATTTGTAACAAAGGTTGTACATAAGTAACTGTCTGTAGCCCTGCTCAGTGAAGGAAAACAGATGTGTCCAGGTGATGACAGATTTTGTCATAAGGAAGACCATGTGAGTTGGTGCTGATGGATGAGAAATTGTTAGTGTCTCAGGTGGTCCTTGGGATGGTGTTTATTATTGGTAGTTCAGTGGCTCACAGAACAGCCTCAGTAGCTGTGCTATAATGCAGCTACTTGGAAACACTTTGAATTCCCTGGAACCTATTTTTTTAGTACTCCTAGAATCAACTAATAAAAATACCAGCCACCTTTCTCTAAAAGTCAGCCAGGCAACTTGCTGCCCCATCGTGTCCCTTACGAAGGAGATGTCACTGACTCTAGAGGTGTTTCACATTGACAGGTAAATTACCTGCTATTGAATCCCTATTCAAAAGTGCTTTTCAGAAGATGCCTTTATTTCCAGAGGGTGTAAGCTACCTCCATCACTATCTCCTTTTCTCATCAAGTTAGTTAGATTTCTCTCTGATTTATGTTCACCTCAGGCTAACACATCATTAACACACTATTAACAGGTATAACACCAAGTTTGTGCCTCTTTGCCACTACTGAACTCATTTTCCTCTTTCACAGGAGCCTCAGGCAGGATGCATTACCCACTGCTGTAACCCTAGAAACCATAAATTTGAGTTGCTCTTAGTTCAGAAAAAAGTTTCTACAACATCTTTTCAGACTCGAAAGAGAGCAAACGGAGACTCATTTGGGACATGAAGCTGTATATTTTGTGCCTTTGAATACAAAATGCTAAGCTCAGTAACAGCATGGTTATTCTAGCTGAAAGCTAGGGTTTGTCTCTTGAGTTTTGGAACTTATCTATATCAGAGTGTTTGCTTTTCGAAGGCAGTGTCTTGTTTCTTCATGGCTCATGAAGACCAAATGTTTGGTTACGTATTCACAGATCTTGGTTGCAGAATCTACTCTGATCTTTCTAATTACCAAGTTGCCCTTCAGCTATCCCAACTCCGTTTAGAAAATCAGCCTGGGAATGGCAGCCTGGGATGATGATGATCTCTGAGTGCTCTTGTGAGGGTGAAGTTAGTGTGAAATTCACCTCTTCGGTTTGGACACAAGAAACAGTGATTTCTACTCCAAGGAGACTTTTTCTACAATCTGTCAGATCTGTTCCTGTCATCCCAGTTCAGAACATGTGTTTTCAAGAAGGTAAAGTAGGAACCTCGTATGTTCAAGTCAGTTGATTTTTATGCTTTTGCTTTCTCATTCAAGATGCTTTCATGACCTCTTTTCAGGTGCAGGGAATTTTTGTGGCTGCTAAACCATGAAAACAAAATGCTTTTTGAGTTCAGTGTTGGTACCACTCTTGGTTTAAGAATAACTTAAACTAATATAAAATTATATGCAGACAAGTATTAGTTGTGGGGTTTCACTTATTTAGCAATAGATACTGAAAATTTAAAGGAAAGCAGTGAATGCCTTAAGGGTTTTATTCTTGAGGATGTAGGGTCATGTGTTGCTCCTAGCAGAGGAGGTTCCAAGATCTCCTGAGGTATCAGATGAGACATACTGGTTGCTGAAATGGAATTTCTGAATTTCTTTCAGAAAAGTGGGAAGGAGAACATTACCCACAGGTGATGCATTCCTGAGTTAGTGGTGACCAACGGGAGTTACAAGTTCTGTTGGTTTTGCTCGGGTGATTGTTAAGTGTCTCATTTTGCAAACACCATTACCACTGATTCCTACCTTTTGGGGGTGGCTGGTGTCTTTTGGCAGTGAGGAAGGAGTTATAAAGAAAAAAGATATTTCTTCAACTTACTATATCTGCATTAAACGTGTGACTGTTTTTTTCCTAGGTAGCAATAGAAAGTTATATTTTAAATATATCCGAAGACCATTTTTTCATGTAATATGTGCTGTTAACAAAATATTGTTCTTTAATAACTGCACAGTCCTGTCTTCAGGCGATAGGATTTGATGTAAATTAATTAAAAGGCTTAATGTTCAGTTCATACAGTATCCTAAGAACTAATGGTAATTTTCCAACCAAAACCACTTGTAATAAAACTCACATTTTGTACTAAGACCTGCAAAAAACATCATCATCATAATACAATATGTTGAATTGAGGAAGTTAACATCACTTGAATTACTTGAAGTAAAATTGTGCAGCATCATTATTTTTAAATATCTGAGAATAAAATACAAAGAGACATTTTTAAGATGAGTTTTGTCTGCTTAGGAGTTGGTATTTTGGGGGGGGGCATGCTCAATGAACACCAGACCCCCAAAATTGCAGAAACGGGGTCTTGTCAACAATGAGCTTGAAGATGTGTGTGGAATCAGTGGTTACAATTCTTCAGTTTTGTGCTCCAGCTAAAGTTTCTTCTGGCCAGTAGATGGAGATGATGCAATGGAATATTTGAAGGCCATGCACTTGTACTGGGGAATTTGATAGATTGCAGTCCCTATTTTGGGGGAGGGTGTTTCTTAATAGGACAGTTTTCTAGGGAGAGTGTAAACCTCTGTTTACTGGAAACACGTGCACAGAGCAGGTAGTTTGTCTTGAGAACTGCCTATTGCAACCAGAAAGTAAGAAAGGAGAGAAAGGGGAAGTGTTAAATAACCAGGTCTTCTCCTTGTGCCCATTTCTTCCATCATTAAAAAGTCCAAATAAATGCCCATAAATAAAAGTGTCACTGTAGAATGAGGCAGCCATAGCAACTTTCTCCTTGCTGCCACGAAGGCAAACTCTGTCTTTGGAACCTGCCCCTTCTCCTCCGCAGGGTAAGGAGGAAATGAGTTTCATTCGAGGTCGCCCGTTGGTCTCTGGGAGCAAGTGAAGATGAATGGCAGCTGTGCAGATGAGCTCCTGAGGCTCTGCATTATCATAAAGAAGCGTGGATCCCTGTCCCTGAAATGAGTAAAAACTTAAAGACATTGCTGGAGGTTGCAGAGTGTGATACGAAAATAAATTTCAAATGGAAAAGGGATAACTGGAGAGGAAAAAAAGAAGGGTATGATATCAGAGATGATGGAGTCTCCATTTTCCCTCATTGCTATTAGAATCTTTTTACATAATATTTATTACCCTTGGAAGAAAAAAATAAACAAACCACATATAAAATGGCCAACCAAGTCACAGGGAACTGGACTGTTATCACTCTTATGCCTGAGCATAAAACAGAACTCAGAGTAGTTGCCCTCTGTAACTTCTGTTTTCTAAATAAACATTGAATAAGGTATTTACAGGTCCTAACATAAATGCAGTAGATAATTTTTGCCCTGCCTCATTTTTTAGCCATCTTGTCTATAGCGTTTGGTTTGCTGGAATCCAAGTATCTTGATAGTCCCATGGAAAAGATGGTCTGGTTTCATCTGGTGTATTTTACAGGTCTATTTTAGTTCTTTAACACAGCTGCCAAAGTTTTTCTTTATGAAGAGTGTATTGAAAATACAAACAAATTAAAAAAATTAACTTTGTGACAACAAATCACATGGACTTCGTGTCTGAACTGACATGTGCCCCTACATATTTTCTCTTACCCTTATGCTGAAATACCATCCCTAACTTCAAAATGCAAGCAAGCAGTGAAGAGGTGAACAATTCACTGTTTCTCCTAACACAAGATCAAATGCTATCCAAATAAAATGTTAGATGATTAAAACCAACAAGAAATATTTTCTTCATATGCTGCAATTAAAGGAGGAAACTGATTTCTGGTGGATGTGTCTGGAAGTCAAAAATAACAATTGGACCAATTCTATAAGGGTAGGTTTGTGAATGGTTAATAAGGACGGTGCTTCTGCAGAAACTTCTTACTCAAGACGTCCATAAATCGGTGGCTGTCAGAAGCTGGGAGAATGAACTAGGGAAAGGATCACTCCACATTTGTCCCACTTCTTGTATTCTTTCCCTCAGGCTCCCTTACAATATCTCCTGTTAAACACCCAGCTCTGTGGTCAAGCGTTGTGTGACCGTTTGTACACATGCTTCATTATAGCTTTCCTCTCCTCACTTTCCCTGGGGTTGTTTAGTCTGGAGAAGAGGAGGCCGAGGAGAGACTTTGCTCTCTGCAACTGCCTGAAAGGAGGTTGTAACGAGGTGGGTGCTGGTCTCTTCTCCCAGGGAACAAGCAATAGGATGAGGGGAAATGGCCTCAAGTTGCACCACGGAAGGTTTAGATTGCATAGCAGGAAAAATTTCTTCACCAGAAGAGTGGTGAAGCATTGGCACAGGCTGCCCAGGGAAATGGTGGAGTCTGCATCCCAGGAGGTGTTCAAAAAATGTGTAGATGTGGCATTTGGGACATGGATTAGTAGGCACGGTGGTGTTGGGCTGATGGTTGGACTGGATGATCTTAGAGTCATTAAGGTTGGAAAAAACCTCTATGATTCCTCCCACCCTGGTTTTGTTCATACAGATCAGAACCTTACTGTGTTTACACAAGTCTTTATGAGATACAAACAGTTGTCCACCCAGGTCATATATGATCGATAAGAATAGGAATCACTCCATATAAAACATATCTCAGGGCTAATATCTGCATAGACACTTGCTATAGGGCCTCGGAAGGAAAAAATGTTTTCTTACCTTGACACTGTTGGGTGTTATGTGGATTCCTAAGAAAAGACAAAGGAGAAATATGGAATGAAAGAAAAACACAATAAAACATTCTGTTCTTTTTCTCCACACTGTTTTGAAGGAGTTAATGGATTTTTCAGGTATTCAAAGGTGACAAATCTGAAAGGCACAATTTTAGTAACTTACACAAGGGATTGAAGTGCGGTAGAAAGTAAGGCACACAGTGAGACTCTCTGGCTTTCCGCAGTAGAAAATCAAACAATTTTAATGTGTAGGCAGTTCTATGAGAAATGCAGCTCCTTTGTTACTGATCTGCCTCTTCAGGAGGAGAGATTACAGCAGGAAATACGGATTAAGCTTTCCTCTCCTGTGCCAGAGGGAGACAGGGCACAGTAGAGATGTGCAATACCCAGTGTTGTCAACAACTGCAGAGAGACTGGGGAGGAAACAAACTAAGCAGGCAGTGCTGAAAGCAATTGGAAATATCAAAGAAAAGAATATATATTAGAATTTAAAAGCATGAGAAGATAGGTATCTTTAATATAAAGAACTGGTTAAATTTAGTACAGACTATTATTAAAACTCCTGGTGCTTTAAAACATTTCCCGGGAACTATTCTGGTTAAGCCTGTCCTATTTCAGCAGTTATTTCAATCCGTTTATATATATTAAATTCATGTTAATTTTGAAATCTAATATTTAAAAAATAAGATTATTTGTATATTTGGTAACAGACAATTAGACTATTTTTAAAGGACAGATAACTGCAAAACCAGAAATGGTTGCTTTCTCTGTTTCATTGTCAGAGCAAACAGTGAATCTCACATTTAAAATGCATGTAAAGTGGAAAACTGTACAATAAACTTGAAGACTGTGAAACTCCTTAATGCTGGAGGGAATGCAGACATACGTGACACACAGGTCACTAACTGAAGAAGCAGAAAAAATACTAGTAGTAACAGACATAAGGGATTTTTTTTTCTCTTAAGTTGGAATGGAAAAACTATCTAATGGGAAGCAGTGGTAATGAATTATGAATGATTATGCCCCGTCACTTGAAACATTCAAGGTCAGGTTGGACAGAGCTCTGAGCAATCTGATTGAGTTGAAGATGTCCATACGCACTCCGGGGGGGCTGACCTATATCATGTTTAAAGGTCACTTCCAACCCAAATTGTTCTATGATTCTGTATTAGGTGGAAAAAAATCAGGCATGGTAAAAAAACTCAAACCACCTTTGTGTGTACCCTGCATATCAGAAAATTAAGACATTTAAAAAAACTGTTCCCTGTCCATCTTTCAGCATCAGAACCTAGAAAACAGGAGGGCATAAATCACTCAGAACTCGCAGGCAAAGCCCAAGTTGCTACAGATGTAGAACAGGTTGAGTGAGATCTTTGACAGTGGTAGACCAGTTAATGCATTTACATGGGGAAGAGCATGACCAACAGTCCTGCAAGTGGATGGCAGCTGATAGCAGAAAAAGTGTAGAAATAATCTACTTGACCTTTATGGAAAATTTTCCTTCCTGATTTGAAAGTAGATGATAGCAGAAAGCAGACTATATCCTTGTAGGTGATTTTCTTCTCAGTAAAATGTAAATGATGCTTCATAATCTTTCAGTCTAAAGTCTATTTTTTAGAACAGTTGTTCTGTTTTCATGCATTGGAGTTTTATTTCTGAGAAAAATTAGCAGGGAATTAAATGTTTGTCAAATCTCTAATCATTTGATTATATGATTTTATTAAATGTAAATTATGCAGATCTTGCTAAGCTTTCTACAGTGAAATATTATTCTGTAAATTATTAAATATTTTTCACTTTCTGAACAGAAAGATTCACAGATCCCTTTTGAAGGAATTTCATTAATGATATTAAGCGTGGGTAGAAAATAGATGGTCTTGTTTCTCCTCACTCTGTTGTGCTTCTCATATGGGAAGCAAATAAATTACCACCCTTAGAAGACCTGGCTTTTGGTCTGACATTTAGGGATGGGCTAATTTCTGAGGCTCCATTCTGAAATAGCAAAATCATGTGCTGAATTGATGTTTGCTTTGACAGCTTTTGCAGTTGTTCTCTCCAGACAGATTTAGCTGTTCTAAGAATGAAAACAGAAGAAGATGGTAATTAAGCCACCTGTTGTAACCAGCCATTGTAAAAATAAAATGTCTGTCATCTCGCATAAAGTTAGGAAGGACCCATGGGGGATCCTGGATGCAACAGAGCACTAGAGAAGATTCCCCCATCACCACTTTAAAGTGGGTATTCCCAGGATTTATTCAGACTCACTATGTATCCAGATGTATTCCCTTGCAGAAGAGCACAGCAAAGATATTGGTAGGAGGTGGAGGGGGAGAGGAGAGCAAGAGGGTTATTGTTTTCATGGGAATCTTTAAGTCTGATTAAGCTAAAAGCCATGTTGAATTTTCTATATTCTGATTTTTTATATTTTCAAGGGGACTCTTTTCAGCTGTGTTTACTCATGGTGTAAATTCTAAGGGGCTGTAAAACCAGCATTTTTTTCTCTGTTTTAGAACCACATTTGCTTATAGCAGTCTAGGTACTTAAATGATTCTTCTTCATCAGTTTTAAAAGGTCTCAACATCATTTAATGAATTAGTCTAATAGAGTATCAGCATTTTTCTTTTTTCTTTTTAACAGATAAACAGTTTGCTCTATCCAAAATGACAAAAATGCTGGAAGAGAATGAGCCATGATGCTGGGAGTTCCACCCCAAACTCTGAATTCTAAGGGCACGTTCCTGTTTCAAACAACACATCTGGTTTTCTTCTCAAAAGTAGTGTTGAAAGATAATTGTGGTTGGTTAGTCGCTTTCTAAAAGCCACATTCAACAGGGAGATTATGAGCTTTCATTCCTGCCCAATACACTGCATCTTGCATGGCAAGGTCGACAGCACTTGATGAAGAAGGCAGCTCTGTAGCACTGTTTTTATTTGTTACTCAACATGTGAAATCATTTCATATCTGCAAATATTTTCTCTTTCCATTATCACTTCTCTCTCTTCACCATGACAGCAGAAGCACATTGTTTCTGATAAAACTACTGACATGAAATACATACTTTCGTCCTAATACCCAGTGTTCTTTTTCCCTTTCTTTGGGAGAAAATGTGAGAATGGATTGTAGGAGAGAAAACCTTGATATAAATAGCAAAAGGATCGTTAGTTGTTGGTTCTTTTTAATACAAACCTAGGTATTTTTCATTGGATTCTATTTTCTTGAAGATTCTGATATTTGTGATTTGATAAATTATTGGGGTTTTAGCTATCTAATAATAAATGACTATTAATGTTTTTATTTATATTGCAGTAGTGGACAATTTGGCTTGTTAATAGATACTTTGGAATCCTCAGTGTCATTTTAAAAAAATGAGCCTCTTTTTCTCCTTAGATTTGGAGAAGGAAAAAAGCAAGCATGAAGCAACTATAAGCCGATACAGTCTATGTAACTTGAGGAGTATAAATTGTTTATAAATTTCAAGTGAACTTTTTAGCTCTGAAGATTCAGGGATGATTCATTCACTGACCGTTGCACTGGTGATCATCTCAGCACAGACACACAGCTAATGTAACAAATGCATTAATCCTGAAACAGGCAAATACCTTGCACAATACAAGATAAATATGATGACACATAACAGAGGAGATGTTGCACGGCATTAATACAGAGGTTAGGGAGAGGGTCTTGTCACAACAAAAGCTCTCTTTGTTAAATTCTTAAAGACTTGGGAAACATTTGCCTATAGCATTTAAAGGCTCCTTTTTGTCATGTATTATACACTTTGAGTAGGCAGTAAACAAAGCCTGTTAATTATCTGACTCTAAGTGCTTAAATGGCTCCTTTTCAATGGTTAAGTATTTCTTTCCCATGGAAATCCTGAAGTTTTAGAATGGAAATGGACTCCTTTGCTAACTGGCTAAATATTTATTTGTTTTTTTCTTTGTTTTTTTCCCTCAAAAGTTAAGACATGGTCTACTGCTAGTATTATACACTATTATGAAAATTGTTTATTACCACTGCTTCTAGCTGTAGTTTGATGTCGCATTCTCATGTAGAAGCAAGACAGAGATATTAGTTCAACATTGGTATCCTTACCAGAAGAGCTAGTGGCATGATAATCTTAACAACAGATGACTGTAAAAGTATTTTGAGCAGACATGGATAAAACTATATTGCAAACAAAAGCCACTGAAATGGTGGGAAGGTTCTATTCTACGAAACATGTACTAAAAATAAGGGTGAAATGAATCCTGAAAGAACTAGATGGATAATTCTGTCATGCTTTTGCAATGAAATTAGCAAAACCAAATGAGTTATCACAATTTAAGATAAAGATATATGAGAGAGAGCCTAAAACTGACTAATCAAATGCCATAAGTTTGCAAAATTAAGCTCCAAATCACATTTATACAAGAACACGCTGATAAATGTAGCATGGAAGTATTTGCTGAAAGGGTCTTTGAAACAAAATTTCAGCCTCCAGGGAAAACATCTGTGGAATGCTTTACGAAGAAGAATCATTAGACAAAAGACATAGCTGAAATAGACACTTTTGATTAAGGCAGCATCTTAGCTTCTTGACTTAATAAACCACAGAAAAGCATTTGAACACAACACATATTTTAAAGTAGTTTACAAAAGAGGCATAGATTTTACAGCCAGAAGGACCACTGAAGAATCTAGTCTGACCTTAGTGTAAACCAGATCAAAGAACTTAATCCACATACTTGGGTGCTGAGTCCAATAATTTAGTTTAACAAAGCACAGAGATGATAGCCAAAGAAGCTACCACATGGCAGGTGAAACGTGAATTTGCAGGTAATCTGCCACAACTGCATGCATACATGCATACCTTCTAGATCTTCATAATAAATACGAGGAAAAGTCAATGAAAAAATAACTGCAAATCATCCCAGCATATAAGATTTGTGAAAAGTGAAGGCTTTCCAGAGATCCGTATTTGCATTCCATCATAGCTGTTGCTATTTATTTCCTGAGAGGGAAAAAGGCAGAAGGCATAGAGAGGCAGTCTCTCAAGATGACAGAACCCTTTTAACATTTATATTTCTCTTCTTCCCTTCTTTTCTCTTGGGTTCTATCTTATCACGTAAAGCAGAAATGAATAATCATGCCAGCTTGGTCTTGCTTAATCTGAAATCCAGCTTCAGCTCTTCTCTTGTCAGTGGATGCAGACAAAGCTAATCTATTTTCTTCCAGAAACAAGAACTAACCAGAACCACTTTCCTAATTCCAGCAACTTTTCAAAAACAGACATTGTTTTCCTCAAATTTTCCGGTTTATATCATGTCCCACAAATTCCACATCTCATTCAACAGGGAAGAAATTTAAGTCTATGCACTACAGGAAACAAGCAGCAGCAATGAGTGCTTTTCTTAGCAATCACATCAGAAAAGCGCAAGTTGCTGCTATGTGTAATTTACAAGAGAAATCTAGTTTATAGAAAAATTGCTGCTTAAGAGTTGTAGAGAGCATCAGTGTGATGGACTGGAGAAAGATGACTTTATGACCGACTAGACAAACATCAAGAGACAGTGAAGAAGTCTTCTTAGATGTCCTTGATACCTTCCGAAGATTCAAGAATCAAAGATTAACTAAATAAACCCATGCGCAATTGTCTGTGGCTCCTGGAGAAATGACCAACTTTTTAATATCTATGATACCTTTTGAGACAGTATTTCACTGTTGCTTTTTGAAGCTCAGTAACAAACAATCAGTAGCTGCAGGGCAACCTGTTCCTTCTGTAAAGTACTGAGAAATGTTTCAAGGTCACTCAAACTTGGAAAGCATGGAAAATGACCTCACTCATTTGAAGTAGATTACAACAACTCTTTTGTTAGGCGTGAAGGAGGCATTAGTGATCCGGTAGTGTACATAAAAAAGCACCAGGAAATTCTAAATGCTGTAACTGACCCTTGCAGTGCTGCTCTTACCCTAACTGCACCTCAAGTATGAGTTAAAGTTGCTGACAAAATAAGTATTTAGGAAAAGGCAACCTGCTTTATTATGTCAGTGTTTTTAGCCACAGTTCATAGAGCCAGGCAGTTGGACTTGATGGTTGCTCTAGGTACCTTGCAACTGAAATATTTTATTCCATTCTATATTGTCAGAATGATAACATAATCTTTCTTCTTGGTCCTTCAGAGACCCTGCATTTTGTGCGGAAAAAGTCTGGAGGAAAGTAACAAGAATTACTATCTTATGACGTATTGACAATTAAAGGCAATTTCCAGCCTTTCAGTCAGTAATGTATGTACTTCAGTCACAGTTTCAAGGCTGACCAAATAAGTGAAGTTCTCTTGGTCTCACAAAGCTAGCCAGTGTAGCAAGGTGCTTGTGCATAGAGGCATTGCGGCTGACAGCAATTTGTCTTTGGGGGATTAAGCAAGGCCAAGACTTAGTAAAAAAAAAATATTTATAGCATTCACATATCATTTCTCTTCCCCCCAGTGATTAAAATCTAAAAATAGTAGTTAGGTTCCTCAAATAGTCTTTAAATACTAGGTGTTCAGAAGGGCTACTTTATAAATAAACAGTTTATCACTTCCTCCTGGGTCACTGAGAGGACTGAAGTATCTCCTCTCCATCACTCATTTGTGTCACCACTCAGTCTTCTTCCTGAAAAAATATTGGGTAACAACAGGAAAAGGCCCAGAGAGATGCACACCCTAATACTTAAGTTATGCAAATGGTAGTGGTCTTTTAAGTGCTGCTGTATTGCAGACAGCTATGCTGGTCCTAGGTGTGACAACCTTCTTGCTATAGCTCCAAATCTTCTCTGAGAGAAGGTACAGGGTCTCCTGAAAAGGCACACCCCCAGCCCCGGCCTTTGCCTGGTGGTCTCCTTTCTACTCACATACTGGAGTGGAGACTGTTGTGAGAGACAGCCCTTGACGCCCAGGTTAGAATCACAGAGTTATTGAGGGTGAAAAGACTTTTAAGATCATTAAGTCCAAATATCAGGCCAACAATGAGCTCAACACCACCACACCTACTAAACCATGTCTTGAAGTACCACATCTACACCAGCCTCTAATTGGTCTTAACTCCATTTACCACCACTCTTTGGGCTCAGCCATCCAGCCAGTTTTTACCCAGCAGAGAGTCTGCCTGTCCAGGCCAATGGCCAAGGAGGAGCAGGGTATCATATCTGCAGCCCCCCAGAACCACACCGGTGGTGGGTGGCTGCTCCTCCTGCTCCCCTTCCAGGACCGGCTGCCTGGTGCCCAGAAGGAGGAGAAGGAAGAGGAGAAGGGTATCACAGCTGGATCAGAACCATGCAGCCCAGGAGGAGGAGGAGGGTATCACATAGAATCACAGAATCATAGAATGGTTTGGTCTGGAAGGGACCTTAAAGATCATCCAGTTCCAACTCTCCTGCCATGGGCAGGGACACCTCCCACGGGACCAGGCTGCTCAAGGCCCCATCCAACCTGGCCTTGGACACTTCCAGGGAGGGGGCTTCCACAGCTTCCCTGGGCAACCTGTGCCAGTGTCTCACTACCCTCAGCGTGAAGAATTTCTTCCTAAAGTCTAATTTAAATCTTCCCCCTTCCAATTTAAAGCCATTCCCCCTCATTCTGTCACTGCTTGCCCTTGTAAAAAGTCCTTCTCCAGCTTTCCTGGAGCCCCTCCAGGTACTAGAAAGCCGCTTTAAGATCTCCCCAGAGCTTTCTCTTCTCCAGGGTGAACAACCCCAGCTCTCTCAGCCTGTCCTCATAGCAGAGCGGCTCCAGCCCTCTGATCATCTTTATAGCCCTCCTCTGGACCCTCTCGAACAGTTCCATATTCTTCTTATGTTGAGGATTCCAGAACCGAACACAGCACTCCAGGTGTGGTCTCAGGAGAGCGGAGCAGAGACTAAGAATCCCCTCCCTCACCCTGCTGGCCACGCTGCTTTCGATGCTGCCCAGGACACGTTTGGCATTCTGGGCTGCGAGCGCACATTGCTGGCTCGCGTCCAGCTTCTCACCAACCAGCACCCCCAAGCCCTTCTCCGCAGGGCTGCTCTCAATCACACCCTTCTCTGTCCTGTATTGATACCGGCGCAGCTCCGGTTGTGACACCCCCCTTCTCCTCCTCCTCTTCCTCTTTCCTCTCCCCCAGGATCGGGTCCCCGCGCTCCCCCCGCTCCGCCAGCGCCGAGCCGGGCGCCCACGGCGCGCTGAGCTGCCGCCTGCGAACGCTGGAGGGGGCTCTGCCGCCTCCTCTCGCCCGCGGCTCCCCCCGCGGGAGGGGGCAGGGATAGGGGAGGTGCAGCCGCGGCAAGCAGCGTCCAGTTCCCGCTCGCCCGGGTCTGCAGGCGGCAGCAGGATTCCTCCCCTCCTTTCCCTTCTGCTCCCCCTTTTCTCTTCGGCTCCCCCCGCAAAGCCGGACATGGCGACCCTTCTCCTGCGAGCCCCCCACTGTCCTCCTTCTTCTCCTGCTGCTGCCGCCGCCTTCTTCTCCTCCTCCTTCTCCCCGCGGAGCTTTTAATGGCTCGGACCTCCGGCGGCCCCCCCTGCACCCGGCGCAGCCAGGAGAGCCCGCACAGCGCGCGGTAAGGGCAGACAATGAATAGGGGGCTGGAGCGGGGGTAGGGGGGCACCACCCCCTTTGCCCGGGCGGGGTCACTTGGGAGAAGAGACCAACACCCGCCTCGCCTCGCCTCCGTTTGGGCAGTTGGAGGCAGCGATAAGGGCTGCACGTAGCCTCCCTTTTTTCCAGGCTGGAGAACCCCAGTTCCCTTAGCTGCCTCCTATGAGGCTCGTGCTCCAGACGAACGCACCGCATTTGCGGGTGCCGCTCGAACCCCGCGTAATCCCATCCCTGCGGGTAAATCCGCCGGGAGGCACCGGGCGGCACCGCCTTCCCTCTCTCCGCCTCCCCCGGGCCGGGCGGCGGCAGCTCAACTTGGTGCCTTTTGTTTCGCTGATACTGAAAATGCCGGCGAATAAACTCTCTTAAGACTCAGTCTGGAGTTTCAGAAAGCCAAGCGTCCTTTTTTTCAGCGCTGGGCGCGTGAGGGAGCAGGTCCAGAGGAGGGCTTTGAGGATGATCAGAGGGCTGGAGCAGCTCTGCTATGAGGACAGGCTGAGAGAGCTGGGGTTGGTCACTCTGGAGAAGAGAAAGCTCTGGGGAGACCTTACAGCAGCTTTCCAGTACCTGAAGGGGCTCCAGGAAAGCTGGGGAAGGACTTTTTACAAGGGCAAGTAGTGATAGGATGAGGGGGAATGACTTTAAATTGGAAGGGGGAAGATTTAGATTAGACATTGGGAAGAAATTCTTCACGCTGAGGGTGGTGAGACACTGGCACAGGTTGCCCAGGGAAGCTGTGGATGCCCCCTCCCTGGAGGCAGTCAAGGCCAGGTTGGATGGGGCCTTGAGCAGTCTGGTCTAGTGGGAGGTGTTTGAACTGGATGATCTTTAAGGTCCTTTCCAACCTAACGCATTCTATGATTCTGTGCGTAATGAAACGAGCTGGGGATGATGTATTTCCCACTTACCTGCAGCTGCATAAATTTTTCCACAAACCTTATGCATATTCTTTTACTTTTCAAGGACTAATTTTAATTTTATTATGAACTTCACAATAGCCAGATCTCTGCTAACTGGAGCTTTGGAGCCAGCTCTCTGTCTGACCTTGCATTTTAGATAGGGAAGGACTGCAAACACAGGTGATTATAGAAGGAGACACATCTGTTCAGTGCATACCATACTTAACACAAGACATTTTCATTTCTTTCTGAACAGTACCTGGAAAAACACCATTTGAAAAAACATGCTATCAAGAAAACACGCTGTCAAAGGGACATTCTGTCTGACTTTCAAAAAAATACAGTTATTTAGATGAAACTTAACTCTACGTTAGTTTAAATCAAAATATTCCACTTTTTGTAATAGTAACTACTTTTTGTATCATCACACCCCACCACAGGGGCTTGGACCAGGTCCCAGCGGGGGGGTGGGAGCCCTGGGGGGATGCTGGGTACTGGATGGAGCTGGAGGGACACAGACATCCCTGTTGGCTTATTTCTGGGCACCCTGACCAGCTCTCCCCCTGTTGCCAGAGTGGCTGAGCTTCCTCCAGTCTGGCTCCATTGGTGCCTCTGCCATCGCCTTGCCCGTGCCCAGGCTGGAAAGTTCGCTGCTTTAAACCCAAGTATTTCCCGCTCTGTGGTGCAGTTGGCTTCAAACAGGCATGAATGTTTTCAGTGAATGCAGGTTTATTTTGTGGATAATAGGCCTTATCTTTTGTGATTCAGTGGCTTTTTCTTTTTAGAAGGACACACAAACTCCTTGGAGTTTGTTTTTTAAAGTTGTCGGGTTTTCTTGATTTCTGGCATAAAAAAATGAAATACATATTGTATCTTTTTTTTTTGGTCACAGCCTTCTTTACCAGGGTTTCCTTCAAAGAGATTTGTCCCTGGAGAGCGGGAAGATATGATTGCTCTAAAGGAATAGTGTCACTGAGCTGTTTTATTTGTATCTCTCTGATACTTTGACTCTTGCTCCCTTGTATGGCTTCCAGTGTGTACTTACAGCGAGCGGCTGATGTTGGAATCCAGCCAACAAAAACAAAATTCTGAAGGAGTCCAGTTAGGAAAATCCCCAAGCGTTCTCCTGAATTAAGATATCCCCTTCCCCTGCTTACAGATGTTTATAGGAGCATTGCGGGACTGAGCTAATTAGTGCATCTGAGCCTTATAGGAACGGTCCCATGTACCAAGAAGGTACAAAATCCTCTTAGCTGTGCCTCACGTGTCTGACCTTCTGGGGTCTCAACACTGTGTGCTGGCGGACACGACGAAGTGGGAGCTGTGTGTGCTGTGCCTACCGCATTGCACCCTGGGGCTTGTAGTTATCCTGACATGCACCTGGTCAGTAAACTCTGTGTGTGTAAGGACCGGGCTGCTGAGGTCATTGTCCTGCTCTGGTCTGCACTGGTGCGGTCCCACCGTGAGTACTGTGCCCAGTTTTGGGTACCATGGTATAAAAAGGATATAAAGCTACTGGAGAGTGTCCAGAGGAGGGACACAAAGGTGGTGATGAGTTTAGAGGGGAAGCCGTACGAGGAGCGGCTGAAGTCACTTGGCCTGTTGAGGTTGTAGAAGAGGAGACTGAGGAGAACTCATAGCACTTTACTGCTTCCTCACAAGGGAAGGAGAAGGAGCAGGTGCTGATCTCTTCTCTCTGGTGACCAGCAATAAGACCTGAGGGAATGGCAGGAAGATGTTGCATGGGGAGGTTTAGGCTGGGTATTAGGAAAAGATTCTTCACCCAGAGGCTGGTGGAGCACTGGAACAGCTCCCCAGGGAAGCAGTCACGGTGCTGAGCCTGACAATATTCAAGAAGCATTTGGACAACACCCTCGGGCACATGGTGTGAACATTGGGGTTGTCCTATGCAGGGACAGAAGTTGGACTCAATAGTTCTTGTGGATCACTTCCAGCTGGGGGCGTTCTATGATTCCGCCTTGGCCCTGGCCTTCTCTGCTGTCAGGAGTGTCAAGTGCTGAGCAAAGGTAACAGCTCTGTGGCTCGGGGATCCGGCTGAAGGTTTCTGCTTTCTAATTCTGAGCTTCGTCCTCAAGTATGATTTTGCTCAAGGGTTGGGTGGAGTCTTTTCTTTCCTTTATTAATAGCAAAAATGAGGGGTTATATGTAATACATTGAATTATAATGGGTATTTTTGAAAGCTTAGACATGGCTATATCAGCCCAAACTCACTGTAAGTTCTTTTATCCCCACAGACTTAAGTTCAAATAGAGGTGTTGACGGGATTGTTGGCAGTAGGGTCAACTGTTCTTATCATGGGAAAGGGTTAGAAGGCTGTATTTCTCGACTCTATTTTTGCTGTATCTTGTCTATAGTCGATTAAATTGTGGGATTTTTTTATGTGCTCTGTTTTCTTGAACAAACAAAATAAACTAGGAAAGGAGGCAGAACATGGGACTTCAAAATATCAGAAGTTGGTAAGAGATTGAATGTGTAATATGAAAGCCTTACTTTAATTTAAAGGCTGGACTTCAAATTGGAAATCCTGCTTTTTTCCCCTCCAGGTTGACACAGTTCATCAGTCATTGTGTAATCAATATCTTAAAACATGCTACCTGTAACTTTCTGAAAGAGAATTGTGGATGATAAATGACCAAAGGGAAAATGCCACTTAAATGATGATTTGAAAAAGGGAAGGGAAAGCATTGCTTTAGGAGATGTATTTCTGCATTAACATTCAGAGAGAGATTTCTGAATTTATAGAGCTATTCAGTAATTTTTCCCTCCTGATTTTAGATTAATTTGACATAGGAAAAAATCCGAGCTTCCACTTAGGAAATTCATATATGATGAAAATTAGCATCTCTCTCTAAAAAAATATAAAAATTCTTGACACTGATGAACATGAGGCTGCCAGTGCTGGCACCTTTTTAGATTATGTATGCTTCGTGATTGAGCTGTGCTTCTCTGGTTTGAAATATCTTTGTGTTAAGTCTTTGGCTTTCTCCTGGGCATGGATTGCTACAAGGGACGGACTAGTGCAGTGACTCCCAAACTGAGATCTTTTAGTGCGTGAAGCTGGGGAAGATGGTCCATGGGAACATACAGTTTTCAGAGGATTTATAGTGAGAAGCTGGCTGCTGGGCAGAGAAATTTCAGTGCTGCCAGTGGGCTAAAGAATTGTGCCCCGTGCTGGCTGACCGTGTCACCTCAGGTTTTGCAAGGTGGAAAAACTGTCCAAGGAATGACATTGCATCTTCGCTGGCTGTTAACCCTTGTCTGTTCCTCTTTCCCAAGAGTGGAATTTGAAGTGCAGGTCAGTGCTCTGACCTCGTCCTTCTCTCTGCCTTGCTTGGGGAAATGCAGATCTATGTATGGTTGAGACAGAGCAGTGGAGATTCAGATCCAGAACTTCAGTGGAGTTGACTCAACTCATCTTTCTAAGCTTACATTCATAATTAGGGAGTATTTTCTTTCAGATGTAGAGGATTGAAAAACCTGATTACATATTTTACATAATGAAGTTCTAGTGGATATTTCATGCAGTTAGACCTCTCTGTTATTAACCTTGGTTACATTGTAGTATAGAATCAATGTATTTACATTCTACTTTTAATATTGTGCAGTGATCTTCCATGATAGGGACTTAACTCAATGCGTTTGGTTTCTGGTTTGGGGTTTTTACGTTTATTTTTTTTTCCTCATGGTGCTTGTATGCCAGTGCTTTTGTTTTATATTGTCTTTTTTAGAAAAGCATGATAAAAATGCTGTTTATTGAATTTGGGTCCACCAACTTATCCTGCTTTTTCTCTTTCTTCTTTTAGAAACTGGCATGTTTATCTTAAAAGAGCTCTTCCAGACTTAATTTCATGGCTTTGAAAGGTTGCAGCTTGTGTATTTTATTTTTCATTCTTTTTTTTTTTCATATTCTTTTCTGACTGGTAGGTGCTGAGTAGACAATAAAATTTATAGTTTACAGATGCAGTGCTGAATTAGAAAAGGAACTACTTGCTTTTCTGGTTTTAAAGGCACAGAGGTATAAAAGGTCATCAGGCTCAGTCAGCTTCAAATTCATGCAAAATGTCAGTAAATTTGGCCTGCAGAAATGTAAGCGAATCAGACAATTAGGTCAGTCTGTATCAGATGTAGGCCCTGTCTTGTTTGTAATCAATTGCAGCATGATGAGCTTTAAGCTGTAATGAAGTGGACTTGATTAAATATTATGAGAAATGAAAATACGATATGCCTTTTGAGGGATGTAAGAAATGAGGTATGCAACTAATTTTTTTTTTAAACCTGGAAAGATAAATGGAGGAAATAATTTTTCATGTTTAATTGTCAAAAGGACTTAAAGGGAAGAAGAATGGTGGCTGTTAGCTGGGTCTCAAATAAAATGAAGCTTTGTTAGTGAAGTTCAGGGAGGTGCTAAAGTTCTGGTTTCTGTTGATCTCAGAGGAAACTGTGTTTTTTGTATCGTGCCCTTGAATGTTACACAGTAAAGTCTGTACAGTAAAATCTGGCTTTGTGTCGCTCTATGTAGTGGAGTAATGGACTTTCTCAAGTCATGAAATCTGGATACTGAGGTTTACAGTAGAAGACTTCTGTACAATACACATTTGTTACTAGTCATGAGGAATACTTCCAAGGGGTTGGGTTATATTTTAGTTTAAGTCAGGGATGGTGTTTCCAGACTCTGTTCTCTCCATGTTATAAATTAGGTGCAGTGGCAAAGCCCACTGAAAGGGGGGAGGTGGTGTCTCAGAGGTGTTGTTGCTGGTTGCCTTACTGGTCGTGCCTCACCTGTGCAGTGCTCTGCTTCTTGCCATTAAAATCAGGTTTTTTTCCTACCTTTGCATCCGTGCTGGAGGTTGCTATCCCGTGGTATAGGATTTCTCTCAGGAGTAGTAACATTAACAATTATTTCAATCCCAGTTTGCTTTCAAATATGTCGACTTGAAGGGTCAGAGTAATGATTTGGACCTTGCAGTGACTGAATTTGCCATAAGGAAGGTACATTAAGAGACCATTACAGTCCCATTTGATGTGTGATTTTACTCCCTTGCAAGGCTCTTTAAATTGCTGTTTCAAGCACTCTCCTTCATTGGGTACGTGAACCCAGAAGTGAAAAGGGAAGTAGAGTAACCAAAGGGGATGTTCCCCTCCTCCCCCAAGGCACAGGTCTCCCCAGAGCGTTTATTTCTATAATGCACAAGGTATTTAGGTGTATAAACCACAAAGTTTTGCAGAAATTCTGCAGCTGAAGATGTGTCACATGGATAGTTTTGTCTGAGCAAAAGCTGTAGCTTTCTGAACAGAGCTCTTAGTAGTATGGCTTGCTGCTCAAAACAGCTGTGTTTGAGTGCAGGCATTATCCTCTGTAGCCAAAAGAGGCAACTGCCCCTGGGACAAACTGCTCAGGTACCTCGATTGTCTCGTACAAGACATTGCTAGGTAAGAGCACACGTTTCTGGAAGAGCACTTCCACATGGCTGGAAATAAACTGGAAAACCTAGCAGTAATTAGCAAGAGTTGGTCTTCTTGGCTGCTCCCTTTTCCAGTGTGGGGCTTCTGCCCGGCACTGTAGGCCTTTCTGCCTTTCCCTCCTGATTATTGCTGGCCCAGTTGTTTGATCGCTGGTCACTAAGAATGTAGACGACTGCGTCTCCTTAATCAAGGACCCTTATTTTCAGTCACCCGCACCACAGGCACAGGGCAAGAAGACATTTGTCAATTTATTTAAATAGCAACTGTGGCACAAAGGCTGTAGCTGCTCAGTAACCTGTGTACATTTAATTGGCTCTTTCTGCTCCGCATCCTGCTTTTTTCTGTTGGTTACTCTCTCTCAAATAATTTTTTTCTGTGCCTGGATTAAACACTTCAGCTGCAGACATTGTGTGTTCATTTCTTCCATCTCTGAATGTTATTTCTGGACACATCCCAGCCTCCGTCTCCCCACTGAACAATACCAAAGGTGTTCTGCAGGGACCTTTGCTAGCCCAGGAATGGAGCACCGGTAGGCTGCTCATTAGTCTTTTATGTCTTTCCTTATCAGTTTTACTGTGAAACTCCCTATCGCTTTGGTTGCACATGTTAGAATAATTAGGCTTCCTGTTCGGCAGGTTTGTATGGCATTGATTTTGGCCTGAAAGTTCAGGGGAGGGGAAGGTTACTATTAAATTATATGAAGTGGCAAGTATGTCTTTGGTTGTTGCCTTTTCCATTATGAGACAGGTTTAAAACGGTCTTGCACGAAGAGAGGCCGGAATGCCGAGCAGACTTTCATGCTACTTATATAGGAGAATAATAAATAAGTGAAATAAAACTTAAAAGTAAACCTATTTAAAGAGAAAAAGAGAGGATGGGATGATACTGCCATTAAACTGGAACAGGGCTTCCCATCATTCAGAGGCTTTGAAAACACAGCAGGTATCAGACAGACACGGAGTATTTCCCTGGCTACCCTTGTTTTCCTACAATTATGGAAAGGGAGGTTGGGGCGTCATTCAGGGGCTGGGGATTATTTTTCTGTTCTTCCATTCGTCTCTCTCATTTCTCAGATTATCCTGGAGTTTGCTGCAGTTTATGGCTTACCATCAAAGTGAAATGAATTTGATTTGTTTTAATTTTGTTAATTCTCTGCAGTCTTATGATTGCAATAACAGTGATTACAACTGTGTAGGCTCTAGCCAGCTCTTGCTCTGGTGTATAATAGGAGTGGCTTTTTGAGATTAAGGAGAAGTATGATTTGTTTAGTTTGTCCGAGATGAAGTTATTTTCTCAAACATCAAGGCTAAAAAGGAAAGTAAGGCTCTTGTAAAAGTAAGAATCTGCAGAAGTTGGTGTGTTTTTTTTCACAGGAGTTTCCTATTTTCCAGAGAACGCTTAGTATTCAGGCCCTTAATCTTAAAGGGAGAATGGGGCGGAGGGATTCAGTTGCTTCACCTTTTAGAGGATTAAGAGTGTGTGTAACCTTATGTACCAAGTAGTCTCAGTCCATTACAGAAGTTAAACTTTTTTTGCGTGAACTTGTAAGATTAGCCACCTTGGAGGTAATTTTCAGTCTTTTTATTTGAAGATCTCAACTCTTCTCTTATCTTTGTGGAAATTCCTCCCGAAATCTGTGTTTAGGAGTGTGTTTGTAAGACCCAAAATGATTAATGTTTACCTTTCACATATTAAACATTCAATAGTTTTGTTGCTTTTTAAACAGAGGGATTGGTGTTTGCATGTAGGAAGATCAACTGTATGGCTGTGCTGTTGTAACCTGTGTTGTTCATTAGTCATTTTTTACAGCTTAGCTGAACTAACTGGTGTAATGTGGAAAATAAGCTTGTTTAATGTTTCGATGCAGAATGCCATTTTTCCCCCGTGTCCTTTGAAACATTGAGCTAGTTTTCAGTACTATGAAAAGTAAAATACTAGAAAACATGAAAAGAAATATAAAACAAGTGAAAAGGAAAAGATACCTAGAATGTACAGTCAATAAATATTGAACCTGAAGCTAGCAGAAAATATCTTCAAAGTGCCTCAATAGCAAATGAAATAAAACAAAGACAAAGCAGATAGTGTTATAGTCTTGCAGTGGAGAGAAGGGCAGCGACTTTGCCATTTGAATGTAAAAAAAGGTTTTAAAAGGCATTCTGATTAAGTGCTGTTCACAGCTCTGTGTTTACTAATAGTATTTGAATTTTGAGATAAGTCACAAACGGAACAATTCCAAGGATATAGGATCCATTTCCCTAAAATGAGTGAGTTGGAAGTGTACTTCCAAGAGAAGAATTTCTAAATAGACCTGCAGGAGAGGAGAAGTTGCCGATGGTAATTTTATGGGGCAGGTTTATCCATCTGTTTTTTTTTTCATATTATTTACAATTAATGCTTCAATGGTAATGCTGCCTCTGTTTCTGACTATTCCCTGTCTATGCATCTGTGAACCATTGGGCAACTTCAACCATATTAGACAAACAATTAAGCCTAATTAAAAAATACGTGCTAGGCGGAGGAGAGACAAAAATCACTGCAGCTCTTGCTGGAGGTTCGTCATCTGTGTTTCTGGTCGGCTGCCCGGTCGGCACGTGCGTTGACTGGGCAGTCACGTATGTTCTGCTCAAAGTGAAGGCAGCCTTACACCATCTCATTAGCAGTGAGTAAATAGGACAGTGTGGAGAGAGGGGTCAGGAAGGCTGGCAGGGCAGGGGGTGTGTGGTGGAGTGAGCCATGCAGCAGCTGGCTTTTCGGTGTGCAGGGGCTGAAGGAAGAATATCAGTTGGGTGGTAACCAGTTTTTATTAGCTCTGTTGGTCACTGGGCGTGAGCATGTTTACATAGTGGTTCTTAGTGGGGAGAAAACAAGCCTGTCCAGAAGGTGAAGTCTTTATCAAAGACCTTGGCCACATTGACACCAAGTGCAATTTTCCGCAGTTATCTGGAAATGCTTCCTGTAGAAATGAAGTAGTGTGCTTCTATCCAATGAATTAGCAAAATGATGGTGCAAGAGCAGGATACTGGCATGAAGTTTACCTCCAGTTGTCCAGCTCTTTAAGGACAAATCGAGGACTATTCCTGATTTTGAATTAAGAAATTATCAATATCTTGAATATGACCATTTCTCCCTTAATTTTGTGCACAGTGTCTGCACACTAAGGCATCAGAGAAATCGCTGGAGCAGTTTCTAGTTGTAATAACGCTTCAAGGATCATTTGAAGCAATGGACGAGCAAATGACACTTGATGGTAGCTCTCTGGTTGAGAGAACCCAAAACAGGCAAAGCCATTCCTGTCCTCCTGAATGAAGAGAAAGTACATGATGGAGGAGAACTAGAGACTAATAGTGGCCTGCTGCCGGCGTATGACTGAAAAATTAGACCACCGTTGTGATGGAGTGGTGTGTGTGTATGTCTTTGTACATATGATGAGAAGATGGATTTCAGAAAAAATTTCTTTTTCTGGAACCAAATTGTAAACTTTAAAAATTTCCTCTGATTTAAAAAACTAGCCAACCGAACAATCAGTGCCCCTGACACAACAATCTGTATGTTCAAGAAAATGCAGTCATGTATGTGAAAGCACTAAAGCAGAATGCAGTATTGTTTTTAATCAAGTATTTTCTAGGATTGCTTTGACTCCCTTAGATCTGTTGGTAACACTTCTTCAGGCAGTAGATAAAACTACCAAATTTTCCTTCAGATTTCCTTTCCTTAAAAGTGAGGGTAATGTTTGAAAATGCATATTTTGTATTATTATTTAAAATAATTAAAAGTGGAAAATAGGTGCTGTAATGAGAACAGCTAACACATAGACAAATAAACCTAATTAAAGCTGAACAGTGAGCTGTAGAGGTGGTGAGCTTTTTGAGTGTACCACAGTAGATGGATGCAAGTAACAGAACTACATTTTTCGTCCCAGTATCATGTAAAGAAAATAACAGGGAGACCTAATTATACTCTTCCCTCTCTGGATTCGGAATCTTTGCAAAATCAGTGTGCTATAAGGGTGTTTATAGCTCCAGGATTAGGCGGTCTGTCCTTCAAGAAAGCTCAGAGAATTTTTATTTTAACGTAGACATTAGTTCAATAGAAAAAATCCTGAGGAAGAGTCTATGTTTTAATGTTTTGCTTGCTTTTGTCAAAACCAAATGCCTTCTCCAACCTGAACAAAGTTCTTTTCACTCAGAAGCACACTGAGATTGGAACTGAAGCTTGGATATGTACTGTGAAGGGAAATGTTACCTATGTATATGTAAAACATTTCTATAAGTTTTACAGCCTTGTATCTGTGGCAGTTCTGGGCTAACCTTGGAGCAGAATGGGTCTGAGCGAATGGTGAGCTCAGAACGGTTCCAGCTTGGCTGGAAATGTGAAAAATGTGATTTGGAGACATGGAAAAGAAAATTAATTGGAGTAATAGGTCTGGCCCTTGCAAATAGATTGAGCCTAATGAAATTAATATCTGAAAATTAGTTATAACCCCAAACTGATAATATATAACAAAACCTAAGAGAATATTTGAAAAATCTGCAAGTAACTCCAGGATTTTTATGCAGAGGAGTTCCCAGGAGTGGAATAAGATTATCTGCTTTTGTTTTCCCATAGGATATTTGAATTGCAGTAAGCAACCCTGCTACACTCATGTGCATATGTTTCCTGTTGCAATCAAGTGACAGTTTGGCTTGACTTGTAAAAGGCTGAAATGCCTGGATTGTACAGTATTAACTGGGTAAAAGTTTCCTAAAGTCTTTTGGCAGTGTCTGATTTTCATGAAATAAAATATGCTGCAGCAGTTTATAGTTTGTTTGTGTGTATATTAACCAGTGATTGAATTTATTCTAAGCATTAGCTTGCTTGTTTATGAGAAATCCTGGAATAGCCTATTTTTTTCGCTAGACTTCCAGGCTAAATTTGATTGGAATCTCGTCAGGAGGACAAGCTAGGCTGGTTGCTTTTGAATGTGTTTAAGGAAAGTTTCATAACTCCTTCTTTGGTATTCTTCCAGTAAGGCCAGATCCCTTTTTATCTATGAAGTTTAAAGCTTGAGGGGACAATAAAGACTCAAATCAATTGGAAGTAATTGCAACTAGATCATCAGCATAGTTTTGTTTAGTTTATAGTGTTTATTTAGTGCTCTCCTGTTGAGGAAGTTTAATCAAGTTTCTCATGCTGCGAGGAATTGCAGGGAGAAAAACCAACAATCCGGGTGCTTCTTTGGAGGACTCTACCTCATGTATATGTAGTTCTGTGTTTGGGAAAGAAAGTTTTTTAATATGTGGTGCAGCACCTGGAGTGGTTCCTCTGGAACTGGGCATGTGGATACAGGGGATCCCTGTTGGCTGAGTGCTTTCAGTGGGGCCAAGGTTGTCCCCCTGTCAATGCTCTTAAAACATCAAGAAAGAGGACCTCCACTTTAAAATTAAGTCATACAGCAACATAGGTGAGTCCTTTGATTGCTGATGCAGTGGCTACAGTTGTGTTAATGCCAGGTCCCTGCTGTTTTGGAATAGACAGGGTAGCCTCTAGAAGATCTTGGCTCATTGCTTGTTATTTTTTCTTCTTGTTTAAGTCTGCTGTTACGCCTCTCATGTCAGAGGGCTGGGTTGGTGCCCCGTGCAGAGTTGGTGCTACACTGTGCAGAGCTAGAATTCTTATCCCCCAAGTCTGAGCATATGTGCTATGGGGGCAACTTCAGGTTGTTTTCGTCAGGGAAAAAGATTTGATAGGGACAGTAAAAAAGCAAAAGTCTTGACCTTTGAATGTGTGGAACGTCACTGGGGATTATCCTTACCCAATATGCAATTACTTCATGTTAGAAGGGAGAACAATAACCCAATTCTTCGTATCTGTTTCTTCTAGTATCATAGAATAGTTGTAGTTAGAAGGGACTTTAAAGATCATCTAGATGTCTGCCCTTTATCTCCCACATCTTTCCCATCCTTGAAATTCCCATATGGATATACTCTCAGTGTTTTAGCAGCATGTATGGTTTTTTTTTTCTGATTCACTGATGGGGCTGAATTTCTTTCAGGGTGAAAGAAAAGCATCATGTAAATTGAGGTTCTGTGATTCTATTTCTGCACATCATGTGTGCTGCTGTTGGCCGTCCTGGGAACAACCATTCCCCTTTCTTAGTTTTAACGACAGTTTGTGAGGCAAAAATGAACCCAACAATACTGTTGCTGTTGCAAGGATAAGGTTAGGGGAATGTATTTAATCACTAGAAATTGATGAATATATGGCTTTTCTTCTTGAAATAAAAGACAAAGAGTCTGCAATCTGAATAATTCCTTTAATGAATGTTACTGATACTACTGTTATCAGGTCTTCAGGTAGTAAGAATTATTTGGTCTTCTCCAAACCTGGCTATGTTCAGTATTTGTACAATATGTCCTTCTTTTTCCTTCTTGAATTCTATATATGTTATTATTTCCCAGCCCCTTTTTTTTTAAATGCAGTTACTGTCTGTGACAGCATTCTATAGTATTTTTCCATCATATTTGTATTTATTTCTTCCATTAGTAAGGTAAATGTGGTGGAAGGACACACTGTTTATCCTTTGTAAAGCTGCAGTAAGCTTATAGCCTAAACTGTTGCTGGTATAGAGTTCTGGAACTTGTTAGCTGTTCATTTACATCTTCAACAAAAGTGTTAAGTATGTAAGTTTTGAGTAATGTTCTTTTTCCATTAATCCTACAGCTTTCTTAACAGTAAGGAAGGAACGCAAATCTTTGGAGGCTCATCTGGGATTTTGATGGCCCAATAAAACTAAATTTTTTTGGCATGAAGCCTTTAAATGCTGCAACAGCTCTTGTATGTGATTGGTATGATTTAGAAAGACTGCAAATGGCAAGCACAGTATTGGACAGTTATCTTGATGGATTCGTCAGAGGCTTTTTTTCCCTTCTTCCCTATGGCAGAATATAGTCAGCTAAATATTTTCTTTCTCACTGTCACAAGATTCAAATTTAAAATGTTTTTTAAATTCTGTACTGTGTCATGAGACTTCTATATACACTTTTCTCTGTACCATACGAGTAAAAAAGAAACTTTAAGAAACATGCACTAATTGTGAGACAGTTATCAACTTTTGGGAGGATCTGACTATTGATGTCCTTGGTTAATTTATGTGTTTATTTTATTCAGTCATTTTTTCTAGTAAGAAAAAACGATCTATTTTATATATATTTTTTATTTTGCATGGATTTACAAGTCCATATCTTTTTCTGTCAGTTTAGAGATTATGCACCTTGAACAGTAAACATGTGTGTTTCACTCTGTAATGGACAGGACCTTCTGTTCTGGCTGATAATTACCCTTGATATTACCTCCTTCAGTTTTTGTTCAGTGATCTGTAGGATGAAGTTCCTGTTATCTCCATTGTCTGCAGAGATATATTTTCAGTCATTTACTGAAGGACAAGTTTTAGGTAAGTACAGGCTTGAGCCAATGGGTGAAGGAACCTTGGCAATGATCCTAAGTTATCTTTTCTGTATCCATGATCCAATTCAAGGCCGCTTCCAATAAGGACAGGTTCAGGCTTTTGTTCAGGCTTCTTTCAGATGTCTAAAATACCACTGTTTCCATTAAAAGAAACAAAAAATCTAGCCCATAATTTACAACCTTACCGTTGGGGATTTTCCCTGCTGGTGAACTGGCCTGTGTAAAACCGCTCTAATTCTTCCTAAATCTTTAAATATCCCACTGAACTTGTGGACCACATCCCTTACATGCTCCTATATTTTGTTATCCTGAAAATCCATTTCCTTGCTGCTCTGCTGTGGCAGTCTCCTTGGTTCCCGAAGCTTTTGTTCTGCTCCAGGTTGTCCCATTCTAGTACGGAGAGTTACATGTGAGACAGAGCCCTTCAGGAGGATTCACTGTGTAGGTGTTTGTCTTCATGGCAGTTAGCTTTCCAGGATGATCATGTGTAACCTGGTTACTGGACCAGTAGATCTGTCAGTCTCTCTGCTTCTGAATTTTAATAATTCTTCTCTAACTGTTCTCTTCTGTATTATACAAAATATTGTGTACATTTATTTTCTTGAAATGTCATTACTCATTATTTTTATGCTGAGCTAAAGTGGTTTGTGATTAGTAACCTCAAGGTTCCCTTTTGTTACCATATGCTTCGTCCTTTTATCTGTCTTAGCAAGGCACGATGACCTATTTTGGTTAATATATCTGGGTTTTGAGCTGAAGGACGATAGAAGTGTATCTTGGAATGTCTTGGTTATGATAGAGACAAAAAAAGGAGAGTGATATGTTACTGCAGCATAGATTCTGTTGTGTAAGATGTTAGAAGCATGTTAGACACTGAAGGCTTTTAAATGTCACCCTTGTTTTTAAAAACTGTCTTTAATAAGGAGTTCGCTTATCTACTTCTGATCATGCTAAGACCCTTCAAACAAACCTGACTTTGCAACAGGAATTCATTAAGGTGCCACTATGCCTTGCATCCATGAACAGAGGTTCTCTGCTGCCTGGCAGTACGTATTCCTTATTGACTGACACAGCTACTAATTATTTTTTTTTATTAGACGATTTTTTTATGCAACTTTGAGGACTCGTCACTGAATGAATCCATTAAGAGGGCTGCCTAGAGGATATGTTATTTTTGCAGAACATGCAAAAAAGTCAGAGTCACTTTGCAAGCTGAGGGCTGTGGTATCATACAGTTTATTTCCCTTACGGCAATAATTGCATTTGCTATTCAGCTGTTTCTTTATGCTTAGAATTTACTGATTGGCGGGAAAAGACTTTAAAAAGATTAATGAATCACACCCATGCTTTTTTTTTTGTTACATTGTCTTCCATTAAAAAAATAAATCCCATTTTCTTCCATATCTTACAAGATCTGACAACTCCATAGGTAGTTGTTGTTTATCTATTTGACCTTCTTAGGTGCTTCAGACAGATAAGAACCAGGCCATAAGCCTTCGAAATTGTATATATAGTATTCCCTAACTGACTACTAACCAGTCCTAGAAATTGCAAGACTCATACTGTGTGGCGAGAAGGGTGAAAGTGTTGACTTCATAACTGTGTATCTGCTTTGCTTAGTAACGACCTCGGTGCAGTTTTATTTAATCTTGACTCGGTGAACAAAGAAGTGTAATTGACTTAGAGACTGAACTTTCTGAGGCAACAATACAGGAAAAACTGTGTAGGCTTGGTAAATGAAGATGAAACCCAAGATCCATCAGGGCAAACCCAGGAAATAAAGTGAATGGTGAAACTGCAGGGTTTGGCCTTGAACAGAGCTGATAGCTGGAGGGCAGGAACAGTTTATTCTCTGACCATTGGGATGCTTCCGCTGACCTCGCTGTGTTGCATGGGCTGAGAACAATGTGGTTTTCCCAAGCATGCCAGGGGTGATCTGGGGAAATCTTACTGGGAGAAGGGGAAAATGAGGGTTTGCTAGATTACCAGCATTTAGTGTTGCTTGTGGCCTTTTTCTTAACTCCCTTCCTCCCCGTAGTCCCTGGAAAGATTAAGTGTGTAGAATTACTGAGCAAAATGAGTTCTATTTCTGTAATCTGTAATTTCTGTAATAGCAGCACGTAAAGCTTATCAAAATTATTGAAAAGCTAGAAAATAGACTGGTTTGTAGTTAGAGTTTATTTTAGCATGGTAAGAACTTCAGATCCTTTCTGGTGTGAACCTTTTATTCTACATAGAGTTACTGAGTGCAACTGGGCCTCTTGCATGCTTTCTGGGGATTGCTCACACCTCCCCTGCAGTGCTACCCTGGCTGGTCAGTTAAAACTTGCCCATTAGTACTGCAGTCGTTATCTCCTCTTTGGTACCATTTTAGAGGTACTTGAAAAGTTGCCATTAGTTGCCTCTGCACAGCATTCTCATAATTTCTGCAGAAAAATCACTTTTTTTTCAGGCAGAAATACTCCAGGTGCTATTCGTAGGAGGGGCAGGAAGGACGAAAGGCTTCCATGCCTCTCTTTAGGTACACATGTTGCTTCTGTACTTGATTCCTTGATAATCATGTTCCCAAGAGGGTCCTTGTCTGCGCAGTGAGCCCAAAAGGTTTGTGTTCTTTAGCTGCGTGCAACTTCAAGTTCATCCTCCTGCCTCTACTGGTAGGAAAGAGAAATTGAGCTGTATTTTCACTTCTGTAACTTTAAAAAACAACCAGATGCAGAACCGTGGAAACCACTGAGATTTCTTTCCAAAAGCAGGGGAGAAACTTCCCTCTTTCTGAAGCATTCCAGTGTTCTTACAGGCTGTGTTTGCATAGGTGGGTTTAGAATCTCCTGTCACACAACATGTTCATTTACCATCTTATTCTGTGGCCTGGTTGAAGCAGGGCACTGCTTTTATGATGCTTCCTTGAAGCCCTGTGAAAGTCGATGGGGTCTGCTGGGGGAGCCTGGAGGCTGCTGTGCCATCTGTGCTGCAGCAGGACGAGTTTGGAGAGAACTGAAATGAGGTGCTGTGAAACTGCTGAGAAATGGGCAGAGAAAGTTTTGAACTTATTGAGTGTGTTTTCTTTAAATAGTAAGGGGGAGTCAGATCACAAAGGCTGGCAGTGGTCTGCTGGTGTTTCACCAGGATTTTGAGTCAAATTCTTTCAGTTTGAAAGCAACAACTTGGAAACGTTAACTTAAAATTGGTAGTGTGAGGTGGGTGAAATGTTTAATACAGAGTTTGTGAAGTAACAAAGGTGTGGACAATGAGGAAGTTGACACTGGGGTGCATAAAAAATTACACAAACACTCTTTTTTATAAATTCCTCTTCAGAATAAATCCAGCAAATTAAATTTCAATGACAGTTTCTACTTCTGTGAAGGCCTTACCTGTACAAGTTAGTTTCACTTAAATGAAGCACTTGGTGTCAGTGACTTCTGAAATTAAGTAGGTCAAAAGATGCATCTTTTGTATTGTCCTTTATTGTATCCATTGTGTAAAGTCATTTAAAATATATAAGGCAACTGAAGGGGAGCTACCCTTTTAAGTATTTTAGATCTCTATTTTGTGTTTTTATTGTCCTGGTTTAGCCCCAGATGGCAACTAAGTATCATGTGGCCACTTGCTCGCTCCTTCCCAACTCCCTGCCCCAGTGGGATGGCGTGAAGAATTAGAAAGAAAAAGAAAAAACTCGTGGGTTGGGATAAAGAGTTCAGGAGAACAGCAAAGGAAGAGGAAAAATATTAATAATAATAAAAGAATATACAAAGCAAGTAATGCACGGTGCAGTTGCTCACTATCTGCAAACCAGTGCCCATTCCTGAGCAGCGATCCCCTCAGCCAGCTCCCCCAGTTTATATACTAAGCATGACATGATATGGTATGGAATATCACCCTGGCCAGCATGAGTCAGCTGGACTGGCTGTCCCTCCTCCCAGTTTCCTGTGCACTTCTCACTCTCCCATTGGCAGGACAGTATGACAAGCTGAAAAAATTAACTCTATCCCAGCCAAACCTGGGACACTTTAGACTGGACAAAGTTCTACTTTTTACATTTTTCCAAGTGTAAGTGCTTTTCATTTTTTGAGAAGCAGAAAGGCTTTTCCATTACATATTTACTTTCAATGTAGCTACCGGATGCAGAGAGACTATTTTCTTTTTGAATAAACTCAGGATTAAGCATTCATTTGGAAGCTCAGGATGTAGGAAAGCTTTTTCTTCTTTCTTTGTCCCTTTTAATCTATGAACAAAATAAACAGATGGGAACAGATTAGGATTATATTCATTAAAGCTTGAAGCACACAAAGAACTCCAGGTATCTAACTGAAGACATCTTGCAAATGAGGTATCTTACACGTTTAGTGTTTTTTAGATACCTAATATAATTTATTGATATTTCAGTAAATTCAGTTATTAGTGAATTAAAAAATTAATTATTGTCACAAATCTCAATCACTGTGTGGTATAATAAATCACTCCATTTTAAATAGCAGTGTTGTTTGTGGTGGTTTGTTTTTTTTTTTAGTTTTCCGATGCATTTTTAGGGTGACTTTTAAAACATCTGAGTCGTTTAAGTTTAGTTCCTTCTGAATGCAGTGCATCAAAAGCCATAGGTAAATTGACATCTCAGTATAAAGAAATAATTCCACTGCTAATTACTAGGATAGAAGATGTAAAAGCAGTAAATGTAAACAAGAGAATATAACACTTAGAAAAGTGTGTAAGTATTGTTTAACCTGCTGGTTATGGAAAAAGAGGTTCCAAAGTAAATGTAAAGACTGTATTTAATTGCAAATGAATCTGAGATTTATCAACTGATGGAAATGAACTTCTAGAGGAAAATGAAAGAAGCAGTTTTTAAGTAAGGTTTTGTGCTTACTAATGTGTTTACCTTCCAGTAATGAGTTAAGCCATCTGTTTCATCTTTCTTTCATTTGGATCACAAAGTTTGTCTAAAAATACTTTAAAAATAGCTTTATGCTGGCTTTTTTCTCCGCTCCTCCAGGTTTCATATACTAGTAAAGCATGTATTCAGCCATGAAGGCGAGTCAGAGGGAAGCCTTGCCAAGGTGCAGAATACAGCATAACTGTATCTTACTTAAATGTTGAAGGACAGATGCATAGAAAGGCAGCAGGTAGGGTGTTATTACTTATGATTAGCTGCAGAAAAATAACCAGTTCTTTCCAAACAAGGCCTGTGATACTACTGCTACTTGTTCTAGTGTGGGAAGAGAAGATGGGGTGGGGTGGGGTGGGATGGGATAGGGTAGGATAGGATAGGCTATTTTCAGTTGGATGAGAGATGTATGAGCATCAAACCTACTTTCAACATGCTTGTGTGCTTGTCCATGTTTGAGAGACTTTCATCTCATTTTCCCCTGCAGACTACTGTGTGCATGGCTGGCAGAGTGTTTAAATGAGATTTTTGTCCCCTACGTATGTGAACTTGAATTTTCTGCCATTTCACATGTTGGGGGGGAGAATGAAATAGCCTACAAGCAGATCCTCCCAAGCACAGTTCCTGGAAACTGTATACTGTCGTGGCATGTTTATTTTCTGCTTGCCTCCTTGCTGTGATAAACTCAACTTTTTGAGGAAGGGAGCAGACAGTTTATTTAAAAACCTGTTACAGGAAAATGTCATTTATGTAAGCAACAGCAGATCCCTTCATGCTACTGAACCCCTATTTTCCTGTGCAGAAACTAGAGGAATTGTTTCTGTGAGTCTAACAAAATGATGCCTGGAGTCTAGAGCTACCTTACCCTGTTGTGTTAGAGAGACTTCTTCAGCAGAGGCAAGGCTGAAAACAAATTCAAAATCGAACAGTCTCATCTGTGCTTAAAGAAACTGGAAAGGGCTGTACATGCTTTCTTTTTCAAAGTGGTCAGGAGCGCAGTCCAGTCTTCAGGCTCCATTTTATTTGCAATCTAAAGCTGTTTTGCCTTCAGATCTTACTGAAATCAGAGGATAAAGAAGCATTCTTGGTGATGTGATGGGTTTTTGCAAAGTTTTTTCATGTCCTCCATCTTATCTCCTCCCCCAGCTGATCCGCTTGTGGTTATATCCAAGCCTTAACTTTACATTATTGAGACTTCTTTAGACTTGATGACAGAAATTGTCTGTTTTGCACACATATGTCTGCTGACCTGTAACAATATGAAAACTTAAGCACTTCCTCTTTCCGCAGTTGGATCTGTAAGGGATAGTCCTGTTGCTGGCAGTGGTTCCCAGAAGATTCATCTTTGATTTATGGGTAGTCACAGACCCTCCCAAAGACAACTGGAATGACAATAGCTTTCCATTCAGGTTAAATGAGGGAGCAGTTAAATACCCTTTTGTTGAGATGAGACAATAATCTTAGAAAGATCTTTTTTTTCCTTAACAATGGTCTTGAGACTGAACACAGAAGTTGGTACTGAGCAGTTAGAGCACTGCTGATGATGGCTTCCTTGTCTGACTCCTTGGCTCTGAATGATTCCTGAACACCACAAAGAAGCATATTAAAAATCATGTCTTTTTATGACAGTAAGTGTTGTAATTCTGTTACTGAAAGGGTTTAGCAAATTTCCCTGGAAAACATTCTTTGCCATAACAGTTTGGCTTGCCAGTTGAACCTGAATATAGAAGAGGCTTGGTCATTCCAGAGAAACCTTGTAGGTAAGATGTCTGGAGCACTTAGCAATTTAGAGGAGCAAAGTCTAGAGACTGTGTATAGAAACAAATGGGGGCAGGGGATGCAGTACCCCCAAAATACCACTCTGGGAAGTAATACATTAAAACCAACTTGTCCAGAACCTGTCCAATATTGGGCGAATGTTGGACTATTATGGCGAAGTTTCCTACTGGTGAAGAGGTCTTGCAGAAAGCTGTGAAGCTTTGTGCAGCATTGCTACCATTCCTTCATAGGGTTTGTTTGAAAAATACCAGGATCATAAGCTGCTGAAATTGGAAACACGAAACGAATTTCGTGGGATGAAAAAAACCCAGGACTGACAAATACATCTTAATGTTAACTTCAAAGGGTCTGTAATACAGAGGAAGTTATTACGACTTTTTTTTTTTTTTTTTTTTTAGTATATATCTAGTAGAAAAGGGGAAGAGTTAGTGTTCAAAGTAGAAGAGTGTGGAAGAATGTTGACCATCCTAATGAGGTCTGGTTTTCCTAAATCTGTTATACTTGCTGTGGAAGTGCCTGGTGGTGGATCCTGTGACTGACTCAGCATGATTCTGGGTGCTTGTATGGAAGTACAGGTCAGGACTTTGAATGGGCAATATCTGTCCACTTGGACTGGTTGGATAAAAGTGGCCCCAGAATAATAAATTACCTGCTCTCAAATCATCTGGCGTCATATATTTCAATCTGTACCTAGCACTGGTAAGTTAGAGTAGTACCAGTGAAACATTCATGGGCATGTGTCTTATTCTGTCTGAAAACAGCAGTGCTTTTATTTAAGAAATTATCTCAGAATTAGTGGGAGCTCAGAGGCATGCAAAGGGAAATGAGGTACCAAGAGCTGGACTATCACTGTAGTCCAAATGTGCCCATGGTTTTGCAGAAATCGCAGCTAAGGCAGGGTGTTGTTTATCATGAGATACAGGGCAGCAGATTATGTGAAATAATGCTCTGAATAGAGTTGCTTTTTGGTGAGATAAGTGATACTGTTTTGAAATCACAGTGGAGAAGTAGAGGCAAGTCACTGAGTCATCTTAGTGCTAGTATTGAAGTTCATGGGATAGTCAGTGAGCTGAGACAAGTAAACCCAAGAGCATGGCAAAATAAGCACTAACAGACTTGCTGCCATCTGACAAGTGGTGCTAACATCTCAAGTAAGAGTTGACCTCTTCACACAACAGCATACGGCACGTCAGTGGCTGAGATTTGTTGTTTACAAGCTGCTCGGTTGTATTTCATATCATGCTAAGAGTTAGTGTTATCTTTGGCGCAGGAAGGAAAATGTGGGCAACTGTTCCGTTGCAAGTCTGTCATCAGAGCCAGTAGGAACCAATTGTGTTTTTGTGTGGAGGTTCGTGTGGCCAGCACTGCACAGCCAAGAGCCTGGACAGTGGATGAAGGTGATCTTCTCCAGCTTCTGCAGCTTTCAGTGATTTGTTTAGAACAGGAAAGCTACCACACACTGTAGAAGTTACTTGGCAGCTGAAATGACAGCTGAGCCAAGCACAGATGGGTTGGTTGGTTTAGATTTGGGCTTGTTTTTTGAGGTTTTTTGTGAAATTTTGTGTGCCTGCGTGCAGAACACAATAGGAGAGTGTAAGGTGTGTGTAGAAGCAGAGAGAGAATGCATGAGACGAGATCTTGTTGAGCAGGCGGCAGTCTAGAAAGAGGTTTCAAGTTGCAAAAGTTTCTGCGTCCCTGAATCCTGCTTCCCAGGGGGAGGATTTTCTCTGGGTTTCAGCTCTATCAGTTTCTCCCAAGAGAAATAACATACCTAAGCTCTAAATATTTTCTAGGTATTTGAGCTAAAAATGAGTGATACTGAGAAATGCAAATTCACTTCTTACTGGAAGCTCAGTATTCCTGAAAGGGAAGCATAATTTAAATACTTTCTTTAAGGCACTTAAAGTGTGTTTTTAACAACAGGTGAGACATCCAACAGGTGAGCTGCTAGGCACAAAATATAATGATATTTATGATGCGGTGGTAAGGCTATGCAAGTGAATGTGTCTCACTTTTGTGGCTGCATAAATCTGTTAGTGCCTCATAAATCTCATCAAGAGGTCATTTTCCTGACATCTCCCAGATTCATAGTTTGTATGCCAACCATTTTAGGAGGGTTTTGGGAGGAAAGCTGTGTGAGTGTCAGGGGACATGAAGGCAGAACAAGCTTTAATACCTTTCCTTGCTGGTCAGCTTCTGAATCCCCACAGAAGTAGAGTGGCCTCTTTCTTCTTCCTCCTTCATCTTCCTCATCCCCTTCTATGGCCTTTCAGAAACTGTGCAACTTCTCAAATGACTTTCAAATTCAGTAGCACAGCACCATAACTGAGCTCAGCCATCTAAAGCAGGGTACAGGAGCTGTTCTTGTATAACTCAGCTCTAACGAGATTTTTAGTACCAGGACACAAAAGAAGAGTACGTAAATACAGTTGTTTAATGTAGGCAAAATTACACCTAACCCACTCTAGAAATGGCTAGCACAGCTGTGTTCCTTTAACAGGAACTTGCTTCATCAAGTGCAGCTCTGCAATAGCAAGCAAAACTTTTCCGTCTTGTGGCTTTAGCAGGTGCTGCCTATGGATGTTCCTGCACAACTTGGGAGGAACCCTCAAGAAGAGAAAGGAAGAGGTTGTGCTTTAGGAAATGGGTATCAAAAGATGAGGCTTGCCAGCACTGCACATCCTGCTGAAGATTTCTGGGCCTGTAACACGGGATTTAACCCTGATGTTGCCAGCCAGAGATCTGTTTTAGCCCAGCATCGTACTTCTAATAATGGCCAATAGTAATGTCTAAGAGAAAAAGTGTTAGGAAAGACAGTGATCCCTCCCAGCTTTTGGAAGGCTGCAGTTCAAGGGCTTTGAGCAAGAAGGTCATGTCTGCAGCTTTGTTTATCAGTCCTTGGCAGACTTGGTTTTATGAATGCGTCTAATCATGCGTTAATCTGTTCAAAATTTTTGCCTTCTGAACATCTTGTGACAATGGGTTCTGCAATTAATTGTAGTATGGAGAAAGTACCCCTTTTCCTCTTGTTTTTAAACAAGCTGCCTGATAAATTTCATTTTATACCACCTAATCAGTTTATTCCAAGACATGGTTTCCTAATTTCTTTCTCTATAATACCATTCATGGCTTTATGTCTGTCATCTCATCCATCTCCCTCCCTAATCTAAGGGCACTTCTTAGTTTAGTTCTCTGTGGGTTAAAGCTGCTCCAGACCCCATCGTTGTCACTCTTCTTTGAACCTTTCCTTGTTCCACTCTATCCTTCTCCAAGGAGGGTTTCTCAGAGCAGCAGCTCTAGGCTGCACTAAGGATTTGCACTGGCACACTTGTTCGTATGCCCTGTTGCGCTGGGTATCCTTGACCTGCTCACTCCTGACATTCTCTTTGCTCTCCCAACCGGCACTGAGCTTTGCCATCTGTGAGTGAGTGGTTCCTTGGTTTAATTAAACTGCGATGGCTCCAGGGTTTCCATTTGCTATATTGGCTCCTGCTTTGTATTGTGTGTGTGTTAATACCTGACAAATCTATTTGCAGCTCTTCACAGTTAGTTCTCCTGATTCTGTAATCACCAGCAAACTTTATCATCTTGCTGTTTGCTCAATTTTCCACACAAATAGTGAATATATTGAGTAACACAAATTCAAAACCAGAGCTATTGGGAAAGCTGGCTGTTTATTCCTGTGCTGTTTCTTCTCACCTAACTTGTTAATTTGCAGGACTTTTTATCTTATCTCATGACAGTTCAATTTCTTTAAAAGCCTGCGGTGAGAGATATTGTTAAAGGTTTGTTATAGATCTAAGCACACACTATATATCACAGTTACCACACTTATCCATATGTGCCATGGGAAGTTGGTAAAAGAGTCCATGCCGTGATGGCACTCCACTAATATATCGTATTTATTTGCTAATTCTGTTCTTACAATTTCTATCAGGTTTCTGAAATGTAGAGGTGAGCCTGTAGCCACCAGCCTAGTTCCGTGGATCCCTTTTATGGATATTGGCAGCACATCCTCAGCTTTTTATATCTTACTTGTTAGGTTTGTCTTAGCTAGGCAGCATGGTTAATAGTTCAGTGGTTGTGTATGTTGGAGTGCCTTTAGAATTTCTGGGTGCATGGCATCTAATTCTGGTAACCTGCTGTTTGTCCTAAAGCCTGATCTAATGATCACGTGGTTTTGACAGCCTCCTTTCTCCCATAGACACCTTGCGTTTTCCTGACTTTCAGGAGGTCAGTTTGTCTCCATTGTCCTTTGGCCCTGCTGAGTAGGCAGGCAGACTTCCCTTCTCCCGTATTGCTGCCCAGAGTGCTTCTTATGAGTGAAACAGGAGCTGGAAAGAGGAGGCTGCTGGAAGGCTCGAATTGTGGCCATGGGGGAGCACCTCTTTCTGCCTCAGTCCTCGTTTAGGCTGCCTTAAGCAGGTCCAGAAGCCATGGTAATAATTATTTTTTATATATACACACACACACACATGCATATATACACACACACATGTATATAGGCTTTTATTGCATGAATTATTTGCATGGAAGGTTTACTCGAATGTAGTTGTTTCCAGTCCTTATCACTGAGAACAAATCTCATTTTCAATTAAAACAAACTTACATGGATGAGCTTTTTTTAGCTTTTGCATAGATACTGGATTCATTTAGTATATTAATGTATATTAACTCTTCTGATTTGGTTTATATTCATATCAAGATTTTAATGCAACTTTTCAAAAGCATGAGACATTCCTAGAATTTAGGATCAGAGTGAAGCGGAAGATGTTTATTGTTCAGAAGAGTTAATGTACATTTTGATTTTGAAGCAGTTCAAAATTCGGTGTTCCGTATTAATTTCTGTCATTTCCTATTAATTTCTAATCTTCAATATTTGTAACAAAAATCCTCAATTGTGTGCAAGCTCTGTTTTCGATGTGGATCTGACTTAGGCTACCTTGTCTGTAATGGCTTTCTGGCTGTTTTTCTGTTTTTTAATCCCTGGGAAGAAAGATGTAATTCATTGTTCTAGTCTCAGAATGCTTGTGATGAAACAGAAATGCTGTTTTCTTCCTTTCTTACCTGCTTCATTTTCTCCTTTCTTCTGTATGTGGATATTTTTTATTCTGCTTCAGTTTGTGTGTGTGTGTGTGTGTCCCCTTAATTGCTTTTTGCTTTGGCTGTAGAGTCCTGGGTTGTGTGTGTGAGCTTTGCGCAACCATTCTTATCTAGTTTCTGCCTTTTTCAATGGTTTCTGAGACAACTTCCCTCCCTCAAATCAATTGAGGTAATGTGGCGTGGTGTTGCTTAGCAATGCCGGGAAGCTGATATGCCTGGGTGATGTGTGTGCTCTAACCACCCTGAGCAAAAGAGACTACCTGTCCTCTGTGGTCCACGCAGAGAGGAAATCTTGCATTTTCTAATGTTTTTCAGCATTCTTGCCTCTCTGTGTTTGTGGTTTTTTTCCTTCTAATATTGCCGAGTAATGGTTTTATAGACTTACAGATGTTCCTTCCCCCTTCTTCCTAATTTGTAAAAAACTGTATAGCATGTAGAACTAAAATATAATTGGGATGTCAATCCTTAAAGAGCTGGGTATCTAATTAACTGTCTTGAGCTAGGTATGTTTTCTGTCTTCCTCCTCCACATACCAAACAAAGCTGTCGTGAAGGCAGAGCTAAGCTTTGCAGGATGCTTCAGTCCTCCAAAGAAGCACAGACTGGCAGCCAATCTAGTGTGCATGGCAGAGGATTAAAAACCAGGATGAATTTGATGCCTTCCGCCATGTAAGAATACAGAATGAGTAATTTCAGCAGCAGATGTAAAGTTGTTAATGGAAGTTATTAGCTCTGAAGTATTTATTTAAAATTGTTGATGCTTACAGTGAAATCTCTAAATTTTCAGCTGTGGATAGATTTCAATCTCATTTAAGTGACAAAAAAACTAAAGTATTTTTTCCCACTTTCTTAGATTTAGGAAAGGGGGTATACATAAAACAAAGCCAACCAAAACCCAACCTCCTAATTTCCTTCTCTTATCTTCTTTTTAATAAGAAACACTAGAAAAATTATGTGTAGGTGAATTTAATATCTTCGAGCCGCAGTTTTACCAGGTGGTTGCTCTCATTCTTCACACAATATCAAATAGCGTGGGATAACCCCATGCGTAAATCATGGCATAGGATAAATGTGAAGGTGATGTTTTCCCCTCTTAAAACAGAATGCTAACCCAAGTTCTTTCTTACAATCTTATGGGGAGATTTAGGGAGTGTTCCCTGTCACCCCTGAATGAGATGCAGACCCAGACATCTTTTCTTTCTTTGGTGGCAATTATATTGAGTGTAGCCGTATAGCAGGCATAATAACTTCATCAGACTTTTATTTTCTATGCATTTCATATGGTAATATTTGTGCTTCAGTGAGTGCAAGCTCTCTGTTGGTTGACAGAAACTCTCCCTTGGTGTTGAAAGGCTTGCAGACTCCTTGGAAACTTTGTGGATACGGTTAGCCAAAGCAATTGGGTAAGTGATCACAGCCTTCATGTGCCTCGTACTCACTGTCTCAGTGCTGCGAGATCATCTGTACCTTTGATCCCAGACCTCAGCATAGAAACGTTTTAGAGAACAACCTGGCAAACAGCTCTGCCTCCAGCACAGAGGAAAGGCAATGTTGAGCTGGGGCCGTGGACCTCCGTGGCTGGATCGTGAGGGCCCAGTGAGAAGAATGAGTCTGGGTGCTGAGGGTGAAACTGTTGGTGTCAAAATACACCCAGAAGCAGATGGTGGTAGTGAGATGCTGTCTGGAGGCTGGCCCTTCCTCCATGCTGTTTATTTGAGCTATAAAGGATTTCTTGCTGGGTATTGGGTTGTTGAATTGTTGGTCTTTTTGATCAACTACTCCTACCTCTCTTAACCAGTAGTTTTTGTAACTGACAAATGCATTTCTGGTATCCTCCTAGTTGATTCTTTTCTGTTTTAGACCATGTACTTTGTAGTATGCACTCATTTATCCTTGTCTATAAGGAAGCAAAACACCAAGCTGGTGAGGGGATTTATAGCAGGTTCATTGCCATGGTTTCAGACAGCCTTACGTAGCATAAAAATAGATACAGGAAAGAATATTCTCTTCCCTTCTCTCCCTCCTGTAGCTGTCTAACTAATTGGAATTTCCTTTCTTTATTTGTGTGGTTTTGTTGTTATGGATTTACTGACTGACAGGTCAAACAAATTTGTTTGATGTTTTGTTTGAAAGAGTAAAGTTCATCGTAGTATCTGATGCATTGGGGAGTGACTTCCCTGGTTGTGTGCCAAGGCTATTACTTCTTGCTCCTGTCTCTTACACTTGAGTAGCACTGCTCTGCTAGACTGTAGCTTATAACAAGCTGGTGCAATAGTCCAAGCTGTGTAAGGGTCCATCCTGGGGATAGCTTTGAAAATGATAACCTTGACGTTGCCTTGTGCTCAGCAGAGGAAGCATGCGGAGTACATCACAGTGTGCCTTTAGCTGCCTGCGCTGCTGCCTGGACAGGCTTCTCTTTTCCCACCCAGTCAGGCTGGCTGCTTTACTGTGCGTCCTGCAACCTCCCAACTAGGACGTTGCAAACAGGTTAAGGGTTGTGGTTGTAATTAGCAGGATGAGTTTTAGACTACTGCTTTGTGTATTAACAGCGCCTGGGCTGCATCAGCGAGGAGCTGGGGGAGACAAACCATCGTCCTCTTCTCTTAATCCTTGCTCAGACAGCACAACAGCTACACAGCCTTGGCTGGCTTGTTTAAAGCTTGCTTGGCCATGGCTTCAATGCTTCCTGATTGCAGAGTTGTTTGCCTGTGTACGTCAGAAAAATGGAGGTGGAATGCTGCTTGGCAGTTAATATAGTCTCTTTTGATGTGTACTGGCCAAACTATGTTTAGCTTTGGGTTGGGTAGTTGAATTTCCCTCCCCCCATTGCCTTCAGCACAGGTGTTGACTGTTTCTGTTAGCAGGAGTTCTGGATGCTTTTAGATCTCTCTCCCCAGACAGGAAGGGCATGGATTGGAATCACGCCAATGCCTTGAATTTCCTGCATTGCTTCCGGTTGGATTGATGGGCCAAAAGCTAAGAGAGGACATACTATTTTACAGGCCTGTATTCAGTGTGCAACTCCCAAGGCTCGCAGCGTGCCTCTTTATGTTGGAAAGCGAGTAAATAGCCCCACGGCAGACTTAACTCATATCTTTTATTGACACGTTTTGGAGCAAAGGGAAGGCATTCCAAGTTTAATTGCAGAGGGAAAAAATCCCATGTGGTCTCTTAGCAGATTGTGTGGCAAACAAAGTGCCAATTCTGCCAATCCGTTTTTCATGACCAAGACTTTGACTGCCCAAGAGAAGCCGCGTATGTTTTTTGATTTGTGTGTGTTGCTACTGGTACCAGGCATTTTCTTTCTTCTTGCTGCTGCTTTTGTGGTCAGGATGCCCTAACCTTTCTCTGCAGGGACTGAACTGAGAATGGCTGATGTGATGTCAGGGTGCAAATATGTTAGTGAATGGCTGCGGAGTATTGCTATTTCCTTCACATTTTGGCTTATTTACTGGTTGCAAATTCTTTCAAACTTTCACGTGTTTCTGAACTGATCAGAGTTGAGGCTTCTTTTTCCATAATACCGTGTCGGACAAAGTTTATGTGTTTAGGAAGAAAGTGGTACAATTTAAGGGAGGACTGGTATTCAGAAGAGATTAAACCTTATCCAGGAGTGTGTGTGTGTGTAGGGGTAGAAGAGTCAGATACAGCCTGGCAGTAGAATTTTTGATGTTTTGCTGTGAAGTCTTTTCTGTTGCCCGAGTGCTGCATTGCATTTGGTAGCTGCAACATGTGCCTGTGCTTTCCTGCTCCTCTGTGTCGTGTTCTGCAGTATTTATGTGCCTGACTTGGGCAGCAGGAGAGCAGGAGAAAAGCAACCCCCAAGTGTAGGTGAAGGAAACCTCAGTGCCTTCTCAGCCTTCCACAGGGGCAGGAATGTGCCTTGGCCAGTTCATCAGAGCATTTGGGACAGGGGCATGGGCGAACTGAGATGACTGTTTTGTTCTGAAGAACTGCTCTGTTCCTCTTGCAGTGAAGGTGAGTTCGCCATCCTTTGGAAGGATGCACACTGAGATTTCCATAAAATACTTCTACTTCTGTTACAACCTCTTCCTGCTATAAAGGGTAGCAGCGCAATATTTTCACATTTAGTGATTTTTCAATTTCCCAATCCAGACTGAAGCTGAAGGAGTTCCTAGAGGCCTGCAGGGATGACAGGATGACTACCATCTGTGTTCGGTCAAGTTCTGCCTGGGGAGAAGTGCAGACTCCTTCATGCAGGCCAGCTCAGATTGCAGAGCCAGGCCATGTTAGTGACCCTCTGAAAATATAATCCTACCTGATACTAGAGGGAAAAAATTTCCGTACCTGGCAGATGTTTACATATTCTTCAACTGGACTTTCCTTCTGCTGTGTTCGCTTAAACCGCTGGAAATATTCTATGCATGAATTTTTATAAAATAAATCAACTTGCATATTATATTGCACCAGTGCACGGTAGTTCGTTGTCTCTTTCCCCTCCCATCTGTCCAACACTTGTGTTTCAACTGCCATCATTTTACACCCACTTTTTTGTTCCATCCAACTCTTCCAGCCACTTCCTTGCTTAGCTCATTGTGCACCAGTATGCTCCACATGGGAGTGCTGCTGTGTCTGCATGCTCCTGAAATATGCTCAGAGCTTTGCGTGAGTGCTCATCTCCTCTGCTGAAAGAAGCAGAGACTGGAAGGGGCTTTGTGGATCTGAGGGTGGTGGATGGCTGGAAGCAGTAATAAGGGGCGTATGTATGGAGGAGCTCGCAGGTTGCTGTGTGCGTCTACAGGAGCAGAGAAGTTGGGGGCGAGGTGAAAGCAATGCATCAAATTGTATGCTGTTTGTTTTGTCTGGATAAGGAGGTGTTATTTGGAGGCAGATGCTTCACTTGTAGACCTTGTAGGAATCAGAGTATTCATATGGAGGAGGTATGAGAATTACGGGTACTGTTTTCTGGACTCTCAATGTAGTTAGTCACGGTATTTGCTTTCTTTGATGTTCACTCAAGAAATCAAAGCATCTTAATATTTCAAATGTAATTATGGATTAGATTCTGTTTAAAGAAAATGATTAATGTTGCAAAGGAAAATTCCATAGAGAATAGCTGTAATTCTCCCTTTTTTGACAATTATGACATAATCTTTAATTACTTAGTTACATTTTTCTCCTTTTCACAATCTCTCATTTGTTTCCCTGCGACCATGTGCTGTTGTATATTACATTATCTGTGAGAAAGGTTCTTGTTCCTCACCTTTTGCAGATGTTGCAAGTGGCACGTGGCTAAAGAGAGCTGATGGCTTCCTGCTTTTAAGGAACTGGATTCAATTCATGACAGAGTTCCTGCATGGTTAGGAAGAAACTTAAACACACAGAAAATAGTTAAACTCTTGATAAAACTTGAGATCCATGAGCTAATTTTCAGAAAGCCCTATGGTCCTGGTTGCAGCCTGTAGTAAAAGGATCTGTAATCATGTGTAAAGAAAGCTGCGGGGTGTGAAGTGCTTGAACAATTATTTGGCTGTAAAAGTCTCAGTTTGGGAATACAGAGTCAGTGTTTTTTTTCCGAATTTCACTCTGTTTGACCTAGGTCAATAAATGGATTTAGAGTCCAGACTCTCATTAGAGCCCTTACATATGTGTCTTGAGGACCTGGGGTTTTTGTCTGTAATTCCCTATATATGAAGTAAGGATAATGTGATGCCTCCTCCTCCTCTCACAAGGGAATTATGAAGTGAGAGTAAATACTTTTTGAGAGTACAAATCAGCCTGCTATACAGAAAACACAGAAAGATAGTTGTTAATTCTGTTTTATCAGCACAGTACAAGTAGTTAATAAACTTTAAGGACAGAACAGGGTGGAAAAAAATATCCTGAGTACCTTCCCCATAACTCCCCTGTGCTATGAAAGAGGCAGAGTGGTCTTTTGCAGGACCAAGGAGGGAAATCAGTGAATGTTAGGGTGTGCAAGAATAGAAAGGGATAACTTTGCAGTCTGATCATATGCTTTAATGGAAACAATTCCTGATGCAAATTCTTCCTGAAAGGTCTTCAATTTTCTCCAATTTAAAGAAAAACTGAAAATCTGTTCTCTTTGAAAATGGAAGCTCCCATAGCAGCTGTAAAATGTGCACTCTCACTGGAGGTATCTGGCAGTGGAGCGAGCAGTGCAACGGCAGCAGACCATCATCGTGCTTTTCTGTGTGGCTCTCTGCCATGAGAGGGGGCTGCCCCTGAGTTGGTGCACAGGTGCGGAATGGGACTTGACTTCATGTCCCAGCTCTGGAAGGAAAAGTAGTTGGTCTTCTGTTGAAGAGCACTTTTTTTCCTCCTTTTCATTTGTCTTGCGCTTCCTGACAAGCCTTTTGTACTTTTGGGGCCTGTTTCTAGTTCTTGGCTTCTTATTCTCTTATCTTTCACCTACAGTTTCTCCTCCCTTCCAGACTCGTTGTCAGAGACCAGACAACTTGCCTGTCCTGGCCCTCCTTCCTCATCCCTGTCCAGCTTTTCTCTCACATGCAGTTGCTTTATTCCCTTTTCCTGCCTTGTTTTGTGCACTGCCCTGGGATCCCTGGCTCACTTCCTTGACTGTTTTATTCTCACCCTCGTGTTTCAGGGCCCTTGTCCCAGTCTGCTCCTTTGTCTCCCTTGGATCTGGCGTCCATCCCTGCTGCACTCCAGATGCATGCCTTCTGCTTCCTGACTGCCTGGGTGCTTGCAGCCCTGCCATAGCCAGTGCAGGAAAGATGGACCTGCTCCAGTCTGGGCAGCCACGGAAATGAAAGACGTCTTGGGCTCCTCTATTCCCGGACTGTCTTGTGCCTGCCTGCTCTGTGGGAGACATTTGGTTGCCATTGGGAAAGCATGTGTACTTCAAGCATGCTCAGCAAAGAAGAGCTCCTGGGAGGTACTAGTTATTTACTCTTTAGAGGTCTTTGCATACCATGGGTGTGCTGTATATTACTATCAGATGTGAAAGCTGCTTTCCATGTTCAATGTAATCTAAAGTTACTTGAGACTCAGGAGCCAAGAAAGGGATATGAGTAGAATGTTCTCCAAAGGAAGAGCAATCTAATACCCCATCACCCTGTTTTTCTGATGCAGCAGTGCGCTCTGCTGTGCTGCTTCATTGGGAGACTTGTATTTAGTGAGAGGAGCCATCAAAGTTTTTCAGGCAGCATTTGCTCTGAATGATTTGAAACGTATTATTTACCTTGTCTCTCTTTCTGCTTGATGTTTCGCTGACAACTTCTACCACCTGATGTCTTAATTTTAAAAAAGGATCTGAGTCTTATTCCCTTCCGTCCTGCTTGGATTGTAAAAGCTGTTTCACAGTGTTACTTCTGATGGTATTGTGAGGAGATGAGTGCAGACGGATGGGCTTCTTTTGTTACTATTTCTGCTTTCTCTACTTGCAAATGCTGCAAGGAAGAGAACAGAACAAGATAACTGATGTTTCCTACTGTCGCCTTCAATAGTAACAAGTACGGATTCCACAGATAATCACAGAATCATAGAATGGTTTGGGTTGGAAGGGACCTTAAAGATCACCAAGTTCCAACCATGGGGAGCGACGCCTTCTACTAGATCAGGTTGCTCAAAGCTTCATTGAAAATGATGCTTTTTCACAGTTCTAAACAGGCAAGTAATTACTTTTGAAATGTAATAGAAGCCACAGGGATGTAATCTGCACTGAAACAGGTTTGCTGATGAAGGAGCAGTGGGGTGGTTAAACAGGCCCTTTTCTAGTTACAGCTTCTAAAGCTTGCAAGAATGGTGTTGTACTTTGGAGTAACTTATGCCGGTTTTCATTGTGAGGTAAGTTATGGTGGGAAGAGCAGTTCTGCAGACATGACGGCAGCTAATATTGCTTTTTTGATCTAAATCTGTCTTATATGAAAACCAGCCCTAGCCTGTCTTCTTGCAGTGTATATAATACTTAAATTTTAGCCAGGTATAAAATGAGGACTTACCTGTGGCAGCAGTATATCTTGTATCTCTGTCTTACAGTGTCTCTGGTAGCTGTTCATAGAATAAAAGCAGTGTTATCTATTATCTAAAGACAGACAGGTACTGTATCGTGAAAGATCAGGAGGACTGTTGTCAGACAAATAGGGGCAGACAGTGTCTAGACTGTGCTGCTCAGCACAGGCAGAGTTTCTCCAGGGTTCTTGTAGTGGTTCAAGTACTTGCCCAAAGAGAAACAAGATTCAAACTTCCTTAGGTTTCTAAGTTTTGCTGTAATTTTAAGAAACATTTTTGAGGGAAGGATAAAGACATAATTTTAAAGCACTGTAGGTATCTGAATTTGGATATCCTATACAATTGTGCCTCATGACCTGTTGTATCTCCACGAGGATGCCAAGGAATCTATTAAGTTGTTTGCTAAACAGCAGTACATAAAGCAGATTGTTTTTTTTTTCTTGATGGTATGCACATTTCTTACTGGAAACTGTCATTACCAAGTGTGGCATTTCCTTAGTCAATAATAAAGGCTTCTGGCGAAAGGCATAATTTAAAAAAAATCATTATATGGTCAATTATATAAGCTTGTAAAAATACTCAATAAAAAGTCTCTTTTGGGAACAGTTGTTGAAATATTTCAAGCCTGCGGGATTTTTTTGTTTTTATAGTGGGTTGTATGCTGAGCATACAACTGTGACTGTAAATATATTTTTCCTGGTGGAAGACCTATGTAACAATTTTGTGGGAGTCTGATCACAAGCTTTGGGGAAAAAGGAAACTAGGCAGGGTCATTATGGCTTCAGTTTAACATGTTTGGATAGGCATTTTCCCCAGGTGCATAATGCTGAACACTGATGTTCTTGTCCTCTGCGGTTTCAAGCCACTGGGCTGTAAGGGTGCCCCTTCCATGCAGTGCAGTATGTGTGGTGGCAAGCCCACGAGCTTCTGCATCATCAATGCAACGAATCATGACAAATCTCTCTCTTTTTTTAATTCCAGAAGATGGTACAGAGGAATTGGCTTTTTGTAATACTTCCTTCTCTATCCTAGTATAGTGGATGTGAGCAGAAAGGGTAGATGGGAGTTTGAACAGGACTCCAGAAACCACCTTCTCTTGCAATGTTTGCATTAGAGGCTGAGCAACCAAGCCTAGTCTGCTGGGTATGAGCAGAGAAGATGCCACCCAGCACCTGAGTCTCTACTACTGCCCTTCAGGCTTGAGCTGTTTTTCTGTTAAGCGCTTTCGGTGTCACATTTCTTTGCTTCCACAAAAATTCTGGTCTATTGGCCTTTCTTTGTAACGACCTTTGTGTAATTTCAAGAGTGTATGAGGTTCTGTGCGGAATGATGTGAAGCATGAACGTTGTGCTAGTGAGGCAGCTGTTGGTGGGTTTTAGTAGTTAAGTCAGAATACAAAAAGAAGATTTTCCAAGAAATCTTCTATATTCTCCCAAGAGAAACTGCCAAAGATTCGTAAGACGATGGTGACTTCAAAGCTTTCCAAAAATCTCCCCTTCTCTGCTGCAGACTTCTTCCTACGGAATGTATTTGTTTTGTGTTTGTGAGAAGGATAAATCCTTCACCTGTAGGTATTTCCACACAGCTGTCCCACGTGGTGATTTCTGATCAAGAAACAAATTTTGGTTATTGTTGTTTGCCTAGAACGGGGCTGATCCAGTCCACTAGGCCATACGTGTACTTGTTCCATGCAGTGCAGTATGTGTGGTGGCAAGCTCACGGCTTCTAAGCCATCAGAGCAACAAATTGTAACTGATCTGTCTCAACAGGAGAGAGAAAGGGATCTTGGCATGCTGGCTGCTATATTTTGACCTTCTGCTCAAGGAAGGAAGAGTCATGGAATCATAGAATGGTTAGGGTTGGAGGAGACCTTAAAGTCCATCCAGTTCCAGCCCCCTTGCCATGGGCAGGGACAACTTCCACTAGATCAGGTTGCTCAAAGGCTTATCCAAGGCTGCCTTGAACACCTCTAGGGATAAAGCATCCATGACTTCTCTGTGTAACCTGTTCCAGTGCCTCACCACTCTCACAGTGCCAGATTTCTTCCCCTCTTTCAGCTTAAAACTACTTCCTCTTGTCCTATTACTGCACTGCCTGATAAAGAGCCCCTCCCCAGGTTTTCTGTAGGCCACTGAACATGCGACTTAGGCTCTAGTGCCCAACAGCTCTGCGGAGGAGCCAACCTGCATTTAGGCAGTGTAAATACCTCTACTGTATACTCATACTTGGTTCAGAGAAATAGTGTTTCCCTTGAGCTGTTTTATTTCTCAAAACCAAGACTGTATCAGTTTTCCCCCCAACTTCTGAACAGTAGTGTTAACATAGCTTGTTATTTATTCTTTTGACATGTTTTTATTTCATGGAAAGTGTCTATGTTATGCTTGAGTCTGGGTATGAGTTGCTGGATCCCTTTCAGAATTCTGTTAAATCTGGAAGTAAATCAGATTACTTTCTTCTACTATAAGCACATTCGGCTTGGCTTTCACATGAGGTGTTGCATGGGTGAATGAGCCCAGAGCACTCCAGCTGGTGCAACAGCTTTATTTGTACAGAGTGATGGCATGAAAAGGTTTTGGAAAATGCTTTTAATGGCTTCCGGAGCGATTTGTACAACCACCAAAGTGCTTTAAGTCCTTCTCCACTTTGCTGTGTTTTCTAGTGACAAACTGTGGGCTCAGGTGATGACCCAGTTGAGCAAGAAACTCTGTGCTGGCTGGAAAAACAAGAAAGAGAAGTTTTCTTAAACTCTCTTCATACGTCCATAGCATTTACTACATGACAATAAAGCTTCCACAATCTTTCTGTCCATAATGTGAAATGGCTTTTTGACCTCATGATGATGCTTTTATATCTCAGCTTTAAAGTCCTTTAGGTCTTTGTAAAATTTTAACATGTGCTTTGTCACTCCTACAACCCATTTTATCATCGGTAAAGAACTAGCTAGGTGACTTCAACATGCAGTATTCATTCTTGATTCCTTTTTTCCCATGGATTTTTTTTAGTTGCATTTTGTCACTTGTGCAAGTGTGTTAAGTTCTACTCTTTCATAGGTTTTAGTAATGAAATTGGCACAAATGGGTTGTGCAAAATGGAAGGGGTGTCAATGACATTGAATGTAAGTACATGGTGCCAGTAGTTTGCAACTTCTTCCTAAGCATCGTTTTTTATGCAGGCAGTTTTGACAGCAGGTTAAAAACAATCTTAGCAAGTAGGTTGCGAATTTCACAGCAAAGAAGAAATATCTTCTCTCCAGCCCAAGATAAAGCAGAACTTTTGTAAAAAGATGTGGTCTCTTCAGTTGAGATAGTAAAGTGGCAGGGAAGCATTTTCAAAGAAAAATACTGTGTTGAACTTCACGTACAAGTAAGTTATGAACACGCACTGCAGTTAAATGATGATAAAATAAATGCGAGGCAAGTGGGCAATATTTAATTCAAACTTTAATATATCTAACAAATGAGGTGTTTGTGTAGCAGTGTCTCCCTCTGGGCTATTAAGGGGTTCCTGGCTTCAGGAGCTCCCCATTTTGCTCAGGCCGTGACTTTGGATTTCAAGGGAAAACACAGTTGCTAGGGGAAGAGTCACTAGCTAAGCCATTGGAGCTAATCATCTCCTTGGCTTAGCAGATGAGACACTAATTTTCCTTCCAGAAACAGCCAGCATACCTGTTTGTACAGTGCCTTCAAGTTGGCCGATTTAAAACCTAAGAAAAAGCTTTAAAATTGGCTGTGTTGGTTTGAATAGGATATTGGTATTTGAGTTTCGGGTAAGTAGTGTTGATCGTGGTACAAGGGTCCCATGAAGAGGTAGTGAAGGATGAATGGTGAAGTCCCTAGAGTTTGGGAAATGGTCACAGCCAGTCCCAAGAGTAACTTGTATGAAGAGGTTTCTGAGGAGTTCCTTTTAGAAAGTGAGTGTATGATGTCTTTGCTTACTTAATTGCTCACATACATATATACGATGACTTTGCTTGCTTGTGTGAGATGCAGGGAAGAAAAAGAAATGTTCCTTGCCTGCAATAAGTTTCTAATGCAAGGTTGTTTAGAAAACATAGCACACAGTGAATTGATGTATTTACTGGCTTGTTTAATGTCAATGATGATCACCAAAAGTAATTTTTAGTTTTGTGGTGTTAAGAAAAATAAGATTTATAAACTAGAGTGTCTTGATTCACAAAACAATCTATATCTTTGCGTAAGGGCTGAGGGTTTTTTACAGAGGCAATTGCAAATCACACAGATTCTGTTACTCCACTTGTTGATAGATCTGCTGACAGGTGTGTGGTTAAGGAAAAAGAGGAAAAGCATACATCAGATTTGTGCGGGATGGGACTGCTCTTTGCTGACATCTGGCAGAAGACTTGGAATCTGGGACAGCTGCTAGTGCCGCAAAATTGCAAACAGCTTTAGGACTTGAATGCAATGAAGATAAATGAGCTCCAGTTGGAAGCTGAATGGCCCTAAAGGTAGAAACAGTAATGAATGCAGGCGCTCTGAATGCTGTGCTGATGGGCTTGCAAGAGGCAGGGATTTTTTATCCTGTATGTACATAGATGTTCATTATTCTGGATTGCAGGCTGCATCATCGGTGTACTGAGTAGTTTGAGTTTGTAAAGCTTTGTATTACTTAACTGCTTAGATACCTGAATTTAGCTTTGGTTTCATGTTCTATCTAGTTTGGTATTAATAACTAAGCGTACTGGGTTGCTCAACAAATCTGAGTACTTCACTGGTTCATCTCTGTGACTGTACCATTGAAAGTAGGTTAAGGGATAAGGGAGCATGATTTAGAGGTTTTCAGAATCCGATCAAGATGAGAAACTTTGTGGACTATCTTTTTTGCCTAGAATGGGGCTGATCCAGACACTTCATGTAGCATGGCTTGCATATGTACCAATTATTGATGCAATGGTTGGCCATGTGCATTGTTTCTGCTACTCATGGGTCAGTTTTAAGCTGCTGTGCGTGATGGTCACAAGCACTCTGCTGAGCAAGTGCTGGAGTGGCTTCTTTCATAGAATCATAAAATGATTTGAGTTGGGACGGCCCTTAAATACCAACTGCAGTATTAGGACAGGCTGAGACAGTTGGTGTTCAGCCTGGAGGCTCTGGGGAGACCTTATAGTAACCTTCTAGTACTGGAAGGGGGCCTATAGGAAAGTTGAGGAAGGGCTCTTTATGCGGGAGTGCAGTGATAGGATGAAGGGTAATGGTTTAAGATGAAAGACGGGTGTTTAGATTAGATATTAGGAAGGAATGTTTTCCTGTGAGGGTGGTGAGGCACTGGCACAGGTTGCACAGAGAAGCCGTGGATGCCCCATCCCTGGAGCTGTTCAAGGGCAGGTTGGATGAGGCTTTGAGCAGCCTGTTCTTGTGGAAGGCATCTCTGCCTATGGCAGTGGGGTTGGAACTGGGTGATCTTTCCGTTTCCTTCCAGCCCAAACCATTCTGTGATTCTATGATACAGATTAAAAAAGGAAAAGCCTGCTTTTAATTTTGTAAGTAAGTAGCAGATGCATGTGATCAGCGCGGCCAGTACTTCTTAGATCTTTGCTTCCAAAGGGAAGTGTATGTGTGTGTAACTGAATGGTTCAATATATATATTACAAGAGTTTCTATATTACTAACTGTTAATAATAATAATAATAAAAACCCTCTCAGCTCTGTATATGGAGTGGTTTGGCTTGTACCTTTCCTCCATGATTTTTTTGGCTCCTAAATTTGTTCTTTTTTTTTCCTTGTTTTGCTAAGTTTCTTGGCCTGTCTGAATGTGTGTGTGGGCCACTAGATCATCTAGTCAGCAGAACATTTATATGAAGGTTCAAGCTGTGTAATATTTCCTTGCATTGATTATTTAATAGTATCACTTGAACTGACTGGATTGATTCCTGTGTTTAGGGTTTAATGGAAGGAATAGATTTCTTCTTCATCCGCTTTAAATATCTGTACTGTGCCAAAACCTACCGTAGTAGCACAGCAATTATAGAGGTCCTTTCTTCCATGTTGGTGCTGTCTGTAGTGTGTAATGACTTTAGAAGCTCTTAAAACAGCTTTTGAATTAAAAAGGGCATGGGTTATTATCTTTCTGTGCAGTGACACTTCCAGACAGGGTGCATGAGTTACCTTTATAAATCTCCCTGTGTACTTCACATGCATGAACCCCAGATTTATTTGTAAGAAGGCCTGGAGCCTTGCTATATAGAGTTTGGTGGCTTTTCATCTGGAAGAGAAATCGCTCCAGTACCTAAAGAGGGCCTACAGGAAAGCTGGTGAGCGCAGTGATAGGATGAGAGGAAATGGTTTTAAGCTGAAAGAAAGTAATTTAGATTAGATATTAGAATTTTTTTCCTGTGAGGGTGCTGAGACACTGACACAGGTTGCCCAGAGAAGCCATGGATGCCCCCTCCCTGGAAGTGTTCAAGGCCAGGCTGGATGGGGCCTTGAGCAGCCTGGTCTGGTGGGAGGTGTCCCTGCCGTGGCAGGGGGCTGGAACTGGATGGGCTTTAAGGTCTCTTCCAACCCAAACCATTCTATGATTCTATGATTTCTGCCTCTAGCTGTGACTTTCTTGTTGGCACTTCCCATCTCACAAAGATTTTAGTTTAGTTCAATTAAATTGATATTATTATTTTAAATTATTCCTTTTACATTTCAGATTATGGTGCCAACTGAGGAAAAATTTGCCTCTCATTAGTAGTTGGCATGGACTTGGATGGGTTTTGCTGGTATATCCAGCCCTGCTGGATAGGATAGTGCTGGCTCATTGCTAAAGTTTGCCTGCAGTTCTTTGTTCTTCACTTGTGCCTGTTGAGCTGATATGCAGAAGTGTGTGAGCCCTAATCTTTCATTCCCTTCCTTCTCAGCTAGCACTTTTTTTTTTCCTTTACTCAAAGTGCTCTTTTAAAAATTTTTACTCCAAGCCAGTTGCTCTGTAAAAAAAACTGTTGGAACAAGTTACTCAGGACAAAGAAGAGTAATATGTGGTAAATAGTATATCCTGCCAAAGAAGTGACTGTGTTTGTTCTGTCTGTATGGAACTGGTTTATTATTACATGGCACTGTTCTTTATAGTATACCACAGAACTAGTGATGCATTCACTAATACACAAGCTATCAAGTGCTACCTATCTTTCCCATGGGCTTCTCAGTATTTGTAACCTCAGAGTAAAAGCCAGACAATGACTGGCAGTACACTTCTTGTGCCTCTGTTCAGCTGGAAAGTTACAGATTTTTTTTAATGATCATTGATCAGCATATAAAAGTCATGCAGAATGGGAATGCAATTACCAAGAAAGATAAATAGACAGGCACAATGAGTTTTGTCAGAAACCCAGCTGAAGTGTCTAAAGGTGGGGGGTGAAAGTGAAATAAAATTCTAGTATTATGTGTAACATTTGGCAAGTAAAACTAATGGTCCTTGAATTAAAAAAGAAGGTTCGAAGTTGTGCCAGTTAATGAAAAACCACGCTGAACTGCTGTTGTAGCTCTGCTGCCTTTTTAGGATAGAATAACTATTTAGTAGAAATGTGGTGTGTAATGTGTGAAAGCTGCATAGAAGCAAAATTAGTGAGCCAGTTTCTGAGGTTACTTTCCATGGATGCAAAGCAGAATCCATGTTCAGCAATTGATGCAGGTGAGCTGGTGTAGGTATAGCCTTCTCCTAACAAAGCAAGGAAGGTGCTTTCTGTGTTCTTCCCTTCCTGCTTGCAGGAAAATCAGATTGCCCTTGCTTTCACAACCAGTGTTTTTCCTCTGCTGTCTTCTGGACTTCTCAGTAACTCATCCCCATCAGTGGGATCAGACTGGGCTCCAGATTCTACAACAATTCTGTTCCCCATATTTAGGCCACATAATTGGGGTCATCTTGTACCCCTTAGGATTTCATGCTTGGCAGACCTTAAGCGAGGTGGCAGCTGCAAAAAGGCCAGAGAAGGCTGGAAGGACCAAAGGAGGAAGTGCTGATATGGCCAAGAGGGGATGATGCTCAGCAAGTGATGAGTTGTCCCACCTCTCCTCATTATCCTCCCTTCTCTCGTAACCCTAGCTGTTAACAGCCTGAATCAGAAGTACATAAAAATTAGCATAATTCCTTGAAATCTGGGTTCTGTTGTGCTGTGTTTCAAATGTGTTCTTGTTTCCTTTTCCAGGGAGAAAAGGAATCGTAGAATGGTTTGGGTTGGAAGGGACCTTAAAGATCATCCAGTTACAATCCCCATGGGCAGGGACACCTCCCACCAGACCAGACTGCTCAAGGCCCCATCCAACCTGGGCCTTGAACACTTCTAGGGAGGGGGCATCCACAGCTTCCCTGAGCAACCTGTGCCAGAGCCTCCCCACCCTTATTGAGAAGAATTTCTTCCTAATGCCTAATCTAAATCTTCCCCCTTCCAATTTAAAGCCATTCCCCCTCATCCTATCACTACTTGCCCTTGTAAAAAGTCCATCCGCAGCTTTCCTAGAGCCCCTTCAGTTTCTGGAATGCTGCTATGAGGTCCTCCCTCAGCCTTCTCTTCTCCAGGCTGAAAAGCCCCAACTCGCTCAGCCTGTCCTTGTAGCAGAGGACTTTTCATGTTGTTCAGCACTGTAGCCAGTCTATTAGCCTTACCCCAGGGGTTGATTACCGTGTGTATTTTGGAAAGTTTGCCAGTTTTTTTGTCTTCATGTGAGACATTAAAAAAAGTTATAAAGTTATTGCTTTGTGTAGATACCATAATGCTTAGGTGCAACAGCTCTTATAAACAAGTGATATGGTCTTCTTTGCACTTCTTTTATCAGATAAAAAAAACGTGTTTCTCTAAACATGGGTGAAACAGAGCAGAGACCAACAGCAGGATCCCGGCTGGGAGCTCAGGAAAATGCTGGGATCAGTACCTTGGAGCATGGACAGAAACCACCTGTGACTCCTCCAGGAAAACTTGTCTCCATCAAAATTCAGATGCTGGATGACACACAGGAAACTTTTGATGTTCCGGTAAGTGTGTGGAGGTTGGAGTGGCTAAAGATTATTCAGGCATTTCTAAAAACACGGTTTCAGACTGCTTCTCTCTTTATTTCAGCTGTGATTCTTTGGCTAATGAATTCATTTTGTGGAGAAAATGGCTGTTATATCAGCATTAAATAGATAATGGTGCAACAGAATAACATTAAAGAGTGAACTGAACTGTAAATTACTGTTATTATTCTGTTTCTGTTTGAACAGTTTCAGAAGATGTGAAAGTCTGTGGTGTTTTTTTTCTTCAAATGTTACATCAATGGTTTCCACTACTTTCTGAACAGTTGTTATATTTCCTTGGTTGTTGTTTTGCTCTTGATCCAGTAAACCATAGATCTATATAGGCTTTTTTTCTTTCCCTCTGGCAAGTCCTTAGGATAGTAACTTAGGATAGAAATCATCAAAGTTTTCACTGATTTGTACCTCTTGCAGACACCAAGTGCTCACACACATTGAGTGCAAGGAAAGGATCAAAACAATTTCATCTAAACTTTCTCTGTACCCTACTGAAATTAATTTAGGCTTGTACTTGCCAGAGAAACAGTTACTATTGCTTTTGTGTGTGCATGATCAGAAGAATTAACTTGAATTAGTTTTGATACAGAGACTGATTCTATTTTACATTATCTAATCACTAATGATTTTAACATTGCGTGCTTAGGTAATTAACATGTAAGGTTGTTGGAACACTCTTGCTATTATGGAAGTGTACTGGAATGTATATTTTTCCAAGTCCTCAGGGTTCTGTGAATAAGAAACCGGACACCTGAGTTCAGATTTCATTCTTTGTTACTTGCATTTTAGGTAGCTATGGTAACTTCATGCCTTCATTGCCTCAGTTTTCCTGTCCTTTAGATGGGGAGTTACACATGGATCTTCCCCGTGTGAAAGCGCTGAAAGAATCTTATCCCTGTGCTAAAGATAAAGAAATTCTGATTAGGAAAATCCTCATTTAAAAAAATATGGGTTCTTACCTGTTTGTAAGGGGTTTTTTTCCTGCTTTGTGTGTGTACACACACATGCATTTTGGTGTACTCTCTGCTGCTGTTTGCGACCCAGCTACAACTGTGTGCTCAGTCTCAAATTTTGCTGTAGTAGAAATTAAGCTCTTTGCACAGGGAGGTACATGTGAACTGAACTGTGGGCAAGTGAAATGCTTTTGTATGGAGCAACTTTTTATGCTTTTGTGCCCTTCAGAATGCTTATGAAATATCCATAGCAAACAGACTAAAATTAGAAGTCTTCAGGAAATCACAGCTGTTCAAAAGTGTAGCTCTCGTTTTAAATTATTTAATACTAATGAAATCGTACTGCTTATCTTACATGGTACAAATATCACTATTATCCCAGAGACAACCTCTTCCCCTCCCAGCTGCTACTTCGCTTTGGAAATGATGTGCAATTTATGAGTTAATAATTCCATTTAACAAACAGTTAGTAGGAACCTTTTTGAGATCAGGTTCCTTGCATTAAATTGTTTAGAAGCAATATAAGTAACAGGTGAATGCAATGCTGAATGAATGAATCAATCCAGCTTTTCTTCTGGCAATCTGAGGAAACAGTGTTTTTTTTTTTTTAGTCTTCAGTATTAGAAGACATCAACATTATGTTTTGTTTTTAAACTTCAGCAACATCTGGAAGACCTGGGTGTTTAAGCAACTGTCTGTTCAGATCGCTTCAATATGATTATTTTCTGAGGCTTCTATTTCATAACCACCCCTATTCCAGGAGAGCCCAGTTGGTTTTGAAGTGAAATCTTGCGGTGAAATCTGCAGATACTTAGATTATAAAGTATTTTAGAGCAGATTCACAAACCCTTTTGTCTTTATGCATAGTCAAATGAATCAATACGCATCATTTTCAGTCTGTTCTACAAAGCATTAATTTTTTAGTCCCATCTCACAAAACCAAAAAAACTTTTAATACCTCTAAATTGAGATGTTTATTCATGTTGGCAAACCCATGTTCCCATTTACAAGCTTGCTGTTTTTAGCCAGATTGGTGCAGTATACACAGAAAAAAAAAGTGACACCATTTCAACAAAATATTTTAGGAGCAGCAAATGTGGCTGTGGGCAGAGGATGTTAAACATACGTTCCTAAGCACATCTGTGGGTTTACTCCTCAGTGGAGAATTAAAGGCTTCTTGCATGGTTGGAGGTCTGAACTACTCTTTACAAAACTTGAGCTGCCATGGTTGTGAAAATAACGTTCCAAATACGATACAAGTATAAACTGAGGAGGTTTTGTGTTTCCTACCGTTTCAGGAATTTTGCTGGAAAATCTTTTCTCTATTAACAAATGAGTCAAACTTTGGCTTTATTGCAGCTTGTAATGTGTCTTGCAGGACGGTATGAAGTTTAAGACATGCCAGTTTAATATTTGTTTGTGAAGTCTTTGTAAAAATAGAAACAGGTACTGATGCTGCTTCTTCCTGAATTGGGGGGAAGTAGTGAAGTAGTTGGGAGTATCCATCTGTCTTCTCCTTCCTTGTTACTCCAACAGTTTATTTTGTTATGGGTTCACCTCTCCCCGTTAGCTAAAACTGGCAAAAGTTCTTATCAGTATGGTGTTTTTCTTGGGTTTGTTTTGGTTATGTGTTTGGGGTGTTTCTTGTGTTTTTTTGGTGGTTTGTTTGGTTTTGTTTTAAATGATGTTCCAGGAGGCGAGATTCAAAACTCTTGCACTTAGGCAGTCCCCTTTCTCCCATCATATGCAAATGACTTGTTTTTATTAGAGCAAACCCCTTCAGATTTCTGTGTCTGTTCTGTATATAACAACACAGGAGAATAACATGACCTACTTCCATTCTCCTCCAGTGCTGCTGCTTTTTGGGCTATTTAAAAGTGAAGTAACTCCAGCGTCATTTGTCCTTCTAAAGGAAAGTTGATTTTAACTGACCAACTTTTGATGTTAGTGTTTTGGTGCTATGTAATCATACCATGTCTGGCTCATTGTACTAGCTTCTCACAAGCCAAAAAAAGAAAGGAAAGAGAGATCCACATGGCTTCATGTGGGCCTGTAAATGATATTTTTTCCAGGATAAAGCCCCATGGAGTATATGGAGAGAATTTTTATGGGAGACTTGAAAAACAGAAGCCACAATGAAGGCCTTTTCATCAGATTGGCAAATACTGTATTATAAAAGGAAAGGTACATAAGAAAAATTTTTTATGCTGCTTGATGTTAACAAATTGTATTTCATTGCAGTTTCCAAGCATTCCTATATTACATAAAGCCAGTGAAAGCTTGAATAGATAATCTTGGATCTTTTACACACATCCAGTTAGCTGGCAACATGACTCTTTTCAAGGAGATGCAGATGCTTGGGGGTGGTGGTGGGAAGGTAAGCACTGCTGCTTTCGCAAAAAAAAAGGTACTACTACGTACATTACTTTCACTTTGTATTTATTGCCTTTAACATAAAAGGAAAGTGTAAGATTCATCATCTTCCTTTTTGAACACATTTTTGCCTATTCTGCTATGACAAGATAAATTATGTAGAATATCCTTCCCTCTTTTAAGTTAGTAATTTTTTTATGACTGCATTTCTGTACGTGTAGTCTGAGTCTGTCATGACCTCTTAGACAAGAGCTGGCTTCAGCTGCAGTTGTAGGTGCTTAGTGCCTAAAAATCAGGCCATGAGTTGAGAGTTCGTGATCATTCAGTGCTTGCAGCTGTTGGTTTTAGTTTTAGCTTTATGGAGGGGTTGCATGCAAGTGTGAAATAGATTTTTGTCTCTTGCTTTTTTTTTTCTAGTTTCCAGTTTGGCTGTATTTACTGGAAAATTAGTTAGACATGCTAACTGAAGATCACAGAGGTCCAAAACACTCCAGTCCGTTTCAGCTCGTGTTTGGCTGAGTTGGGTCTATGTGATAGAATAAGCAATTACAACCCATTTCTGCTAGGTAAGAAGACAACAGCTTTAACTAAAATGAGTAATGTGAAGGAGCAAGAACATTTTTTCACCTTCATATACATAATGAAAATCATATAAAGATAAATATTGGGCATTTTGAAAGGTAGATGTTTCTATTGTAAGACTTGAGAAACCCAACACTGTCAAACAGAAGTTGTGTATTTTACAAGAGAGGGTGGAAGTGTACAGTTCTACTTTATTTCTCTTTGATTTCGTTTCTACCAGTCTTATCTAAATTAGTTGGAAGAGAATGAAATTGATTTAATGAAACCATAGTAAAACTTAAGGATTTTCTTGTGTCTGCTTTAGTATGGTCTCCCCTGTAGATTCAAACCAGTTTAAGTAAAAAAAGAGTTTTTAAGGAAAAGTAAAAGTAGCTGATGGTTGCATCTACAGCAGACCATTGTGGGGAGAAAGACCCTTTAATGTTTAGTGTCTATGCCATTTATATGGTATTTACTTTTGTAGTTGTTTCAGCAGCAGAAGTGATCTGCTTTAAAACTACTTCTAAGCAGAAAGAGTCAGTGTTGTTCATTTCTAGGTAACGCTGAAGACATGACTGGTTCTAATGTTAGAGCGCTCGGATGATGCGGTGACTCAGTCCAGGTTAAACCCTACCTGACATGGTGCCTGTCACTGATCTTATCTTACATCTGGATGGATGATGTTGTTGTGACTGGAATAATACTACAGATGCTAAATAGAAAGTCTGAGTTGTTTCTTTCCGTTACATCAAAGGTGAGATCAAAGTATATCACAGGAGGTAAGGATTCCTCTTTCAGTTAGGACCCGGTCTTTTTAATTAAAACCAAACTGAAGTCCCCTTTATTGTGTCTGGAGGAAAATAGTCGTTGCCTGTTTGTAGCTCTCTTTTGGAAAGACCAAAATATACTTGCCTGTCAGATTATTCAAGTTTATTGAACATCTGTTTTGTCTATGTAAACTTTCTTTCCCTCTGAATGTGTTCAAGCTTTGTGAAATATGCAGGGTTGGAAAATGTCATCCGCTTTGAGGGATTAACACCTGGTTTCTTAAGAAACAGGAGTCTCTTAATAGAAAGCAGGGTCAGGGTATAAGCCTTAGTAAACATTGGTTGTAAACATTTCATTTCAATTTGCTTTTCTCTTAGAAGAGAAAGGCTTCTTCATCTGTAGGTTATCTGAGAATACAGACCAAATGGTCTTGGTCTACAATGATTTATCTTCCACTGGAGTTTGGATGCAGTGCCTTGGCAGGGAATTTCTGGACCTCAAATCCTAAATTTTCAGAGAGGACTTCATAATTCTGCCAGGGCTCTGTGTCTTAAGGCTAATGTTCTGGGTGGGGTTTTTTGTTTGGCTGGTTTTGTTTGTTCATGCAGTCGTATGGTGATTGTTGATATTCTTTTTGTGGGGAAAATGCCTTCTGTTAAGTTCTCCCCACCAACTTAAGTGTGTCAGAAAAAGTTTGATATTAGAAAGTCTCAATACTTAACAACAAAGATTACATCTGCTTTGTTATAAATTTGCACAAGCATTATGTTACTCTATTACGTTTCAAATTTCAACCACGGTTTTATAAATGTTTATATTATTTTCTGTAGTATTTATGGGTTGCGGTAATTACTTTGTCTTAAGTATTTACCTCTCCCCTCACTATGTATTTTATAATCACTGAATAAGACAATTTTATAAAAGGAGCATTAGACAGTAAGCCAACGCAGAAACATGAAACAGTGTTTTATGCTTTCTTAGCCAGCTTCAAGTTCAATTCACTATGAATTGCATTTTTTTTCCAGCTTAGGAAGTGAACAGCAGGTCAAATGTCAGTTATTCAGCAGTCTGAGATTTTCTTTACTTCTCATGCCTGAAATTATTTGGCCATCACTGTCAGACTATTTCCAACGAATATAAAGCATTTAAATCATCACTAATTGTCACACCAGCCTTGCTGTATCTTCTTAAATTACAAGAAAGCATTTTTTTCTATAATTCTGTAAAAAATCAATTGCGTTTTTCTCAGCAGAAGATTATTAGATACCCAGTAAATTCTGATTTTTGTTGACATGATTAGAATGTCCTTGTTGAAAGGCAAGGAATTTTGGTGACTTGCATCAATAATTTATGTGCTTTTCAAAACGGAAGAAGAAATAATCCACAAGGAAACTTCTGTAACCTGAGGCAGCAGGCTGTTTAAACTGCTGCTTTCGTTGCCACGCCATTCTGTGGAATGAACAGAAGTGGGAATATAATTGTAACTGCCAGTGGATTCAGTCCATTTTCAGACTAGATTGATGTATTTGAAGATAATTGGGAAATGAATGCTATTTTCTTGAATGAATTAGCCTAACTTGTAATCAGGGAAGGCTTCTCAAATCGTGTCTTTTAACTTGTCTCAGTTAAGCTGACTCACCAAGTCACTGATGCGTGAGCTGACACAAAGCAGAGGACGGAGCTGGCACAGAGAAGGGCAGGTATGGATGGAGAGGCAGTGTGTGGGCATTTCTGAATATTGCTTCTGCTCTGGGGTCAGTGAAATTGTGCTGCTAATTTTGGTAACCATGTCTGTGTCTGTAAGTTGGTTCGCATGGTACTGGTGAGGCTGGATTGGTGCTCTGTGGGGGAGCATGGGCTTCTTCCTCAGCTACAGGTTGTTGCCCTCCACCACCCTGTTTGGAGGTGGCAGTTGTCCAAGAAACAGCGGGAGGTGCTTGCCATCTCTCCTCTTCGAAGTGTACATGTACGGGTGAGTGGGTAGCTAGTGGCAGAAGTGGAGGCTGATGTCATGATGTCATGAGTGTCCTATAAAGGGATAGGAATTGGACTCAATGATCCTTTTGGGTCCCTTCCAATTCAGGTAATTCTATGATTCTCTGATTCTATGACTAATTTCTTCTGTTTCAGGGGCAATGAGAGGGGCGTTCTACCTCTGAACTGCCTGTTGTGTGCTTCCTTCCTCTCCTCTCAAACTGAGGTTTGTCCCTTCTGGCTTTAAAGAAGTCAAAGCTGTAGCTAATCACTCTTTCCTTCATAGTTAGGGTGAAAACATGGTACCTTCAACAGGCTGTTCATCACACCTGTCTCAAACATGTGTTTTAGGATGAGATTAATTGCTCTCTGGGGGTGCTTGTATATCCCTATAAGGGGACCAGAGGGCGATGGCTTAGACTTCATTTGTCATCTAGGCACCTAACTTGTTTCATAGAAATTCTTTTGTTTCCTTCCAGTTCCCACCCAGGCCAAAGTGATGTGTGAGTCTTCTCTGCACCCAGCAGTGCTGTCTAGCTCAGATATGCTGTGGTGGGTGAATTTTACCTGCTGTAGTGCTGCTTTTCTCTGTTCTAGTTGTAACAGAGAAGCAGCAAAATAAAGCATGCTGTGGAGGAATAGTGCTGCAGTGTGTGTGTACATGCCATGATTTACTTAAAGTCCATTCTTTGTCAGCACAAGGCAGTCAAGGCTTAAGTTACTTTCCTTAAGCTCTGTATGAAAACCAGTTGTCTTTGCTTCTGGCTGTATGCTCTAGAGGGGCATGATAAATGAGTAGAATAAGCTTCTGGGAAAAAATAGCTGCCTTCCTCCTCTCCCAAATTAAATGTGTGTTGTCCATAACTAAAGAAATGAAGCACAAGCATGATGCTCTGCCAAGAGCATAATCTTATGTTAGACTTCAGGAGTTTCAAAGCACACCGGGCTACCAGCCCTGCGCTGAGCAAAAGATCAGAAGAGTTGGGCTCAGATGTAAAGCACTGCTGGTATGTGATTGTATTGCACAGTGTGATGAGTGGCTGCTCAGAGCACTGTGAATTTCAGTAAAATCATATATCCTTGTAACTTGTCCTCTCACCTGTTTGAGAGATGAAGGAACCTTTATTGTCAAATCCCTGTGCAGTTTGTTTTGCTCCATTATTTTGAACAGAATGGAAAGCTGTCTGTGTAAACAGAGACTTAAGCAGTACAGGATAAAAGAATAACAAAATGTTATGAATTGTCCATTCATTTCCCTGTTAGTTCATTTTCATTTGAATATGGTCATGTATTAACAATTATTGCCTGGTGATAACACAAATGGTTGAAATGCCTCTCTCCAGGTTTTTCTGGTGAGACGCCACCTGAAGAACTGTGTCCAGCTCTGGAGTCCTCACCACAGGAAAGATGTGGAACTGTTCGAGCAGGTCCAGAGGGAGAGCCACAGAAATGATCATAGTGCTGGAGCACCTCTACTATGAGGAAAGGCTGGAGGTGTTCAGCCTGGAGAAGAGCAGGCTCCAAGGAGACCTTGTTGTAGCCTTTCATAGTTATAAGAAAGATGGGAACAAACGTTTTAGTAGGGCCTGTCTGTTGCAGTAGGACAAGAGGTAATGGTTTTAAAATGAAAGAGGGTAGATTTAGCCTAGATATAAGGAAGAAATCTTTTATAGTGGGGGTGGTAAAACACTGGCACAGATTGCCCAAAGAGCAGATAGATGCCCCATCCCTGTAAACATTCCAAGTCAGGTTGGACAGAGCTCTGAGCAACCTGATTTAATTGAAGATGTCCCTGCCCATTGCAGGAGGAGTCAACTAGATGATCTTTAAAGGTCCCTTCCAACCCAAAGTATTCGATGATTCTGTGATTCTGTTTGCCTACTGTGGGTACCTTGCTCTGTATCCAACCTTGCTTTGTCTTTTAGCTTGAGTTGTTAATTTTTTTTTCATTTTGCACTGGGATTCTTCTCCATATATTTGTCAGAGTTCATCACCTGTGTTTTTTCTTTCCTCAAACCTTCAGTCTGCCACAAGCCCTCTCTTCCTCCCTGCTTTTGCAGGATCCCTGGGTTGCTGAGCTGATGGAGCCAGTGGAGCCACAGCCTTAGCAGCTACTGGAGGTGGCGTTCCCACCTGCTCTGATGCAAGGAAGTTTGACTGTGTGGTAAGGCAGCCTGTGAGAGCCATACTGCATACAAAAGTTTCACCAGTTTAGTTACAACCATGAGCTTGCTACAAAACCACACAGATGCTGATGTGGGTGCAACAGAGGGGAAGGAAAGGGACGAGTCCATTTTAGCAGTGGTTCAGACTGTGGAAATACACAGCTGCAGAGGTGGGAGAGAGAATAAAGGTTAGGAACTCCTCCCCTTAAAATGCTTAAAAATATGATTTTATGTTTGTTCATATTTTAGCACTTTGTTGGTTTTCTTGTTGGTATCTCTTGTTCTTCCGTTGCTTGGCACTAGAGCATGCCACTTTATATTGCTTATCCTCCTTGTCCTCTGCCTCTCCACAGCTCCTTTGCAATTGCCAGTTTAATTTCTTGCTGTTGATAGTCTCCAAACAAACAGGAGGTATTAGTGCAAGAGGATGTGGGATTCCTGGTTGTATCTCCCGAGTCTTCAAAGAACTTCATTCTGATGATGATCTCCTCCCTCAGCCCAATATCCGGTCTTTACATTACAAGCCACATGTTGCACTGTATAGGGGAGATTGCTCATCACTTTTAAAGGCTGTATCTGCACTGCAGAACTAGGGACACTTTCTGCAATAGTCAAGTTCTCATTCATATCCAAACTCTGCAAGTGGGATGATCTATCCAAATTTTGCCTAAGATAATTCGTGGTTTTAAAGTGAACTTTGACCAGCCTAAAGTAAACCAAACCGCTTACAACTATGATGAAATGATCAAAACAAAAAGGCTCCAGCAGTTCTCAGATTTAAAAGCCTTCAGAAAGACTTAGTAAGAGGCTGCCTACCTGTAAAACTTGTCTCCACTGCTCCAGCAAGGTACCTTGACAAGGCTGTGATTACAGTGCCTGTACACAATTAAATATGGCCTTTTACATGCCAGTGCATAAATCACATAAAATGCGTGGCTGAAAATGTCTGCCAAAGCCTTTGCACATATCTGAATAAGGCTAGTGTGTTAAAAAAATTCTTGAATAACTGTCCATTTTTGAATAAAAAGTGATGCGTGAGGCACACATCAAGTACCAGATAACTCAGTGAATACAAACAGCAGTAGCAGAATTGATTACAATATCTCCTTTTCTTATCCCCATCTCCAAAAAAGGAGGCTTTGACTGATAGAAATTACACAAACATAATGCTGCCAGAATATAAATAGCAAATGGTGAGTTGTGACTTAGTGCCAATTTGCTTTTTGATGGCCTGTTGGCAGATGTAAATATTCATCCAGCGCACAGCAGCAGGCAGTTTTTCTCATTTTTTTTCACTGTTACTTTCTAACCTGGTTTTCTGATTGAAACTGAAATCTTTTCTTATTTTTTTAATTTGGTTTGCCTTGTTTTTGTAATTCTGATCCTGTTCTTACATGATAATATCTTCCTATGGCTCTTGATGAATTTATTTATAATAATCTGCTGTTAGTAGATAGTGGACACTATTTGTGCGTTGGTGTTGCTTAGTATTCAAAGGCTACTTCTTCATACATAAAGGGGGACATCCTTTGCTCTTAAATGACTTTTCATGTTTCATTGCTTCATTATCTGGTGCAGATGTTCAGTTCTGTTCCCTTCTGTCACCTCACTACTATCTCAGTTCTGTCTTTTAGGAAACATCCATTTTTGTGTCCTCTTTATGAGCAAGTTATACCACTCCTCACAAGGCTGTAAGAGTTCTTTTCCTGATCTTTTACAAGGAGAATATTTGGACAGAGCAGCTGATACTGGATCTGGAGTGACTGCAAGTTAGGGGAACAGCTTCTCTTTCTGATTACTAGCAGGGATGAGCCAGATCCTCAGTCACTGTGCATTATTGTCTTAGGTTGACTGGTGTTACTGGAAATAAGCTGAGTTACATTATATAGTGATATTGATCTAGAGGTCTCCTTTGTCAGTGTTGCCTATTGAAATTAATCTCAAATATCACAATTTTGTTTTTTAAATAAAATGGATTTTGCAGTATTAAGTAAACTAATACATGCAAACTGATGTGTCAGAGAATGCCTTGTCAAAGCTTATATAAAAACATCTTTTACAGGAATTATAAAAAGGCTTTGTCAAGTATTTTCTAGTGTTGGATTCACACAGATTCACACTGCAAGCAGAATTAAGTGTAGCCCGGTGTTTTATGCTCTTAGATGTTCTGCAGTAATTTATAATCATCTCTGCACTTAGGGACAAAAACTGGTGGCTGGCAAAAGAAAACACTTTTCATGAAAGCACTTCAATGCTCACTCATAGAGTGATATAGTTTGGAAGGGACTTCGGAGGTGGTCTGGTCCAACTCATCACTCAAGGCGGATCCAGCAGTGAGCAGATTGCTCATGGTCCCTAAGAAACACTGACTGTAAGATTTCAGATTACTCTGTTTTAAGACCTTTTTTTTCTTTTTGAGCTTTATTTGAAGTTCAGACTTACCAGTTGAAGATCTGTTACTTTTAAGCCTGTGACTGGCATCTCTGAGGTAGAAAGCTTAAAGTTCCTGTATGGCAAATGGGCCTTTGCAGCCCTATCTGTGCACTTATGAAAGAAACGAGGCAGTAGCCCTTTTACAAATGACAGACATGTCATAAGCTGGTTTATGTTCTAAAGTTCGTCAAACCCCTCAGTTTTTATTCTTAGTTTTTTACTTCATGTGATAACTTTGGTGTGCTTTGAAAGACTATGAAAGATTCTAAAAACAAAATTCAAGTGCAAACCAGGAGCTTCAAATGGCTGATTGTGTCACAACATGTTCAACCCCATGATTTTGGCAATCTTAGGAAGAGCAAGGTAGAAATACCATGCTGCAGCAGAGCGGGCTTTGTGAGCAGGAGAGACTTTCGTAACTACAGCTGCTTAGGAAAATTCAACAACATCCCCCTGAAAATCTGGTGAAAACCTTCTAGATTCGCAGCAGATTCTGGAAGAGCTAGGTCAAGAGCTGGTCAAGCTGGATTGCTCTCATTAGAGAAACAGAATTAGGAGCAGGTCATCTTTTGTTTCACTGACATAAGCTGAGTCTAGCCATTGCTGTTTCTTTTTTTGTATCTGTTCCATGAAACAAATAACTTTGAACAGATACTCGCCTTTCAGTGGAAAGGTCAATTCTCTGTAGAGCATTTCCGATCTCTGCTGCTTGCGTTTCATTACAGGGAAGTTCACATACGTGCAACTTATCCAGGAGAAGTCACAAAAGGTTACTGAGGAAGCAGTTCAGCATTTTCTTGGTCTGAGGGACCGCATCTTTGAGGGGTCACTTAACACTGTTGTTCCACTAAGAACTGAAATGACTGATTTCCCATAACGGTATAGCCGTGAAGGGAAAGGTTGTATGTATTTCAGATTTGGTGGCGATTTTTTGCCTTTGAGGTTCTATTTAGGATGCTTTGGGGGAAGGAAAAAAACAACAAAAGTCATTAGCCTTTGTTGTAATATTTTTCTGAGTTAAACTGCAAGTTAACTCATTCAGCCTTCTGAATGAATTCACTAGCCACCGCCTGTTAAATAATTACTTGAAAATTGAATTTTTTGGCAAAATGAAGCTTTTTCACCTGATAATAAAGTAGCATGAAAGGATTAAATGACTAAAATAATTAGCACAAACTAATACTTTTGATCTCTTGACAGCTCAGGTGTTAACATTTAATTTTTCTATTTGAAATAGGAAGATTTTTTTTAATCAGGAGATGCTCATTTAACAGGAGGTGCTTAGCTGATTTCACTGTGAATTGTGATTATTCCTGAAGATAAGTAACTTGTCTTCTCGCACATACACCATTACAGCATTATCAGTTAATATGCTTGTCCTTCTTAGCCGTCAGATCTTCACAGTGATATTTCCAAGGTGAACAAATGTTACCAATTACTGCTGTTTTCAGCTGGGGGCATTTGAAGGCCCCCAAAGGTTGTCTAGGGGTGGTGCAAATTCCTTTGAAAAGGTCATGTGTGTGGAAAGTGATATCAATGAACTTACTTCCTGCAGAAACAGTCCATGAATTCCTGGAAGCTTATTGCTATGGGCTGAAAAGGACTGCAACTGAAGTGCTTGGGTACATACCTTAGGTTGTAGATGTCCCCTTCCTGGAGGTGTTCAAGGCCAAGTTGGATGGAGTCTTGAGCAGCCTGGTCTGGTGGGATCTGTCCCTGTCTGTGGCAGGGGGGCTAGAATTGAATGATCTTTAAGGTTCCTTCCAACCCAAACCATTCTATGAGTCTGTGATTCTGTATACAGCCCTGTTATCTCTGTACATAAGCTATTTTTTTTGCTCTTCTTCATCTGTCACAATTCTGCTCAATATTCTGGTCTCAAAGAGCACTTTAGCAACAGGTGGAGCCTCCTCTGTAACGGAAGTGCCTTCACCTTTGCTTTCAGGCTTCAGTCCAGTTTCTTTTGCAGTCCTGTACTGGTAGCTAGGAGGACCAGAGTATAAGATGAAGCCCTAAGCCCATGATTTTCCACATCCCTTACTTGTCAGATGGGTTTCTGGCTGTGTTTTAGGCTGTCCCAAGGAGATCTCTTCGAGATAAGTCTATCTTTGATTGAGAACTCATCCTGACCTGCAAGTCAGTGTATGCATTTCTAGTCTTTGCAGTTCCAATTGCTCCCTTGTCCTCTTCTTGTTGGCTTCATTTTTTTCTTATGTGGTTTCTGTATAATCGTTTCATGGAAACATAAAATGCCCTACTGAGTATGGCTGGGGGTCCTTTTGGTTTAACGTTTTGATCCCCACGCTGGCATAAGCTCTGCCTTTCTTTCCTTATTCCCCAGCATCCAAAGTCCTTTTTGAACCTGCTGATGCCTCCTACCTCCACAATCTTTGGTAATAATTTCTAGCAGTTTGCTGCTGCTTATGTATAGAAGCTCTTGCCTTTGCCTCCTCTAAACTGATGTATTAGTTTCATCTATAATTCCCTTCATCTCTGTTTTGTAAGATTTGGGCTATTTGATTTAAACTGCATCACAAAAATTGGCCAGTTATCATCCCAAATAATAACAGGGTTTTAGTGAAAAATGATCCCTGTGGTCGTTAACTGATTAGCAGAATGGAAGGTGAAGAAGATGGGTCTGTTTAGGGGAGGGCAATTCTACTTTGGTGACAGATCAAATGCAGGCAACAAGGTAGAACTGGTGGGAAAAAGAGGCATCTAAGATGCAAATGTATAAGAAAGCATGTTAAGCAAAGTGGGAAAGAATTGTTCTGGGCTCGTATAAATCTGCAGCTTTCCTGAATTAATTTGTTGGGTTTGGCCAGACTTGCAAGACTGGTGGTCTGAGTCATTTGTGTCTTAAACGTCACAGCATGACACAGTCACATAAAGGAAGAACACTAGAAAATAGCAGTGGCTGCACAGTGCAGTCGGCGTCAGAATTGGAAGCAGAATTCCTCACTTGCTCCTCTGTTTAATTGCTTCCTATCAGGTGCTTACGTGTACCAGAGAGTTAATGATGAAGCTCTTAAAGATCACTGCAAATTGCAAGTCTATTACATTAATATGATTAATTTGAACTAAAAGCTGTAGCTAGGATACTGTTGAGGTACAGTTGCGTATAGAGCTGTAGAGTTTTATGTGCAGCCACAGCATAACTGCTCGTTCCTTCCTCTCTGTGTTCTGTACTGTCGTGCCTCGCTTAACAACAGTTCTGACCAGAGCATCGTTAGCCGATTTTGTCGTTAAGCGAGTTGACGTACACACCTGACCTGAGGTGACCTGCCCTAAGCTAGCCTAGCCTCAAGTGACCTAACCTAACCGTAGCATAATACATAGCTCACATAAATTAATAATTATTGTAATACAGTAATAATAGTACATTAATAACAACATTAATACTGTAGTAATAATAATACTGTAATGTACAGTACTTGCCAACTGCATCATGGAGTTGAAGTTTTTAATCTTCTCTTGTGAAGTGAGGCAGAGGGGTTGTTTAAGACAACTTAATGCCATCACAATAGAGGATGCCCTCAAAATAATTTATAGAAATTTAATACAGTGCTGTACTGTATTATACTGCACAATTTCTTTAGTCATCAAATGTGGCAAACCTAGATGATGGCGAATTTTAATAACACTTTTTTCTTCCTCGTGCTGCTTTTACCTTGGTTTCCAAGTCTATGGCCTTCCTTTATTTTTTAGGGATACTTGTGGCAGCTGACTGCTTTTATTTGGGGGGCATATTGAATGAAAAGAGGATGTATATAAGAGCACTTTCAAGAAACTGTTATAGTGACCTCGTTTCTTCACATGCTCTCTGCTATTTACATCTCTGTGGAAGCTCCCATATTGTAGTCTGGATATTGTTAAGCGACACATGACATGGCAGAAGGAGACCAATCCTGTTAATTTTATTTTTGGCAGTGTCAATGTAAGTGTTGGGAGAATGATCTTTTAAGTAATATATTTGAGTCCAAATTATAATTGTCTAAAATATATGTGAGTGACGAAAATAGCTTCCATAACAATACTCAAAATAACCAAATCAATACAGGCTGTTACAGATATCCCAAAACAATGGACACTTGACTTCCAAAACAAATCCTGAGTGGTAAACTTGAAAGTGAGGTGGTGCAAATCAGCTTATGTCAGTTCCACACTTTTTAAACTGCAGCAGTTTAAAGAGAAACTCAGGCTTTTGAAAAAGAAACTGATAGAAAAAAGAGCTGTGATTTGGGGTTTTTTTTGTTTTTTGCACCTGTTTGTCTGAGAGGCAGCTTAATGTTTTGAGTTCTCAGAATGTACAAAGATGGGGGGATTTCAATCCTGTCCAGGAACTGTCTGCCTCAACTGCTTGAAGCAGTGCATGTCCTACTTGGCTTGACATCTGCTCATTGCCTCTCTCTGCTCTTCCCATCTTCATACCAGAGCAGGAGCTCTGTGTTTCTCCTGATCCCTTTTGCCTGTTCCAGCTTCTCATGTCCTAGGCTTCCGCCCCTATTTCAGCCTGTTACCAGCTGCCCGCGGAGGAGTTTCCATAGGATGTTGAGTGTTGCTTGCCATGTGAGTGCTGACTGTTTGGGAGGATACGGAGGATGGCTGGCTGTTGTAGGACACACTGTCTGCTCCAGAAGGGCAGGGATGTGAGGCAAGAGAAATTGGAGCAAGGTTCCCAGCATCCAGCTGAAATGACCAACAAGGTAAATTCCAACCTACCGGAAAGGCAGGCTGTCTGCTGCCATGGCAACAGAATTTTTAGTCCTGATTGAATCTTAGATTCATGGAAAAAATAAGGTAAGAACTGGGAAGGCTAGTCCTACTTATTCTGTGCTTTCATTTTCGTTTTCTTAGTGATGCAGTGTTTGAGATAGAGACACTGAAGGGGAATGTTCATGTTTAAAACAAAATTGAAATTGGTTGATTTTCTTTAAGAGAGTGAAAACGTTTTCTTCCTTGGTACAAGAAAGCTTTTATTGAGCCAACCTTGAGCTAAGTATGATAAGTCAATATAACTTGCAAGCAGCTTGATGGCTTTTAAAGTTTGCATGAACTTTTGTCCAGTGGGCCTTTGTCCTGGAGAGAAAATGTTTAGTTTGAAGGTTAAGATGAAGTAGGTGACTTCTAATTATCCAGAGAATGAAGGCTGTATTCGTACCCTGATTCCCCTTCTTTGCATATGGTTCTTTCATCCATTCAGGCTGTGCTAGTCAAGGAGCAGTACTGTTTGAAGAAGGCACTGTAGAGCACTCTGTCTCTCATCCAGCAACAGCTGAATACTTTATGGAAGTATATTAAGTCCTTGACAGGCGAAGGTAGCCAGCTGGCTCCTGCAGCAGGATGTTCTTGTTCCCCCTCACAACCGAAAAGGAGAAGTTGGCAGGGAGCCTGCTGAGCTTACTGGGGAAGAGGGAAAGCACAGACTCTTGCAGTTTTTTAACTAGGTGGGCTGTTAACTAAAACAATAAAGCAGAAAGCACACATTTCCAGTCTGCCCAGGCCACCAACTAGAAAGTGGTAAGGGGTTGACTTTAATATGAGTAATTAACATCCGAGAGCCTCCATAGTTTGGGGTGGCTTAAGAATCTGCTTACTTAGACATTACAAACAAGTAAAGTAACTTCACTGTTTGTCCTGCTTGAAAGAGCATGCAGAGCTGTGGTGTCTCACTGGTTAAAATAGTAATGTGACAGTTCTACAAAAATCAGAGTTTGGAGATTATTTCAGTGTCTTGTCTTGTCCTAACAAATACCATTCAAGTCAAGTTGTCAGTGTGGGCTACCAAAAAAAATAATTGAAAAGAAAGGAATTCACGTTATAATTGGCAGGTTCAGAAAAGAGGGAGCACTATGCCAAGTTTTGAAACAACACGAGATACTATCCAGTCGATCATCCATTTCCAAAAAACAAGTAGGTGAAAACAGCTTTAAGGCATAATCAATTAGCATGGAAATAGATATATATTTTTGAGGTGGATGACCAAATGTGCTGAGGTACAAGTATTTGAAACAAAACAAGTCTCAGGTCATTAATTTACGGTTTGTTCTTCCCTATACACTTCCTTGAAGGAACTCTCCCAAGAAACGCTGTTTGGATGCTCGTTTGGCTGATAAAGAGAAGCTCCTCATTTAAACACTGATGTTTGTGGTTGAGGAGACGTTTTCAGTAATGTAATAAAGGAATCCTGCTGGCTTATATAGACTCAAACAACAAATCAGATCTGGGTTGTGTTTCCATACATACTGTTCAGTGACCTCTGCTGTATTTTGGAACAGATGTTCTCCTGGATTTTTCATGAGTACTGAAGCTAAAGGTGATATTGACAGAAATGCAGAGGCCTGTATGGATTTTTGCTGTTAGAGTATTGCATATTCCAAAGGTATTTGAAATAAACATGTCATAGATGTTCAACCATTACAAGTAGGCATTCAGCTAATATAGTTCCTTGAATACATAGTCGTGCTAAGCCTCTATGTCCAAGACCCAGGTCATCATTTATAAAGATGACTAAATATCCATGTGTCCGGATTGACCTTTCAAAAGGCAGGAAATATTGCTCTGAATTGCTTTCCTTTAAGGTTTTTTTTTTGTGGACCTCTTAGGTAGAAATGGAAAAAAGAGCTGAATGCTGGTATCAGTTTACTTTCCCAAACGAGTGAAATTATAATAAGCTCTGATACTTTTGTGCTAATTGCCAGTGAATCAGATGTGTTAATTAAATAGATACTTTTGACCCCTAAATGAACTGGTTATGGCACTGGTTTAAGATTACGGCTTGTTATAATAGGTGCTGGGTTTTGTGCTATCTTAGTCACTGTTGGTCCACTTCACAAGATTAAAGATTATCCATCACAGTTTGATGCAAATAACCAGTCTGCCTCAAAATAGAAGAACCACACAGGAGGCTGGGCTGTGTTGTGCAGCCACCTGAAATCTGTTTTTCCTTAACTTTTCATTAGCAGCAAGCACAGTCACATTGGTAATTTAAAATACGTGAATACTTTATGCTTATAATCTAGATGCAAGGACTAACGGAGATATTGAAAGTAACTTTGACTCTTTGTCAAGCCTAGTGTGTAGTCTTTGCTTGCAAATTTATTTTGCAGCTTGCAGAACTGCTTCAACTACTAATAGAGCTCCATGGGCAAAGGTTGAGAGGAGGGCTGGGAATTTATTGTGCTTTTTCAGTTGTTCAGAGAAGGAAAGGATACAGCTCAGGTTTCTCTTAGCAAGCTGAAGGAATTTCAGCCCTTGTTTTTAGACTTGCAACTGCTTGGGGTTTCAAAGCTATATACGTGTGAAAGAGAGGACAAGAGGGAAGGAGGAATACTTAACAGCACTAATCTCATGTTAACATAAACGTAAGGGTTGAAACCCCAGATGTAAGAAAACATCTGCAGAGGCAGAGGGAATATTCAAAACACATGCATTCGGTGCTCTCTGAGGCAGGTAATGAAACATCATAAAAACCTCAGTATCTCATTCAGCAGGACATTGATTGTATATTCAACCTTTTAAAAGCTATTTTTCAGTTTTACTTCCAAGGAAATTTGACCAACAGTTTTGTTAGTGAGCAATCTGTATGTAATCTGCAATAAGGAGAACATTTTAAAAAATTTGCCATATATTGAAGAATTGGATATAAGGAGACAGGTTAACTTTTTCTACAAAAAAACCTGTTTTCATTTGGAGGAAGAAAATAGGAAGCTTTAGTTGCGTATTTTTTCTTCTAGTTCAAGTGCCTGAGAGCACTTAAATGTCTCTCTTATTTTTTACTGTGTGAGTTGTTAGACTTCTAATGTCTCTGACTGAAAAAGGAAATTAAGCTGGAATCCCAGTTCCATCTGTTCCTTTGTGCAATGGCACTTTCTCACAACAGGGCAGCTACTTGAAGCAGAGCAGGAATGTGTTGCCAGTTTATCTCAAACTCTTGCTGACCACGTGGGAAAAGCTCAAGAGCAGAGAGAAAAAAATCTTGCGCTTAGTCTGTATTGTCCCCTTTTGCACAGGGGCAGAGGAACTCACAAACCTTGAAGAAGAACTCGTTGTTTGGTACAGAAGATAAAAGTGTTCTCTGTTGTTAAGAGATAGGTTGCTGTGTTTTAGACTTCGGCAACAAGTCTAGCTCTGTGGGTTGCATTAAAAGAATACAGTTAACAGGCAAAATAAATCTGGTGATTATTAAAATGTCTTTTTTCTCTCCTACCATTAGGTGATCTGTTTCAAATTCCACATCACTGAGCAGAAGACCTTAGAGCTTTACACTAGGCAAACACTGGTGTTGTATTAATACACTATTTAATGAGAAAGTGAGAGAGTATGTGTGAATTAGTGTATGACATTACAGTTCACAGACTGGCTGAGTTGGAAGGCACCTCTGCAGGTCATCTGGTCCAACTCCCCTGTTTAAGCAGGGCCACCCAGAACAGGTGGCCCAGGACTGTGTCCAGAGAGGTTTTTAAAACTTCCAAGGATGGAGACTCCACAGCCTCTCTGGGCAACCAACATGAATGCTCAGGCACCCTCACAATTTCTATATCACTGATGGCTGTACTGACGATTGCTCCGCAGGGCCCCATGCATACACTTGTCTCTTTGGGGCACAAAGGCTGTGGTGTTGGCAAGGAAATCTCACTGAATGCATTAGGTTACTTTTATCATTTAGTTAATGAATTCTCAGCAGTGGACAGTCCACTTCTATGTGCCAGGATTTAAGGGATGAAACTGCATTTGAACTCTTGCCACACGTGGGACATAAAGTTTTAAGATCTCTTATCAGGAAGGCTTCAAAGGCACCAGTCATCAACTGTATAGAAACCTTTAATACATGAGCCAGTTCCTACGTGGAATTATGTGGTCTGAATGCCATGCACGTGGTTTGAAACAAAACAGACTTACGTATCTTAGATATTCCTTTTGTTTTCTTCTTTTGAGTGGTGATTTTGTTACAGGAGCTGATGTAAGTCATTGGAGAAATTAATGTTAGATTTTGCAATTTTGAACGGCTTGTAAGAAAGGTTGATGATTCAACTAGCACAGCTTTCAGTGTTCCTGCTGTTATAAAAGATAAGTTTTACAAAAATGTATTATAATGCTTACATGTTGGCACTGGAAATTATTGTTTGCATTTTGGAGTTAATCAATAGCGCATATAATAGAACCCCTGAAACACACTGATTTATGGTGTTGGACATAGTAGCTACAGGAAGGGACAGAAAGTGCCTGCTTAATCTTCAGATTTGTAATCTGTACAGAGAAGAGAGAATTGTTCTGTCTCTACTTCTGTTCATCCTTTGCAAAAGAAGAGAGATTAAGGGATGTGATTTGCGAAGTATTCTGTACCAGAACTGTGAAAAAGAAGTGGTTTCTTGGGACTGAGTGCAATAATCACATAATAACCGTTTTCTCTGTTATGAGAAATTATGGCTATTTTAGCAGAGTTCCTTGCCAAAAATTAAGCATTTACATTCAGTTCTAACAGTTAAAGATATCCGAAAGGACTAGTGTAATCCCATGGGATGAGGCTTTATAAACTGCAAAACCATTTGATAAATGGTATTTAGGCTTGGTTATGACTTTGTCCCCCAGAGCCATACTAAGCTTGGGTTTATCGCATGTGCCATTTGTTTGGGATGCTTTTATTCAATAAACTGTCTCTATTTAATAATAACATTTACTCAGACCCACTCTCTTTAATATGCCTTTATGTTTTCCATTAGTTTTTTTTTTCTGGCTAGGAAGAACGTAGTGCTATGGTAGGGATGCAAGTGCCCCTTCACCACAGAAATTCTTCTCCAAAAGTCCCAGGTCACCGAGGTCCGAGAGTTTTGTTGCAGACACTCTGAATAATGTTTTTTGTAAGTCAGAAATGCTGGGTTACTAACTTCATTGATTATTTTTGTCACATTAACCTTGAACTACTAAACCAGGCAGTAGTTGCTGCTTTGAATGCAAGCAGAACTATAGCTGGCATCAGCAGCTATTGCGCTATTTTGCATTCTTTCTCTGTAGTCAAATTCTTCTGTTTCATTTTGGTACCTGCTGGCATTTACAGACCTGAATTCTTGAGTAGCAGGTGCACTGTGACAGTCAAAAATATGCATGCGTGAACTTACGAAATGGAGATCAGACTTAAATGCCTTACAAGGGAAGGGAACCCAAAATGCAAAGCTGAGACAAGTTATCTGTATAATTTGATACCATTGGCAGCTGTTGTAAGGATCTGTCAGACAAATTATTCAAAGTTAAGTGTTTATGAAGCATCCTGCATCCCTCTATGTGAATAATTTACTGTTAGAAGTGTTAAGAAAATTAAAATAAACATTAATATTAAAATATTTAAAATTAAAACATTATAATGATAATATATTAAAATATCTTTTGATAAATTTGTAGAATTTGTAATATAAAACACTCAGACTGTCTTTAACACTCAGACTGTTTTTAAAAGTGCCCAAACATATTTATACTCTAAACAGAGGTACATACTTTTTCTTTATATTAAAGGGACAGACAAGTCTTTTTCTTTAGAGTTTATCCACTGCCCACTTTTGCAGCTGGGCAAATATCTGACCCTTCTGGCTTTGAAGCATTTCTATTACAAATGTCCCACTGATTAAGTTCCATGTGAAGCCATGTTTATTTCATTTTTAAGTGAGAGAAAAATACAACTGTAAACAGGAACCTTTAGCTTTATCATTCTTGTTCCAGTGACTGCCAAACCATTGGTTTCCCACCACGGTTCTGGTTTTTAAATATCAAACAATTACAGTTCTTACTGCTGGCAGTAACACACATGTTTTCATTTACTGCATTACGAGTATTCTCTAGACAACCAGTCTGTTGAAAAGAAATTAATCCCAGCAGTGAACTAAGATACTGAATTCTCAGCAGTTTGTGAATTCATGTTTTTACATTGAGGCTATTTATATCTGGATTGAATTAATTTGAATATATAACCAGGTGGTTGTGGTTACATTTTTTATTATCCATTGGATGTGAAAAGCCAGCAGAATGCAACTGCAGGATGGGAAAACTCAGTAAATGCAGTTGGGAAATACAGCATTGTATGGTTGTATTTCTCGTATTTCTGTCCTACATTTCAGGCATGATCAGGATCAAGGAATACAATTATACAATATATTGGAACTAGAGTATCCAAGTAAGGCGTACTATATACAGTTTTTAGATCTGGTTTATTTTAAAATTTCACTGAAGATGAAAATCTAATAACATGTTGCTATTTTATCCTGTGGTCCCTGTTTCACCAACAATGAAAAGTTGCAAAATATACAGAAGACATCTTAGACAGCCTCTTTTGAAGGAGAATAGATAATTTGTAAAGCCTGTTACCAAGCTGCAAATTCATACTCAGCAGGGTTGTGCTTTTTATGTCTTTCTCCTCCAATGAATATTCAAAATTGTTGGCTCAAGAAAGAAATGGGCTTAGTCCTGCATTTTACATGGAACAGGGAGAGTAAAAAGCTTTAAGTTTTCTTCTGTTAGATACTAAGCACTTTAAACTACCTAATCGATTTTCTTCTGGGTTGGTCCTTTTAAGAGGAAGCTTGCTTAAAATGCTACCTCTGTCTGTAATTGTCACCTCTATTTCACTAAGATTGAAGGTTAAAGAGAAGTGAAAAATTGAAGGGATTTTTATCTCAATCCCTGACTTGTTTTTGTACAGCTTGAGAGATTTTTTTAGCAAAAACTGGAGAAAGTGACAAACTTGGAAGATTGTAAAGGCGGCAAATTCTTTCGTATTATAATAAGCTCAGGTTAAGCGTGTCCCCATGATGTTGGTCTTAGCTGTAATACTTGGTCATTCCTGCTATAACTAAACAGCAATTGCATGGAGTGGGGTGTTAGTGACTCTTGAAATCTCTGCCTCTCTTCCACAAGAAGTACCTGTTCCAGAGGTTGATTTTGGTAGGACAAGGGTGATATGCTTGCTAATGCTGAACAGTTGATGCTTTTTGGACAAGAAGGGATTTAAGATGGTAGATACACCAGGCTTTAATTTTTCCAGAGGTTGCATTTAAATCTTGTCTTGCTTCCCTCATGAAGACTTGTACTGGGAATTCACTGTTTATGATGTATTACTTATAGTAGCAGTCTTTAAACACGGTCTGCCTTTTTCAAGATGGCAGCATGCCTGGAATCAGAAGTTTCAGAACTGTTAGTAAATAATTGCATAGTTTGTTTGCAAAGAAGTTTGCAGGCAGTGAATTTGAATGCATGCAGATAGTTCAGCATTTTTAATAATAAGAGTATGCATCACCAGAGGATTAGAAAATATGTTTTAAAAAGCGTTCTGTTGGTTTCTTTTTTGCAATATTGATTTTACAAATTCTTTTTATCTAGTGACTAATATATGCATGAGGAGTATTTTTGTAATCCCTTGTGTCTGAGGGGCAGCATCTCTGTTGAAGTGGGTTTTCCAGATCAGTCTCAATCAGAATATTTTCTTCTATCTTGTGTCAATATAAAAAGAAGAGAAAAACTCATGCAGTTTTATATTTTAAGTGGTAAAGAGAAAGGAAGCTATATGGTTGTTTTGATATGGAAGCACTAGGATGACTTTTTTCCCTGCTGTGTGTCTACAAGATACAAGTTGATAAAGCTGTACAAATTATTTTGAGAATATTTCAGATTCTCTGTAATCTCATAGAAAACTTGAGGCAACTTTGTCCTCTAAACTTTGATTTAGAGGACATTACAATGCATTTTGGCCCTTCCTCCCCCATCCTCCCCCGTCCTCCCCCTTCCTCCCCCTTCCTCCCCCTTCCTCCCCCTTCCTCCCCCTTCCTCCCCCTTCCTCCCCCTTCCTCCCCCTTCCTCCCCCTTCCTCCCCCTTCCTCCCCCTTCCTCCCTCTTCCTCCCACCACAGCAAGTAAAATTGAACAGACAAATTACTTTAAAATAAACTTTTAAAATTCAGTTCTGGAGGACAGGAAGGACATGGACCTGTTAGAACAAGTCCAGAGCAGGGTCACAAAGATGATCCGAGGGCTGGAGCACCTCCCATATGAGGACAGGCTGAGAGAGTTGGGGTTGTTCAGTCAAAAGAAGAGAAGGCTACAGGGGGACCTTACAGCAGCCTTCCAGTGCTGAAAGGGTGCCTGCAGGGAAGTTAGGAAGGGGCTCTTTATTGGGGAGTGCAGTGATAGAATGAGGAGTAACAGTTTTAAGATGAAAGAGAGGAGTTTAGATTAGACATTAGGAAGAAATAAAGTGGTGAGGCACTGGCACGTTGCCCAGAGAAGCTGTGGATGCCCCATTCGTGGAGGTGTTCAATGCCAGGTCGGATGAGCCTTTGAGCAACCTGATCTAGTGGAAGGTGTCCCTGCCCATGGAATCCAGGAGAGCTGGAACTGGATGATCTTTAAGGTCCCTTCCAACCCAAACCATTCTATGATTCTATGAAAATTAAGAATAACTCTGTTATTTCTATAGTAAGTGCCTCTCTGTATATTGTGGCAGTGAAGAGAAATGCAACTGACAGATTGTTTGTTTTGAGGTTGAATTTATTTGTGCTTCAGGGAGCAACCAATCCCCAGTGACTCACGTTTGTGCTGATGGTGGGTTTTCCTGAGTTTGGTCTCCTTGAAGAGCAGCACTCTGCCCTGGCTGAGGCTTAGCTCCCCTTGGTAGGAACACCGGTACAGAAGGTAGCTGCTAGGATACAGCTGCTCCTTCCACAGAAGTCATGAAATCAAGAGGTGCAAGCCTCGACTAGCATCCCCCTAGCCTCCACCACAGGTGTAATGCAGCTACTGTTGACAGTAGCCCTGAAAACTGTGAGATGCCATAGAGGGGTTGTTCTTTATATTTTCCTGGCATTGCACTATTTTCAAGAGGGCCACAGTCAGGAAAGCTATTTTAGTTACAGTACCTGTAATAAGACCAAAGCTAAGGCTGATGTAGGGCAGAAGGGATGGAGAAATGTCAGAAAGCCCATTTGGGGATGGAAATGGAGGGTACTACAGCACGTTGTCTGGACAAGGGCTTTAGTCCTCATCCCCAGGAAACCAACAGTATTCAATGGGAATCATAGAATCACTTGGTAGGAAAAGACCTTTGAGATCAAGTCCAACCGTACCTGTCCACTACTGAACCACGTCCCTGAGCACATCATCTACTCATCTTTTAAATGTCTCCGGGGATGGTGACTCAACTACCTCCCTGGGCAGCTGTGCCAGTGCCTGAGAACCCTTTTGATGAAGAAATTTTTCCTGATGTCTAATCTGAACCTCCCCTGGCATGCTGCACTGATTCAATGGGATGGTTACAAGTAAGGGGCTTCTTACTTCCTTCCCCTGCTCCTTGCAAAGCTGCAGCATCACTCCTTTCTAAAAGTTGAACAGCAAGTTCTTAAAGCCATACGCTGCCTTAACTGGTTCCGTAGCTGTCTTTTCTTTCTGCTATCATATTGGATGCCATGACTTCTCAGAGTGTATATGTAAGAGTTTAAATAAATAAGTTCTCAGTAATTCCTGAGGTTCTCTTTGATTTTTCTGGTCTCTGCAGGAATGCCACTAAGTTCTGTCTTCCCATTTCATGCATGAAAGGGTGTATGCAGGGAATACTAAACCACAGCCTGGGAACACAGTGCAATGTAGAATACGCATAGAGCAAATTTAGGTTATTCGAACAGTCAGTTTTGGTTTTCTCTTTTCTCCCAGCTTATAAAATGTGGGTTGGGGGTGGTGCAGGGGAATTCTCCTACAGTAGAGTTTTAGAGTTCAAATGTAGACTCTGTAAGTATAAAAAGCAAATACAAATGTTCTCAAATTGGTGTATCTGAAAGCTTCTATATTTTTACAGTTTTCTAGCTAATCCATCTACTTTAGAAAGGGAAAACAGGTTGGGAAAAATGTGTGTTCGTGAAACTGAGGAATAACCCTAGGCAGCTCTGTGTAAAAGGCATTGATTGTTTGCACACCAATTAAAAGCTAAATGGCCTACTTCTTATTAGCTAAGTCTGATTTTGTTTCTAATCAGGAAACTAAATATCAAGGCAGGAAGGGCTTTTCTGATTTTTTCTTCAGTGGCTGTTACGTAAACATTTCATTTCAATGCATCTATCTAGGAAACAATGCATGAATGGAACAGTTCTGAATCCTTGCCTTGTTGCTGGAGTAGTCTTTTTTTCCTGCAACACTGTGATTTAGAAGAGTTTTAACTTCAGACAAATGTTTAGCAGATGTACCATCTAAGAAAAAAAGCGTTCAACATAGCAATAAAAAACCTGCTCTTTCCAGGACACCACTGTGTTGTGTTTATTTCCCAAATTTAAAATTGCACCCTATTAATGCTACCAGCAATGTCACTATTTTTTTCTTCCAAATCAATCGAATGAAGCGTCCTTTAAGAAGAAAAATCAATTTAGCCTATTAATTAGCTGAACTCAGTGTAGTGCCTAAAGGCCGGAATGTTATTTCTCATAGGATTGGCTTTAAAAATACAGACTAAATTGGAGCACTCACAGCTTGTTGTCAGAAGGGGCTCTTAATATTTCAAAATACACAAGTAATCTTTATCCTACCTGATTCAAACCTATCCGAATATTCTACTTATATATTTTTGGTTGGTTTTGTTTCATTTTCCTTTCTGCCAGGTTAGATATAGGAATTTCAGCCAGCCAATGTAGCCAGTGTCTGGGCAAAACGTTACTACAGCAAGTTACTGAAAGATTGTACCTGATGATGTATTGTTTTCCCATAGTATAAGGCTCTTTAGTTTCTCAGTCCTGAACAAAAGAGATTATAAGATTTAGATTACCAACTCATAAATAAAGGAAAACAAAATGAAAAAAGTTATTAAATGAAAGTGGGTGTGTTTTAACTGTAACTGTGTATTCACAATTACCAGTGTTCCTCCACCACACTCTCTCTCAAAGCTGAATGGAGAAAGTAATACTTCTTAGTGAAATTCTGCTTCTTTACCATTATATTGTTTTGGTGACACTAATGAAATGTATTGTAATGGATGTTCAAAGTGATTTGTCTTCTGAATGCAGTAGTTGGTACATGTCGTGTGATTTTAATGACCATCAAGAACAGAGACAAGTAAATTCATCTCGGAGTCAAAGCTCTGTAGAAAATCCTGGCTAATACTCAGTATCTTATAGTCTGTGAAGCAGAAGGAATTCAATTACTATTCAGAAAGACAATGTAAAGGCTTGTGTGTCTCTGGTTTCACCACGAGCAGAACTCAAGGCTAGCACAGTTCTTGTACAGAGGCTTTCAGCGAGCTGTCTCTGCTAAACACCATATTGATAACGGCAGCAACTCAATAGCACGTTGGATTTCTCCTTTGCTCAGCTTGTCAACTAAATGCTGTAGGGAAGGAAATTTTCACATATTCAACCCCGAGTAAACTGCAACTACAAGTGTACAGTCCCTGCTTCTTGTGTGTTGTAGCTGCTCACCAACAAGCAACCTCTGAAACTTCTGGGAGAACAGAATTGTGCTATCACAAGCCAGGCAACGATCTTAAAAAAGTAGAAGGCTGCTATTTGAGCAACAAAGTACCCCACGTAATGATTAGCCACCTTACTTTTCTTCTGACTTTGGTATAAATTTTAGGCCATGTTTAAAACTTCCCACTGTAACAATTAACTTAGAATAATCATGAGCAATCAAGATTACTTTTTGTTTGTAAGAATTGTATGATTAGAGTAATAAACTCTTACTGTGGACTCGTCAGCAGTGTAGTCTTTCCTCATTTTCCCTTTTCATAGCCTTTGAAGGATTTGGTTCCCCCATTTGTGTCTGTATTGTACAGTCTGTTTTTTTCCAGAGGTTCACCTGGGTTGCACTGCTTAAAATGAGAAAGAAAGAAAAAGAAAACTTTAAGAACTGTTTAGCCATTATGTGTGTGTTGACCACTTGAAGAACTTCCCTCTAAGGAATCATATCTGAGAATCATTTAAGCAAATATCATGTTCTGCAACTGGTCTGGCCATGCAGATGCCAGTGGGATTCTGCATGGCTCCTCACAGAGCAGCTTGTGGGATTAGTACTGGAAATTCGTTAAAACCATTCAAATATTAAAATCAAATGCAGAAGGAAACAGGAAAAGAAAATGGAAAACACAGTAATTAAAAAGATGTGGAGTTAGTTGTTGCCTCTTCGCTTACAAGTTAAAATAAAAAGCATTTGCAGAAATATTCTCAGATTTGCCAAACCCAAGAGTTTAAACATTCACTTGGAATGACTTAAGAAGCATGTTGGTAGTTCTTAAGTTCCTAAAAATCTTTCTTTTTCAAGCTTTTAAACTTTCTCTGACCTTCTTGGCAATGCATGTCTGACAGTTATAAGTTGAAAAACTCAACTTGCAGAGTGTGCAGAATATTCACATGAAGATTCTCCATCTTTCTCAGGTGCCTTCCCCACCTTGTCAAGGGTCCAAAAAGTGATGGCATGCTTCTTTCTCTTGCCTGTGAAAGGAGTTGCTGTTACTGGGCTGACTCTTCTCCCACATGGCGGATAAGAAGTAGTTCAGGTTACTGCTACCAAGTTCAGAATTGCATCTGCTGTGAAAGTGGTCAGCATGGGAAAGCAATCCTGGTTCCCCAGGAGAGCTTCTTCACCCAGAGGGTGGTGGAGCACTGGAACAGCTGCCCAGGGAAGCAATTACGGCACCAAACCTGACAATATTCAAGAAGCATTTGGACGATGCCCTCAGACGCACGGTGTTAATGTTGGGGTTGTCCTCTGCAGGGACAGGAGTTGGACTTGATGATCCTTGTGGGTCCCTTCCAACTCAGATCATTCTGTGATTCTATGATTCTATACCAAGTTTGGAATTGTGTCTACTGTGAAAGTGGTTGGCATGTGAAAGCTATCGTGGTTACCCAAGAACAGTTTACACCGACACCTCTTAGGCAAGTAGATCACAGTCCTATTACATTCTGCCAGGGGTTGTTTTTTTTTTCATCAATCCCTTGTGAAGTGTTGTAAGCTGGAGCAAAGAAGGTAATTTTTTACGTAAAGGAGTGCCTGCATAGAGTGATGATCTAGAGTGATAGAAGTTTGTTTCACCTCTTCTTGAAGTTTCATGACATTTTCACGTGATGATACCATTTTCATTCACTTGTTACTGTACTGGGTTTTTAAAATCTGCACAGTGCTTTGCGTTAAGGGTGTTTACCTGACCCTGAATTTATCTCTGAATTAAAAAAAGACAAGTGCATGAACTCACAGAAATTCAATTAGGTTATGAGGTGCTGTGCATCATCTTAATCATGTTCTTGTCCATTTTCTTAGTTCTCAACAAATGGAATTTAAATACAGAGGCTTTACTGAATTTTAAACTAACACATTTTATTCTGTTAATTTTTGGTTGTGCTGAGATACCGGTTCTGAGTTGTGAACTAGAAAAAAGCTTTGCTTAGTACAGCTTTGCAGTGCCTGTTAACCTGGTTTTGAAAACTCTGATGTCACAATGATCCAGAGAAAAGGGTCTTTAAATTTGTGAATGGAGGGCATGCATTTTCAGTGATGTATTGATGTCACAAATTAGTTGGGGTTTTGACTCTGCTGTTTCAAAAGCACTAGCTAATGCATCCTTAACGTCATCAATGTTGTGAGGGATTGTTATTCTACCTTTTCTATGGATGGAGAGCCTACCAGAGCCCATACCCACAAGCAGAGTGACTATATCAGTGGAGGAAGGAAGAGCTACAGATATTGTCTATCTGGACTTCTGCAAGGCCTTTGGTATGGTTCCCCACAACATCCTTCTCTCTAAATTGGAGAGGTATAGATTTGATGGGTGGGCTGCTTGGTAGATCCGGAATTGGTTGGATGGTTGCATCCAGAGTGTGGTGGTCCAGATGGAGATCAGTGACAAGTGGTGTACCTCGGGTGTCTGTACTGGGACCAGTACTGTTTAATATCTCCATCTGTGACACAGGTGATGGGATTGGTTGTGCCCTCAGCAAGTTTATGGATAACACCAAGCTGAGTGGTACAATTGATGCACTTGAGAGAGGGGATGATATACAGGGGCATCTGGACAGACTCAAGAAGTGGTCCTGTGTGAGCCCCATGAGGTTCAACAAGGGCAAGTGCAAGATCCTGCACTTGGGTCAGAGCAACCCCCAGTATCAATATAGGCTGGGAGATGAAGGGATTGAGAGCAGCCCTGCCAAGAAGGACTTGCGGATACTGTTGAGTGGAAAAATTGCATATAAGCTGGCAAATAATATCCTGGGCTGCATCAAAGAAACATAGCCAGCGGGTTAAGGGAGGTGGTTCTGTGTCCAGCTCTCAAGCCCTCAGCACAGGAAAGACGTGCACCAGTTGGAACAGGTCCAGGGAAGGGCCACAGAAATGATCAGAGGTCTGGAACACCTTCCCATATGAGGGAGAGCTGAGAGAGTTGGGGTTTTTCAGCCTGCAGAGAGAAGGCTCCAGGGAGACCTTTTTGTGGCTATTCAGTACTTAAAAGGGGTGTATAAGAAAGATGAGGACAAAGATTTTAGTAAGGCCTGTTGCAGTAGGACATGGGGTAATGGTTTTAAGCTGGGGTGGAATGCACCCTTAAAAATTTGCAGCTGATTCAAAATTGAGAGTAGTAGTTAATACACCAGTTGTTTGTCTTGCCATTGAGGTGGACCTTGACAGCCTAAGGAATTGGGTCCATGGGAACCTCATGAAGTTCAGTAAAGGCAAAGCCCTGTTCCTGGGAGGAATAAACCTGTACACCAGTACAAGCTGCAGATAGAGTGACTGGAAAGCAGTTTTGCAGAAAAGGCCCTGGGGGTTCTGGTGGACAACAAGTTGAACGTGACCCAGCAATACATCACTGTGACAGAGAGAAACCTTTTACCCATGAAGCTGGTCAATCATTAGAACACGTTACCTAGAGAGGCTGTGGTGTCCCCATCCTTGACGGAGATATGGAAAGCTTTATTTGAAGAGACCCTAAGAAAACTGACCAAGCTTGAAACTGGATCTAACTTTGAAGTTAGGGAGAAAGGCTGAACCAGGTAATCTTTGGAGCATACATCCAACCTAAGTTATTCTGTAATTCTCTGATTGTAGCAGAAATGTTATACACAGCACTATTTCCCCCCCCAAAAAAGCCCCAGGGAGAGATACAGGCAATGGTCTTTCATGTTTGTGTGCTGCAAAACAAACTAAATCAAAACACATGTTTCTGTGGCTTATAGTTTAATAAAGATTTTCCCACGTGTTGAATGTATTTAGACTTAAAATGTACAGTTTACTCTAGTGTCATCTTCAATGTTACACAGTTTCTTTACTGCTTTCTGTTGTTTAGGCTGTGCCAAATGTTTTTCCAAGTCACTTTTTTCCTTTCTCATGGACAGTTTTGTTTTTCTCTTTTCCTCTGTAAATTCTTCTCTTTGGAAGAATTCAGCGTTACAGTTCCCCAGGACACAATCACCCGAGTTATTATTGCAGTTTCTTCTCAACAGGTAACAGATGTATTGCAGTGCTTCCTTTGCTGAAGATGATGCTAACCAAGCTCTCTTCAGTTTTTGTTGTGACTTAAATGAAATGAGGATGTTTGGGAAGCAATAGATTCTAATTTTGCCATGAGGTGTTAGCATGAGGAAACAACAGTTTACATCAGGTATGTTTGGTATTCCCCACACTGTGAATCTCAGGGGTTATTTGGAGTCATCCACTGTCAATAAGAAAACCAAGTCCCACGTTTGGCAAATATTAACTCAGAGATTATCTTTGACTGTGAAATGTTTTGTTTTAATATAAATTCAGCCTTGTGCATAACTTTCTGAAGGTTCTAGGCTGAAATTTATTACGATTGAAGCTAATAGGTTCTTATGTTTTGGACTAAAAGAAATTTTAAACCCTTTTGGAAATCTAGGAAGCAAGTGATAAACCCCAAGAAAGTACCCACTTTTGTTTGAAAGGAATTGAAGTCTGGATGTTTTCTGTACCAACTCTGACAAGCTAATGATCTGTGGAATGAGCGGGAGACATGCTAAACATCCCTGCTCAGTCATGTGGTTTATTGCATCCTACATTCATCTGCACTGATGTAACACTAGGCTGTAACCTGTTCTGCTTGTGGACCTTGTAAGTCCATTAATGGTCTTCTGTTGCTATATATAAGTATTGTTTTAATTTGGACCCTTTGAGACATTTCTTAAAAGTTAATATTTAAGAGTTAATGCATTCTTTAACATTCCATTTGGTATTTTTTGTTAATTTGAGGTCAATTTGTTCCTCAGTTTTTGAGATCAACTATTTGTAGCCTGGTTTCCTGAGGAACTGAAGTTTATAGGATAGCCATATCTATCTATCTGTCTTCTCTACTGAGCTTTTTGAAGCCAATGATCAACTCTTCCAATTTGGTGAAAATAGTGAGGTCTCAGTGCTGTTGAGTTTAGGCAAATTTCATTAACAACCTTGGTTTAGTAGAGGAGAGACACACAAATGACTTCCCCATCTAAAGGAAAAGGTGTAAGATAAGCTCAGCAGTCGTGTTATGTACAATTTGGTGGGAAACCAGTTGAGTCACGACTCAGTGTTGCTTCTCACTGACTGGATAGTGAAAGAACATGAGCCAGAGCTGAGGTTGCTGTGGCTGGGAGGGTAACTGGACGTATTTAGGATGTGAAACATGGCTGTGGTTTATCACAGTTGGAGGTAATTTGTGGGATGTATGAACAAGGACCATATATTCCTATGGTGAGGAGAATGTGTGAGTTCGTAGCAAGAAGTCTATAGGACATCAGTTTTATAGCTCTGAAAACTGCTTGCCTTTAACAAGGGCAGCTTTTGTATGGACAATATTCATATTCCTGGAAGCCTGCAAAACATACAGCTTATTCCTCATGTTGGGAGAGGGCTCTTGGACATGGCACACAGGCTTTTATATGGCGAATTTCCACCTCCAAAAGAATTTATCTCAAAATCCTTTAAAAACAAGTTGGGCTTTGTTTCTCCTGAGCCCCTGTATAAATGAAGTTAAGATTTATTTCTCTTCGGGAAACTGGGAACAAGGAGAGAAATGAGACCCAGAATTTTGGTTATGAATGGTAACATGATGGTGGAAAAAAGCTCTGAGCTGAGCTCTTAAAGTTAGCTCTCAAAGACACCATGCCGAGTGATGATTTTAAAAGAAGTTTCCTAGCAAAGGTTATGCCAGTAGAGTGCACTGCCAGAGGACAATTCTCCGGCTTCAGTGACCGAACTTAAAGTACTTATATACTGAAGTAAAGCAGAGATGTTACTTTTTTCAAAAGGGCTTTGCTTTACCTTCTTTTCTTTACCTTCTTTTCTTTCATTTTTAAACACTTCTTGAGAAGCTCAGTGTTTGGATAATCAATAGCTGTAATACTTGGTAAAGGAAGAACATTTCCACTGCATGGAAAACCAAATAAAATAAGTTCCACGTGCTTCGATGAAGGGAGGATTAGCACTAAGAATCACCACATGGCCTCTGCAATTGTGCTCATCATAAATATAGGACGTGAGTTTTGTTGAAACGCCTGTCAGCTGTGATATTCTGTTTCATAAGCTGTGTTACCAGCAAAATCTGTTCAGCTTTAAATCTCTGAAAGACTTTCTTGGGCTTTGCACTGCCTTGTAGTTATATGGATGCTTATAAACAAAAAACATGACACGAGACTGGAATGTTACATTGCATTTTTCTGTTTCTCTTGTATAAAATGCGTATGCATTTATCTCTCTAATTACAGATGAGCTTGTAGAGAAATTTCCACAACAGGTAGACACTCTGTGTTTCAGTCTGGTTTGGTAAATTTTGCTTTATTTACAGAATTGATTTCTCAAGGAACAGAAACCCCATAGGTTTTGGTTACAGCAAGCCAGAAAAGCAAGACAAAACTAGGTTTTGGTTTCTCTCCTTTAAAGCTGATTACCTCTTCAGTTCGCAGAGTACAAATGAAAACCTCTGCTTATAAGCCTTAAGTCGGCTTGTGTATCCATTCAACTTGAACATAGACTGGATAATTTGTAACAGAAACTTAGAGATCATGCAGTAATCAGCTGGAATACAGAAAAGGAGGTCATGTTTTTTGACCTACTGTTGATGCTGCATTGCCCTGTTCTATCACTGAAATGCATTAGTAAAATTCAAAGCACGTATAGTTTCAAGCATTTGGAGTTTTTGTAATTCTTCTATTTTATTGCTTATTTCTGCAGTTGCATTTGGGATAGTTATCCTAGTTGACCTTTATATGTACCTGATGTGCAAACACAGATTCTATAAAACATTTACGAATCAGTCTGCAGTAAAGATCTGTCCTTTGTTGGCTTGTCTTCTGGAAAAATTTCACATTTTTGGTAGTGAGAGTATATTGGGAGCTATGTTTTTGATGTGCCAATTCCTACAGTTGCAACTTACTCTGTTGTGCCCGCAAAACTGTTTCTGTAGTGAAGAAGATGTAATCAAGCCCAATAATAATACCCCTTCTTTTTTTCATTTAATTTATTTTGTTTGTTTGTTTGCTTGTTTTGTTTGCTTTTTCTTTCCTGGGTTTTGGTTTTTTGGGGTGGGTGTGTGTTGGGTTTTTTTGTTGTGTTTTGGTTTTTTTTTTTTGGTCAGGCTTATGTTTTAGCTGAATCAGTTCCCTGCATTACTTTGCCAGCCAGAGAATTTATTTCAGCCACATATGTAAAGTTGGTAATGCTAATTTGCAATGCTCGATCTTGAGAGCTGATGAGAGTGGACTCCGAGAGTCTGAAAGATGTTGGTTTGACTATTATTGACCTGCTTGGGATAGTAGCAAGAACTGAAAGGAGAGAGGTGTGCATGGGCTGTTGCAGGGTCAAGCAGCTGTTGTAGTGCTGTGTTTTGGATAGAGCAGCACTTCTGCGTACGTGTGCTGTAACCCCAGTTCTGCCATAGTCCATAGGTTGACAGGAACCAGTGGAGATGAAAGGCAGACAGCTGCGTGGTGAGGGAAGAGCCTGAGATCCTCAGTGCTTGTGTGGATGAAGAGCTCAGCTGTGGAACAGAATAAGAAGAGTAGAAAGTGTTATTTATTGCTTTCTTATTGTTCTTGTTCTTCTTTCTTCTGTCTTAAAAATACAGTATGCTGTGCTTTCTATTCTGTCCCATTCATGACTTCAAGCCCAGAGAAACCCATTCCTTACCGTGAATCTTGTTCAAGACAGTTATTTTCAGGTACAGCCACATGGCAATTGTTGAAGATGCTGAATGTCGCAAAGGCAATGAGGACACCAGGCAAGAAAGGAGGAATTACTGTGGAGGAAAGGGAAGGCAGGAAAAGATGAGACAAAGTGTTAAATTAGAATGTCCCACATGAAAACTTTTGATTTGTGCATACCTGTCAGGTGCATGTCTGCTCTGTTCTTTTCAATGTAGGAGATAACATAGCTTCTAGGGGTGAGGCTGAGCTTCCTGTTTTTACCTTGTGTCACATTCAAAACACCTTCCTTACCAACATTAAAAAAATCCCATATTGTATTAACAATACATTTTCTCCCATCATTTAATTGTGAAAACTCAGTTAACTCAAATTTAAATGACTACTTGAGAGTTTGTTGATTGAATTACCAGTGTACCAACTTTATTTTTTTAAAGGAAATTGAATATGAATAAGCTGAATATACTGGTATGTCCTGGGCTGCTTGATTATATATGGAACTTACAAAAACATTTTTCACATTTTTGCCAGATAAATATTACTACAAGAGGATAAATACAGTTATGTGCAAATCCGTTGGCAGTTCCATCTAATAATAGATATGTGTAGTGACTTGGAGGTGCATGGGCAGAAAATGGTATTTAAAGACATGCTGAGAACCAAGTGCTCATCTTGTTACTGATAGTAGCAGTGCATTTGCCACAAAGCTCGATGTCATGTTAGCAATGTATATAGGCTGTAAACATTATCACTTAACACAAAAATGAGCAGAAACAAGGATGACAAGTATGAAAGTTTAATGATCTTAGTTTAACATTTTCGTGCTAGTTAAGGAAGAAATTCTTCACGATAAGGGTGGTGAGGCATTGTCACAGGTTGCCCAGGGAAGCTGTGGATGCCTCCTCACTGGAAGTGTTCAAGACCAGGTTGGATGCGGCCTTGAACAGCCTGGTCTGGTGGGAGGTGTCCCTGCCCATAGCAGGGGGGTTGGAACTGGATGATCTTTAAGGTCCCTTCCAACCCAAACCATTCTATGATTCTAAGTGTCTAAGCATACCATCTTTGCTTTGCTTCACAAAGTAAAGGGGCCTTGTGTGTTTCCGATGCTTGGTATGCATCAAATCCATTGTATTGAATTTCTGTTGAAGCATTTATCTGAACTGTAATTTGGCCCAGAATTCATATTTAAAGGCCACAGCTATGGTCAATGCTGGAAAAAAGAATCTAGACATGAATTGTATTTATTTATCAAATGCATCTTATGTATCTTACACTTTTCCAGTTCTTTAATACTGTTTTCTGCTACTCTGATCCTTTAGATAATCTAAAGCTCAGGTGGCAAAATTAATGGTATTTTTTCTATTACAACACTTCCTGCTACAGGAAGATAAAGAATCAAGTATTTCTGCTAATTTTTAAAAAGCTAGGTAATTTTTTACCCTATCAATAGCTATGTGTGCTAAAGCAATTGTAATAAAAATCAAAATTTAATCAAAATAAACCAAGGCATAATCTAGTTGTGTTCAAGAGGCTGGGAATTCTGTGTTCTCTCAGACCACAAGCTCGGTAAGTCATAACTAGCTGGGAGGTGACTAAAGACTCTGCTCTCCTCTGCAGGATCACATCAGAGGCAGGGTGTTGAAATGGATTGGCTGCTGATAGGATTTGCCATACTTGATTATGCTTTCAACTGTGTGCTTCTGTTCTAGCCTGTTAGAAGCAGGCAGACTGGACACAAAAGCTGTATTGAAATATAGGTTAGCTTATATATAGTATAATAGTTAAGAATAGCCTCTATTTCATGAGAGGTACAGTCAGAAAGTGTCAGTTTTATTGTTATCTGCAACAAGTGTCTATTTGGTTCAGGTTTTGTATTGGGATGTTTCACAAGTATTTTCCAACTATGTCTGAAAATTACAAATAGAATCAACATAAATGTGAAGGCTCAATAGACAATTTAAGTGTTTGAAGCTTATTATTTTGCATTGGGCAGCAAATGAGGTACATGGAAGGGAGAAAATAATATCACATTGTATTGTTTTCTGAAAGGAAACAGTCCCTTAGTTCTTCCTCCTGGAGAGAATATAAATTGCTAGCGAGAGTTTTAAAACAACTTATAGAATGCATTAAGAGTTTTTCAAGCTATTTTTTGATTTGCTTTCAAAAAATATCAAGGAACTGGCACTTTAATGGAGTTCAGAGATGATAGATGTTATTTCTTTCAACTACCTCACATTGTTGGTCATCTTCACCTAATTCGGTAATTCAAAGAATATCAGCATGGCAAGGCAAGATGAAGTTAGCAGAGCAACGGGAGAGCAGGCTGATCTAGTAATGACCATGAGGTTTTGAACTGAGCTGTTGTATTTGTGCTGCCTGTATTGTCAGCATTTCAGGTGCAGAGCCCCCTGGGATAATTTTTTCTTTATGAATGACAACCCTGCTGCACGTAGTGCTTCTCTGTTTTCTGTCCAGCCATGCAGGGGCACAACCACCATGTGCTGGGTGCAGTTTTCCTGTACCTTATAGTTCTTATGTCTTCTGATAGATGCTCAGTGTCCAAATGTAAATGTGCTTTTCAAAACAGTCAGTAATCCAAAGTAATTTGATGGTGATCCAGATGTATTCAGACTCTTGAGGCTCAGAGCAAGAACCTAAGGTGAAGACACAAAAAGCAAGTCCAGAGGAGGGCCACAAAGATGATCCAAGGGCTGGAGCACCTCCCATACAAAGATAGGCTGAGAGAGCTGGGGCTGTTCTGGCTAGAGAAGAGAAGGCCTTACAGCAGCCTTCTGGTACCTAAAGGGGGCCTACAGGAAAGCTGGGGAGGGGCTCTTTATCAGGGAGTGCAGTGATAGAATGAGGGGTAATGGTTTTAAGCTAAAAGAAGGGAGTTTTAGACTAAATATTAGGAAGAAATTTTTCCTGTGAGGGTGGTGAGGCACTGGCACAGGTTGCCCGGAGAAGTCATGGATGCTCCATCCCTGGAGGTATTCAGGGCCAGGTTGGATGAGGCTTTCAGCAACCTGATCTAGTGTGAGGTGTCCCTGCCCATGGCAGGGTGGTTGGAACTGGATGATCTTTAAGGTCCTTTCCAACCCAAACCATTCTGTGATTCTAAGTGACCACCAGTAGAAATGGAAATGCCTTGTCAGCTCCAGCACTGGGTACTGGGGGTTTCATCAGAGGCCACTGACACCTGGAAGAGCTGTTGAGATACAGGGCTGCATCTTAGCCCTGATCTGGTGAGGCATTCTCACCAGAGCACATTTTAGCTTGTGCTAAAATGGGAGATACTTCTGGCTGAAAACAACCAGAGTGATGACAGCAACAAAGAAAAGGCTTTTCTGACAACTCAAATGCTCTCAGCCCATTTAGAGAACGTACAACAATGTGTTTTGTGTGCTAGATAAGAAGTAGCAGTCCGAGAGACCAAAATGTGTGTGATCTGCTTATAGAAGCACCACAGTCCTTGCAGGATCTAACAGGATAATGAGATAACAGGCTGCCAGCAGTTGCCTTTGTTATACCTAGTCAGAAAAAGAGCAAGAGGTACCCTATAGTATATCAGGAAGTGATACAGAAATAAACAGGATATAGAGATAAAATCAAAAAGCAGAGGTTATCATGGAAAAGAACTGATTGCACACAACAACCCTAAATGCTTTGATTACTCAGCATTATGTTCTTGTTTGCGTGTGACTTATTTTACTGAAGGACAGGGTGACAAAACCAAGTAAATTGCTCTCAGTCAGGGAATGTTTAAAGGTCAGGTTTTTAAGGACATTATGACTCATTCCTGACAAGGAAAAAGACATACCTTGTCCTAAGTGTTTTTGTTAGTGTGAGGGGTTTTTGTTTGTTTATTTTTTAGCAGAACCAAATTCTAACAGTGTAGATGAGAAAGAGTGAGTCATCAGTACCTTTTTCTCCATCTGCTGCCTTTGTCTGTCTCCTGCCTTTCTGCTGCTGCCTTCTCTTATAGAACATTGAATTTTCAGAGATTAGGCACAAATGAAAAAAAGAAGAAGCAGGTTCTGTTACCCATTTACCATCCTTTCTTTCTCAAGCCTCCTTGCAGGCTTTCTTTAGTCTCATTCTCTTTCTTTTGCTTGTTCCTATCCATTTATTAGCTTTTCTTCCATTCCATTCAAAAGTCATATGCATAATGCAGTCTTTCTGCAGGGTTCTTATTCTGTCTATATTTAAATCTCTCTTGATTCAGTTCCTTGAAAGTCATTTTCAAATGACATATATTGCCGATTTGTTCCATTTCTCTTAAATTCCTTATACTTCTTTGTCTGGCTTTAGATTTTGACTTATTCTAAGACAGTAGGTCCCATCTTCAAAATCTAGAAAGACCTTTGCATGTGTTGTTAGCCTATGTAAACTGACAGCTTAATACTGAAGCATGATTCAGGCAAATGGGAGCACGGCTGAGTTGTTGCCCAGTGAAGAAAAGAGAATGGCAATGGTGGTCCAAGACAAAGCTGTTTGGGTTACCGTGATAATTTTTCTAGCAAGTAGAGTTGGTTGAATAGATTTAACAGATGCAGACACAGTAAATGAGGTACAGATCATGTCCACTAGGATGGATGGTTTCAGGGAGGAGGGCGAAATTTGCAGTGACACTTCTGCATATATTAGCACAAAGCTCTGGTCTGCAGAAGTGAAGGAATCTGCTCATAGGTCCTGCCCTGTGGTGAAAGCATTTAGAAATATGGGAAAATTAGATTTGTCACAGTCTGTGGGTTGTCTGAAATACACGACTCTGCTGTTGCTGTTGAGATGGACACGACACACAAAGTTCAAGCAGCATCCATGCATGTATCATGCACGAAGCATTTTGTTGTTTCACACAACTGGCTTTTATATATTTTCAGCATGTATGTGCTCTAATATCATTGGTGCTTATTGCATATACACAAGCAATTATTGGCTACAGTTACATGTCAATCTTCACCCAGACTCATCTAAGTCGCTTACCTTGTTGTTTCATGAGTTCTCACAGCTCCCGCAACTTATTTACTTTTTTCCATCGGGGGTTTCCACATTCTCATGGGTACACGGCCATCTGGTCGGGGGATTCACACCTTCTCACGGGTACACGACTATCTGGTCGAAGTCAAATACCTCATGCTGTGCCAAGGGATCTGGAAACTCACTGCAGTTTCCCACACTCTACCTGTGTGTTTGTCTCCGATAATTAAAAAACCCAAAGAAGCACCTCTTTTTTTTCATAGAAATAATTTGTTATCTGAGGTGATGGATGTCACTGGGTAGCTGTGAAACGTGCTCTGTCCCTGGTGTCTCTTAAGAGCTTCCTTTTCACATCCAGGGTGGGATTTTGGAGTGTCTCTGTTAGCTCCTGCCTCATGTCCATCATCTCCCAGCTCCCTGGAGCTGCGGCCAGATCTGACCCTTGGTTCTCTTGTTGATAGGCCTCGTCTTCTCCAACTTGATCACACAACCTCAGGAAATCAGTCATCCACGTCTTTTTACCCTGTAAGCATTCACACTGCTTTGCTGAGCTGAGCACAAGGGGTAACTTTCATCCTCTGTAGCCCATCCTTTGAAAAATGCTAATTCAGAACAGTGTGGCACAGCTCACCTGTTATCTCCTGCTCACATGACAGCTCTTGATTATTTAGATTCAGTTAATGGCTGCTTGACTGAGCTGTGGCTTCGTCTTTCTGCTCGAGTATTCCTCTGGGAGCTCTGCTCAATGCAAGTAAGATATACTGCACATTTTATAGGAGGTCTTTCTTGTTGTCTGCATGTTGTGTTTTATAGCTCTTCAGAGACACAACTGCAATAGGTAAGTATTAGCAGCAGTGACTTACAGCATCGTGATGTTATGTATAGATCACTTAATTGCATTCGAATGCCTGATGTTTACAGGCTTAAGAGACATTTCTCTTTTGCAAAAACACTGGGCGAAAAGAGTTATTTTCAAATTAAAGCCCCAATTACATTTTTTAAAACCTGTGTTGGAACTTACCCACTGTTAGATGAGTATTGTTTGTTTCAAGTGTAACCGCACATACTGAAGGCTTTCTCAAAAGCTGTATGAAAAGGTGATACTTTGTTCTGATCTGAAGTTGGATCACTTGGAGGAGCATTTTCTGCATGAAATGAAGAATTGTTTGGCGTCAACAAGGGAAATGAATTAAGAGGGGAATGTTTTTTTTCAGTCTCTCTTAATCCATTATACAAGAAGAAGCATTTATCTCAGTCCAAAAGTATAAGATCTAGTCAGTAGATTATATGAGTTTTGTTGTTGTTCATCCATGAAAAGATTTGAGGGGAAAAATGTGATAGCGAGTGCTTGGTGGTGAGATCCTTTTCTCTTGGAGAACTGAGCCAGAGCCTGAAGTAAAAATGGCATTTTCTTGTGCTTATGAATTGGAGTTTTTTTACAACGGTAGTTACAAAAATGTCTTTTTTAACATGACAGAATTTTAATTAGATTTGCCACAGCAGGTTGTAGCAGGCAGGAATTTAACTACTGGTTTGAGTCCGATGGTGTGCTTAAAGAACACTGCCCCAAAACTGCAAATTGTTTTCTCTCAAGCACAATAAAATTTAATTTACTCATAATATGGACAAAAATCTCACAAGTCTGGATGAAGCAAAAACTGGACTTGACCTTAGTGTAAAGATAAAGGAGTGTTTAAAGTGTCTCAGGTAGGATTAATTCCCACTTAGTCAGAAGCAAATTTAAAAGGGGTCTGGCTGGAGTAGAAGGAGACAGATATATAAATAATTGCCTCCCCATCTGGAATTTCCTTTTGGTTCATGGCCAGCTGGAGGAGTGGATGTCATGAGGCAGGACAGTGATTGTTAGTTTTTCTCATCATTAACAGTCAGCTAAGCTTGTCCTTTGACTTGCTGATAGCTGAGAAAAGATGTTGAACAGTTAAAAATTGAGTTGACCGTGGGTTATGCTCCATTATGCTGAAAACTGCATCTTTTAAATGCATTATCTAAAATTAGTCATTAAAAATTGTTACCTGTGGCAAGAAGGAGGCGTTATTTCATCTACAGTGTTTCCATGCACATGCAAGACCTGTTTTAGTACATATTTAAATAATTATTTAATATCATACCGATGTCACAGACTTTCTTAAATGCTGGTGTGCTGCATGTGCTAACGCATGTGCATAAACGTGGCCACATTAGTAGCTCTCTAAACTGTCCCTCTGACATTAGGGACAAGCCTTGCTGGATCAGGGCCTGAACTGCATTCAGTTCTGGTGTCCTCAGCACAGGAAGGACGTGGATCTACTGGAGTGAGTCCAGAGGAGGGCTGCGAAGATTGTCAGAGGGCTGGAGCATCTCCTGTATAAGGATAGATTGAGATAGTTGGAGATGTTCAATCTGGAGAAGAGGAGGCTCCAGGGAGACCTTGTAGCAACCCTCCAGTACTTAAAAGGAGTCTACAGGAAAGCTGGGGTGGGGCTCTTTAACAGGGAGCGCAGTGATAGGACGAGGGGAGATTTAGATTAGGTATTAGGAAGAAACTTTTCCTGTGAGGGTGGTGAGGCGCTGGAACAGGTTGCCTGGAGAAGCCGTGGATACCCAATCCCTGGAAGTGTTCAGGACCAGGCTGGATGAGGCTTTGAGCAATCTGACCCTGTGGGGGGTGTCCCTGCCCATGGCAGCGTGGTTGGAACTGGATGATCTTTAATGTCCCTTCCAAGCCAAACCTTTCTATGATTCTGTAACTCTAGGAATGTCTTTATTTATAAAAAAACAACTTTGTTGCCATTTTCTTTTAGTGAAAATGGGAGGAGTCTTGGGCTTGTTTGATGTGTGTTGCAGGGGCAGCTGTGTCTGTCCTGCGAGAGCCCAAGTGGCTTCTTGAGCCTCATCCATGTTCCCGATGCTGGGAAGCAACTTGTAACTCTTCCCCCACTGCCTGGGCCGAGCCCCTGCACCCTCTCCCCCTCTCAGCTGACTTCTTCCAGGCATTTCTCACCGCTAGATCTCTCAAGCACTGGTGAAGGAGCTGTTATGATTTTCCTTCTTCAATGCAAGGTAGGAGTAGGAGGGATTGAGGTTGTTTTCTGTTGTCATACAGTGCTTTTAGTGCCAGGAGCCCCACTCTGGCTTCCTTCAATTACTCTGAGTCAATGTCTGACTTTCTCATGAGCCATTTCTGTTTAATCCTCCCCCCTAACCTTCAGGAAAAAGTTGTCTTTCTCCTCCACTACGCACCACCCCCACACCGTTTAAATGAAAACTCTGTCACTGGATTTCCATCCCTGGCAGAACAAAGAGATGTTTAAGAGACTTAATTACTGAAGATGTGTTATGGTAAATACAGAGATCACTGGTAGCAGAATTAAACCTTGGTGAATAAAGTCTTGTGTTTCATGTGTGGAAAAGTTAATGCCGTGCCGATCTCAAATAAAGCCAATTAAAAGAAATCAGTGACTTCTATGAGCTCTGTGTCTGCTAATCAAAGCTTGTTATTTTAGAAAAAAACTCTGATTGTGCTCATTTAACAAGTTACTTTCTACATGGCAAGACTCTCATATTGTCAATAAACTACTCATTCATATCCATTGTTCAGTTGCCAAAACTCCATGGATTCTGAGCAACAAGAAGTGGACATGTGCCACAGTAACAAATAATTAAATGTTGTGGTATGACATAACCCAAAACATGTAATGAATGAACAAGAGGTGCGATGAGTGACCATCTCATTGCAAACCTTTCTGTCTTCCCTATTGTTCAGTCTATGGGAGTAGGCATAATTGCTATCTTGGCCACAAATAATGTGCTTACCCATTAAATCGCCATGAGAAAACACCCTCTGTATATTGCTGTCTACCTTATGCCTCCTGGTAGGGCATAATGCACGCATAAAATCCCTACATAAGGAACATGCACTTTACTGCATATAAGATTCATGTAGTAAATTTTATCTATGCCTTGAATCCTTCTGTTATTAATGATTGTAATTATGAGGGTGTGTGAGCGATAGCTGCCAGTCCTACAGGCAGCAGTCCCTCACCTCCATCTCTACACCCCTGTAATACCAGCATCCCTTCAGCAGCAAGCTTGAATTTCCAGGTTTTTTCAGCTTATATTGTTCTTTCCATCCCATCTTTGCCTTCCCCTCCTGTCAGTGATCCTCGCTCTGCCCTGTCCACTGGCCACTGCTGGCATTCAGCATCCAGACATGGGTGGTGTGATGCAGTTTGCCAGTATTGCACTGTAAACCCTATTTGAAACGGTTTTCCTTGGTGCCTTTTCTACTGCTCCCAGCGCCCAGACATCAATGCATGGGAAAAGCAGCAATATTTTTTCTAGTTATACTTGAGAAGTAGTAAATTTTTGCAAGTTGATTTCAGGCCAGGTTAGATTTTTTTCCAAAGATATTATATGTTTTTAAGATGTACAGAAGGTCCTAAATAATTTCCAATGTTCTTCCTTCACAGGCAAACTCACCAAAAGAAAGTTGTTTAAGCTTTTGGTTTTTTTGTGAAATTGCAGACCTTGTGTATTACGGCATACTTTGGATGCTCTGGACTCCTGTTGATGAGTGTGTGACAAATTATTCTGACAATGAAAGCATCAAGGAAGATAACATGCCGTTCAAAAACATTTCTATATGAGACAAGTACCAAAGAAACAGTTTTCTGGAGCCTACAGGAAAAGTCATGAGTAGTGCTATGGAAAAAGAAAAGGTAGAAGTGACTGGCCTCTGTATGCAGGGAGTGCTACCCAGCTTCCCTGTCCTTCAGGTTTCTAACTGAGGAGAAAAATGAGTAGTACTGTGAAAATCAGAGGGTTAGTGGGTGGCATCTTCACTGGTTCTCATTTACCAGCTGGAATAAGGGCTTGCAAGTACTTCAAAGTTTCAAGACCGTACTTGGTGTTGAAAAACAAAATGCTGTCTTTTTTGAACGTCATAGGGTGTCAACAACCTATGCTCCATGAGCAAGGTCAAACCCAGAAGTATTCAGTATTTCTCTGTCTGTCTCCTGAACGTTTGCTGCATATTTCGAGTGCAAATTCAGCCTAATGAGAATGAGCGAACCTGGTGAGTGGTCCAGTCTCCGCTTCTCCCAGATTATCGTCTTTGCAGTGACTGTCTGTGTAGGCTGTGTGTCTTTGCAGTGGGACACAGTGTCCTTTGGTGGAGTATATTTGAGACCTGGGAGGTAATTTTAGCTCAAACAATGGCCTGTTATGTTGCCAATCTGATAACAGCCATCCTGGTTTACGGAGATTGCTATCTCTTTTATGCTTTGTGCGCTGTCAGTCTTTTGCATGTTAAAAATCAAATAATGTTTCTATAAAGAAACAAAGTGGAAAAAATAATTTCATTCCTGTTAAGAACTTGTCAGTTTATATTACTAAATGTCATATGTTTTTCCTGCCTGCGATCATTTTTTGCTCTGTGAACTTGTGGTGGAATAACTGTACTGCGTCTTGTGGAGAGGAAGTTTGCCACCCTGACCTCGGAGCGTCTCCTGGCAGCCTGTCCTCAGCCCACTTCCTACGGCTTTTCCCACTGCAGAGTGCTTCCTCTGGGGACTTGATGACGCTGGGCTGATGCAGCTTCTGCCTCGGGATGCACAAAGTCTGCTCAGTCTCTGCGCAGCCTGGGAGATTTTTTAGAAGCTTTTTCTGAGTGGCATCAGTGTAGCGGCTTCTCTCCTTTGATGTGGAGAGCTGAGTTCCCAACCAAAAGGATGCAGCCTCCAGCCATCTTGCCACCCACCTCTAGCTGGGTGTTTGGCATTACGACAAGCTGCTGTGAGCCAGCTGGCCAACCCTCCCACATCAGCTCCAGCTCAGGGCGGAGAAACACTGGTGACACAGGGCAGAGAAGAGCAAGGACAATAATCCAGAGGGTCCCTAGGTACTTCAGCCAGCTTCTAGGCTGCAGTCTTATCAAACTGAAATTCTCTTAATCCTGCAACCCATGCTACTGTATCTATAAAGCATCCATTGCCTATTCATGAGAATAAAATCTTCCAAAATCCTATTTTTACAGTTAAAATCACTCCAACCAAGAAGCGTGCAGATACTGTTGCCTTCTCCCCTGATATTCCGAGGTGTAGCCAGAGACTGCTTCTGCTGAAGAAACAACTGGCGGGCAAAAGCTGTCTCGTGCTTTTGCACCATCATGTAGTAATTTAAGACTAATCTTACAGCTGCCTTTAATGGCAGAATGGACGCAAACTCTGCCATCTTCAGATTGTTTTTTAATTAAATAGGTTGCAGTACAACATGCCCTGAGAATCTCCTTTTCAAATATGTTCTTTGCTGTTTGACTGCATAATATGTATCCCGTAGTCCTGCTACACGTTGATGCACTGACAGCCTTAGATCTTTATATGATGCATGAGAATATTTTGCCAGTGTGAAGCAATGGCATCTGTTTTACAGGTCTGGTAATTTGGAGTCTCAAATTGCATTTCTGTCAGTAAGATCATAACATTCCTTCACTTCCTCTATAAAGAGGAAATTAAGTCTAAAAGTCTTTATGTTTCAAATATTGAAAGGTGGTAAGGGTCTGCTGTGAATTGCCTCAGAAAAAAAAAAGGCATCCAGTCCTTCTTTCATATAACTGAGCATAATTACTTATCTAAATCTGTTGGACAAAGACTGCAGGATCAAGCTGTGCAACCTCTCATTGAAAGTCTGCTGCAGTATCAAGGTGTGATGTGATGAAATCAAGACAAAAAGCAGCTCACACTGCCTTTTTAATATTTTTTTGGAGGATTCTGTATTGCTCAAGCAGCACTTGGTGTTTGGCGTGGTGTATTCCTCACGCTTCCACACCAAGAATAAATTGTCTCAGCCTTCTGAAGGCGATCGATCTCACAACAGTATGTGGGTTTTCATTATTTCTTCAGGACTCTTAAGAAGGTCTGTAGGAGAGGTGGATTTACCTTAATGGTGGCTAAGTAGTTTAACTTAATCCTGAATAAACAAACAGATGCTCTCACCAAGGACCTGGCATCTGGGGCTGTCAGCATTTATTACTGCAAGACTCAGAAGAGATAAAATTATCATTAGCCTTCACAGAAAGGCCACGGATACATTTTGAAAGGAATGCGCTTCAAACCACAAACAGAGAAACTGGTTTAGTTGTTTGGATGCCTGTGTTAGTAATGACACAAACAAAATGCTGCTTTCTTCACTTGATTTGTGCTTCAAAGCTCACATTTTATGGTTTGTGGGTTTTCCTCATGGGCCAATGAAATAGGTGCGTGTTTACAGTTATCCATGTGTGCATTTACAGTTGTCTGTCTGTGCATCTCACTGTGAGTTTATACTCAAAGTTTTCTCTACTGATTCTGCTGGTTTCTTCTGAGAACACCTCTGTTAAGGAAACTGAATGTCGTTTGGTAATTACCAGAGGTTTGCTAGGCGGCAGCCATATGGCAGCGTGCTGCTATTGATAACCAGGCTGGGGTGCAGTGCCCATGGACTGCCAGGTCTAGGGGAGTATGTTGAATGTCTTTATTACATATGCCTGTGTAAAATACCAGTGTCCAGGATTATTCAGTCTTTTAGGCCACCAGTTTTAAACTTGTATCTGTAAAAACCCCAAGTCCACAACTACATGCTTTGTTTAATGCAATAAGGTAGTGGGTTTGTTTTCCCTGTAATCATTGTTCTTATCAATGGTTTAAATGAAGAACTTCAAACCTGGATTTCACCTCAAAGAAAGGTATTTTAGCAAAATTTGCATAAGTATTAGAAAGTGAATTGCTAACAGAAATGATAGGCTTATAATTGACTCTTAGGGGGAACACTCCCTACTCTAGCCCCCAACAATACTTGGATTTCAGTGGATGGACTAATATTCCTTATAAGCCTGGGCTCAAGAGTCATATTGTAGTTCCTGTGAGAGAGAAAATGCTTCCAGAAGAAATCTTTTCCTTCAACCTCTGTGATCTCCCTTTTTTATCATAATGTAATATTTTCAAGACTCTGCCAGGAATGCTTGTGCAGAAAGATTGTTGACCGCTGCTGCTTACACCGTGCATGCTGCAGTCTGGGTCAGAAAGCTGCTGTGTGTGTTTTACATACAAAACTCAAATACTCAGCAGAATTTTATGCCATCCCAAGGTCCCACCTACTATTTGTAGCTGTCCATCCCTATAAAAAAGCTCATATGTACTTCTCAAAGCAGTTCTGTCCTCCTGAAAGTTTGGAGAGACACATGTGATGTATTCAAACTGTGACTTTGACTAAAGTTTCTCAATAATATATAAGCTGGATGGGTTTTGGAAGGGTTGAGGTATCCAAAAGAGGGAAGGGTAGCTTTTTGGTCAAGCTTGTCATGCGCAACTATGTTTCATAGACTGGAAAATATTCTTATTAAGAATTCTTCACCAAGATTAGGCAATTTTTTGAGAGAGGATGTGTAGCAGGAAAACTAGAAAAATGTTTGAACTCAAAACTGTCTCAATGCATCAGTGAATTTTGGTTCTTGATTTCCTATAAAATTGAAATTAAACTTTGTTTCAGAATAATTTCTTTCAAAGAACGACCATAGAACACAGATTTTGAATTAAGCAGATTAGAACAATTCAAATAAAACATTTGGAAATTGTGTGAAACTTCCTTCCAACTTGTTCTGAAAGCTCTCCAGTCTGCATTGCTTCTGTTTTCTTCTTGCTCACAGTTGGCAGTACCTTATGCCAGAGGTAGCTGAGTTAAAGTCAATAGGCTAGATTATGTCCCAAGGACTTGACCTGGAGTAATTGTGGTATGTTGCCAAGCAACCTCACAGGACTCCCAAGGAATGAACTGTGCTTAGGGAGCCATAATTTACTCATTTTTTCAAGAATTTCAGCAATTTGTTGCCAGTAAACTGCTTCTACTTAGCTTTTTTCCAGCACTTGTTCAGTTCTAAACCTTAGCAGTTCTTCAGCTACCTGCATTAGGAGAAGCAAATGGGGGCCTGTCCCCTGGTCCTCCACATGCTTGTGTTCCAGCAAGGAGCAGAAAGGGGCTACTTATAGCTCTTGTTCAGAAGTCCACATCAAAATCAGTCTTGAAAGGATTGAGTTGCTCAGTAGTTGTTTAAAGACAAATTGCAGTCTGGACTAACGTTTTGATAAAAACCAGACTTTTATTTTTTGCCTGTCTACCAAGGCAATCAACTTTTTAGTTTTCTTTGAGCAAGTTATTTGCATGAAGTTCATCTTCTGTGATTCTTTGTGTTATGAGCTGAAAAGAAAGTCAGTTCTTTCAAGGCCAGACTTACTGCTGAGCTTTGTGAGGGAAATAATTATTTTCAGAATAAAGTGACTTTTATTTCAAATCAGCATGTCTGCAGGGAGAGTGGAACTATTCCAATATAGTTTATTTCTCAATACCTCTTCCCATTAACTTCTCCATATAAAGAGGGCATCTGTTCTAGTGTTCTTCGGGAGCTGTGCCACCATCTTTTAAGCTGGATGCTTATCTTGTCGGGGAGGAGCTCATAGAGCAAACTAGCACTGCAATTAGACATACGGAGTTATGGTATGTTATGGCAGCATTCAGGACCTAAAGGAGGCTGACAGGAAAACTGGAGAGGGACTTTTTACAAGGGCATGTAGTGCTAGGACAAGGGGTAGTGGCTTTAAATGCAAACCCCATAGATTTAGGTCAGGTATAAGGAGGAAATTCTATGCTATGAGATTGGTGAGGCACTGGAAGAGGTTGCCCAACGAAGTTGTGGATGCCTGATCCCTTGAAGTGTTCAAGACCAGGTTGGATGGGGCCTTGAGCAACCTTGTTTGGTGGAAGGTGTCCCTGACCATGGCAGGGGGGTTGGAAGTGGTTTAAGGTCCCTTCCAACACAAACTTTTCTATGATTCTGTGATTCTGTGGTACAGAGATATAGGCATTTGTCCACAGGCACAAATCAGTATTTAAACAGCTTTCGTGAAAATCTTTTGATTTCTTAAAATAGTAAGCAAAGATTTTTTCGTTTTTCTTCCTGGACTGAACTGCTAGGCAGAGAAAAGGTTCGACAATGGGACCTTAAACATTTTTAAATAATGTTGCATCAAACCCATAATGTATGCTTTTAACAGAGAGTGGCAAGAGGTGAAATCTCTCCTTCGATGTCTTCCCCATGAGAACCACTATCATTAAACAGCTTCAGGTGAGACTTAGTAGTGTTGGGGACAATCTGTATATGAATTTTACTTGACAGCACACTTTCTGCAGGTATGAGTTAAGTCACCAGTTGGGAAGGTGGAGAAGAAATTCTAGGAAGAACCTTTCCCACAGAAAAGGTTTGAAATCAGGAGTTCAGGGGGCTTTTTGTTTACTGATGCTAGAATTACATAAACAAATTATTGCTCAGTCTGCCTGCTTTTTCTTTGCAAAACCCTTTTATATTTCTTCACTTTGATAAAGAGGAAGCTAATAGAATGAAATGAAGTGATGGCCAAGTTAGAAAAGGGCATTTTAGACCCTTGATGTTAGCAAATTAATCTCCTTGACAGAGTAGAGTCAAGGAATGCAAAAGCACAGATAGTAGAAACAAATGGTAATTAGCCAGCTCCATTGAGGGAGGACTTGAGGTTTTTGCCTCTGCACCACTTGCTGGAAGCAGTGTGTGTGGTAGCTGTTATTCACTGCTCTGATCTGCCACCGAAGGAGCACCATGTCTTCTGTCCTCATGAACTACAGATTGCTGTGATTCTGTCCAGCAACTGGCTGTAAATCATTGCAGACTCTTATCAGGTTTGGGGTTTGAGAATCTGTAAATAATCAAACCAGGTTTATCTTTAGCTTTGTCCACCAGTTGGCCAGTCATCCCTACTTTTGCACAGAAAATGTGGAGTAGTTGGCCCAATGTTTTACAGCAACAAGCTATCTCATTCCATGGATGTCTGCCAGGTAGTGCTTAAGCAGGGTGGTCAGCAAATGTCTTTTTACATGACTGCAGTACAAGACTGTATGGGTACCTCTGTAGTGGAAGGAGGGAAAGAGAGGACAGTTCATTGCTGACTGTGTTTACTTAGTCAGCCCTAATATTAGTACACTTCAGACAAATACCTGGAAAAACACCCTGCTTACAGGCTTCCTGCAAGCTTTTTGCTGCTGTATTGCTTCTGTGCTAGGTTATCCTCACCATTACAGTGCTGATTTACCCTCACCATTACAGTCTGTAGAAAATGAAAAGCCAACATGATGTGATGCAGAGTCATGCTCGATAGTCAGATGAGGAGAAGATGCAACTGTGTTTCTTCCCTCATGACACTTTGTTGCGCTCCACGGATCCATCACCAGGAAAATACCAGGCAGGTTTTGCAATGTTGTGTTTTATCAACATTTGGCGTTAGAAAAATACCACCAGGATGTTGTGGCTGGTTTTGGTGTGCAGCATTGAAGAAGATAGCTTGTTCCTTTGCAGGTGTTTCAGAAATGAGCTGCAAGGATGAACAAGGGGAAGAGAGGAAAAAAAGTTCACTGTGGAAAACAGGAGGTCATTTAGAAGACAGAGCTTGAAGTGATGTTCAGGTTGTGGTAACATAGGAAACACGACAATGTGAAGCATTATAGTGCAGTGAGGAAGAGAAAGTGCTGGCGTGCAGCTGAAGTACCAGCAGCAGGTGGACCTATCCCAAACATTGCACAACAGCAAGATTAGAGGTAAAAACGAGGTGTTTGGACACCTGTAGAAAGAAGCTGGAATTGGATGTTATTCCAGCCACCCATCACAATTTTTCCTTGTACTTGTTGGAAACCTGTTCCCATCACTCTGAAGCAAACCAGACCTTTTCCAGCCAGTGTCAGTTTATCAGAAGTTCAGGATTACATCCATAAATTCTCTTCCATCTTTGCTTGGCAGAACTCCTCTGGGTTGTCTGGCTTTTGCTAGCTAAAAATAATTAATTTTTATCTTGCTTCCAATACTTCAGTCAAGCTGAGATTCATGGATTTGTGATACCACCAGATACTGAAGTGTGAATCCATCTGCTTGCCATACAGAGGAGAAATAAAGGAAAGTGCTATTGGCAGCTGAAGCCTCCTTGGTGGTATTTCTTCTCATGTCCATTCTTCCACATATGTAGGTCCTTTCTGCCAGCCCTTTTTTTTGGCAGACTTTGAACATTTCAGAGAAGATAAATTGGAAGTGCAAAATAAGTAAAAATCTAGCACTTTTACAAAAAGCCAGAATGCTGTAAAAGTAGCTGAATTTACACAGTTTGCAGAGCAATGAAAATTATTGTTGACCATAGTGGCCAGAAGCAGATGGTGATTGTCCCCCAGAAACCTGCTTCTGGCTGTTGATTTTGGAGACCTTTCTTGGTGGCCAAGTTATTTTTGTCATCAAGAAATGATTCGGCAAACTGCTGTCTCCTACTCACAGTACATTATCAATATCAGTATACTGTCAAATCACCCCTTGCTATGAGTTTTTTGGTATTGTAGCAGCTTCCTAAGGCCCATGCATCTTTTTAATGAGAAAAAATTGTATAAAGTAATAAGGGCACTTAAGCCTAAGGGTGAGGGGAAGCAGCTGTTTTGGTGCAGCCATTCTGAATTGCTTTCTTTCTGATTCAGGTGGTTTCCAAATTGCTTGACACTAAATTGCTGACATTTTTCCTTTGTTTATCTTTTTCTACGTTGACAGGGGAGGTAAGGAGAAGGTTGCATTTTATTGGTGCCTCCCCTGTGACTTCGCAAAAGAAGCATTTTATGAGTTACACATATTTTAATTCCACTGTCTGAGATGTAAATGCGTTACGGCCTCTGTGCAAAGGTCAGAGTTAAAAGCATGGCTGAAGCAGACAGAATGGGATGCCTCTGCTCTGGTACGCTGTTTCTAAAGCTGTGGTCAAGGAGGATTTCAAAGGCATGTTTACCTTCATCGTTTGCAAACCTTCTCCGAATCTGGAGAAGTTAACTTTACAGGAAAACTTTTACTCTAATAAATAACAGACCTCTCTATCTTGTATTGCTTTTTTGGTGGCTCGTATGAATTTTCTACATTTTTTGGACTCATTACTTGTGACTAATGTGTTTTAAACTCAGGCCAATTTAAATGCAAACTAACCTTCCACTTACAGATGGGTCCTTTCCTTAAACTTCTATGCTTCATAAAATCCAGCTATGAATGGAACAATATATTCCACTGATTATATTACTAAATACGGAAATAAATATAGTAATTTAGTTATCTCTGCGATAAGCTGGTCAATGGTGTGACTTTCTAAGAATGAGCAAAATACAGCCAGCTTGATTCATTGCATCTTGTTATTGCAGTAATAATCATGAGTAGCAATTGTGGTTTCTCTCTGTCACTGTTACATACATAAAACAAATGGAATCATAGAATCATAGAATGGTTTGGGTTGGAAGGGACCTTGAAGATCATCCACATCCAGCTCCTCTGCCATGGCAGGAGACACCTCCCACTAGATCAGGTAGTGCTCAAAGCCTCATCCAACTTGACCTTGAAGACCTTCAGGGACAGGACATCCACAAGTTCTCTGGGCAACCTGTGCCAGTGCCCCACCACCCTCACAGTTAAAAATATATAAAATATCCAATCTAAAACTCTCCTCTTTCAACTTAAAACCGTTACCCCTTGTCCTGTCACTGCAGTCCCTCATAAAGAACCCTTCCCCAGCTTTCCTGTAAGCCCCCTTTGAGGTGTTTAAGGAAGGTTTGTCATTTGTCATTACTAGAATTGCAGTGCAATAGTGTGTACATTAATGGAGAGTGGAGGAGAAAGCAGATTTTAATTAAAACTCTCCCTGCTACACCAGGAAAACTTACACCGTTAATAGTTTAGTTTGTGGCCCAGAAGAGACTTTATGTGAAAACAAATACAGCAGAAAGCAACATTGCCTCACTGAGGAATGCTCTGAAAGACATGGTTCACTGAAGAAGCTTAGGTAGAGATTGGATATTGCTGTACAAGCTCTGTTCAGTGCAGTCAACGTTGATGAACATTTATGTGCCAGTATAACTGGATGTGAGATGAAAAATACTATTTCTGTGTGCAGTACAGAGTAACGGGGAAGAGGCAACCTTGTAGCCAGCTTTTTATACACTGAAAAACTGCAGTCTTAAAACCACTGAAAGTGCTTATTCTACCAGCTGTTGAAGTGAACTAAGCTGGCAGGATGTGTCTTTCATGATGGTTCATGTTTCAAGTCAAGCAAACTTGTAGAACTAATTTGAAAACAAATTCCTGAATGCTGCTGTAAGCCCCAAAAATTTAGCATGAGGCCCAACCTTTCTGTCTAGTAAAACCTTTCCACCTTGACCAGAATACCTGCAAAATTGAGTTTTCTCCCTTTTCTGTTTTTGGTAGAAACAGTCAAGCTTAGATGTAACAGAAGGAGGTGCATGAGTGACTTTTGTAGACACCACTACGCACGTTATGGCAACCAGGCTTTTGATTTGAAAGGTAATTAGGTATTTATGAGTTTGAATTAAAGTAAAGTTTTGTAAGTTAGGAAGAGAATTAATTTTTAAATTATTAACAAAAATGGACCATAATTAGCCTACACCAAGTGTAAGATGTAACCATAATTTTGTAACAGTGGTTTGCTGATGTAAAAAGTAGTAAATGAAGAACGAAGTGTAATGTTTTAAACCGTACGGCCTTATCCTGGAATTCCCCCATTAGCTATTGTGCATTTTAGAAACACTGCCTTTACTTATGGACTTGCACTTTAAACCCTCTGACCTCAGTGCTACACATTAGCCACCGCTTAGACACTGGAAAAACACAGAGGCAAAAGAAAACAGAAGAATCTACTGTTTTCACTTTCCACAGCATGAGTTCTGGTGCACGTTGGATGTCTGTTGCATTACTGTAAGGATAGTCATCTTGATATGAACAGTAGGGAACTCTGTGTAAAAGGATTTATCCTCCTCAGCAGCGTACGTCAGTCCACCCTTCTGTGTTCCCAGTGCTAAATCTCTTTTGGTACCCCAGTTAGCTGGGATGTCCAATGGTAAGTCTACTCATTGAGTCCTATGGGGTCCCTAATCCTGAGAATCAGTGTAGCTTGCACCTATTTAGCTCATGTAATAAGCTGCATCAGCTTCTCCTACCTTGATATGAACAGGCCACTGTTAAATCTCAAATGTTGCAAGTAAGACTGAGAAGCTCTTTGTTCTTTTGGTAATAACTTGATTTTGATATTAATGAAGTTAGATGTGGTGAGTAGTCCCTACAAGGATTTTGACTACATGAACTACTCATCTTGGGAATATGTTTCCCTGAAAGCTCATTTTCTGTGCAGTCCCCCTGTATCTGTCTTGACCATTCATATGTATGACTTTGTACCTTTGCTCCTGCTAGGCTGGGGCAGAGAAACAGCACCTTGCACAAATAACATGTTGAAGGCAGATGGTACTAAGAAAATGAACCCAATTTGTTTTTCAAAAGATTGTTGTCTAAACAAATTGTCTAAACAGTAAAATGAATATAATTGCATGTCCTGGGTGTTCTTTCCCCAGGTTAGTTAAGTATCTGTAGCTCAGTGCCTTCATAGAGTCATAGAATCATGTTGTTGGAAAAGACCTTTGAGATCATCAAGTCCAACTGTACCTGTCCACTACTAAACCATGTCCCTGAGTACCTCATCTACCTGTCTTTTAAATATCTCCAGGGATGGTTACTCAGCCACTTCCCTGGGCAACTGTTCCAGTGCCTGATAATTCTTTTCGTGAACAATTTTTTCCTGATGTCTAATCTACACCTGCCCTATTGCAGCTTGAGGCCATTTCCTCTCGTCCTATTGCTTGTTACTTTGGAGAAGAGACCAACACCCACCTCACCATAACCTCCTTTCAGGCAGCTGCAGACAGTGATGAGGTCTCCCCTCAGTCTCCTTTTCTCCAGGTTAAACAACCCCAGTTCTCTCAGCTGCTCCTCATATGATTTGTTCTCCATCCCCTTCACCAGCCTCGTTGCCCTTCTCTGGACGCGCTCCAGCACCTCAATGTCCTTCTTGTAGTGAGGGGCCCAAAACTGAACACAGTATTCGAGGTGTGGCCTCACCAGTGCTGAGTACAAGGGCACAATCACTGCCCTGGTCCTGCTGGCCACACTATTTCTGATACAGGCCAGGATGCTGTTGGCCTTCTTGGCCCCTTGCTCCAAATTTATGTGAATTTGAAGTTCTAACTATGACACCTTCTTCTGAAATTTTGTCTGAGTTGCTCTGATTTTACTGTGTCCTCACTGCTCCACTTGCACCTTCTTTGTAGGAGGTATTTTTGTAAAACAGGTTAAGTTTCTATGCTGAAAATTGAGGCCTTTTTTTTCCACAGTGCACTGTTGAAATTTCCTTTTGCTCCCTGTTTTCTATCCCTGCAGCAATTGCAAGGGAAGGTGGAGGCACTGTACTTTCCATTTTTTCAAGTGTGCAGTAATGCCATTTCTTAGGGGCATGTTGTGAAAAGCTTAGCACAGTGCTTGGAATTTTGCATTCCTAGAGCAGAGACACATTCACTCCAAGTGTAAGCTTTGGTCTGGAGTTTAAATATAGCACAAATAGTCAGAAGGCTTTTTCCCTTCTCATGCCCTCCTACCCTCAAGCAATCGTTTTGGATGGTGTTTCTTTCTAGATGTTCTTATGAGAAGCAAAGGGGAACCACTAAGGTTTGCACAATGGGAGATAAATTGTGGGGCTTTTTCCATTAGCTTTCAGGCAACCTGATGTGCCCTGGAAAGCCAAGTTAATTGACTTCAAAACTGTGATGAAGGAGAGGGGACAAATATTCTGTCAGTAACAGAAATTATTGATGTAGCAGGCTTGTTCTATAGGGTTTTTTTTTATTACTGCTATTTTCCACATAAACAATAACTGCTGGTGTAAAGGTGAAGACTGTAAGGAATGAGAGATCTGTAGGCTCTGCATAGGTTATTTCACATTCCAGGTTTGCAGCTGAATTGCAATGTACAGCTAAATGTAAATGTGAAGATTGAGTTATGGCAGTCCTGAACCTCTAAGGCATGAATCCAAACCTAGCAGTTCAGTGGCAGGCTGCAAGCGTCACAAGTTGTTCTGCTTTCTTTGAGGTCTTTGAAGGAAGGAGTGGAATACTAACTATGGGAACAGGACAACTGTCTTCAGAGTCGAGGTATTATTGGGTCCTGTTTCTGGCAATTTCACTCTTTGAAAAGCTCAACCCTTTCCTTTTGGAATACACGATTGTCAGAAAAGGTCTCCTAAAATAAAACTCCTGCTGTCTGGATTGTTCCTCCCTGCAGTTTGGAGAGTAAAGGAGAACCTGCTGACCTGCACCATCCTGGCTACTTCTTTTTGCTGTCCCATGTGCTTGTACTGAGACTGCATCATTGCTTTGCTCATTTTGATTTTTTCCCTGACTGTATCTACTTGCTGAGGTAATTGAAGAAGTATTCCTGCTGGTTTTCCACAACTTTAGGATCTGAGTAGATATACAACACACTCATACACTTTTGTTGCCAAGAGCCTCCTAAAACTGATAAGGCCATGTAAGGTTTTGCAGTCTGATTTTAGCCGTAGTTAAAGTAGGTCAGATATAAAATTTGTACTCAGAACTCCAAGCCCTGACTCGCTCATGTAAATTTTTAGCTTACTAAGAAATGAAAAATACATGTCTTTGTCTCTCTTTTTGTATGGATACTGTGGTAAAAAATAGTTATCCCGGAGACTTAGGCAAGGTGGGCACTGTGTCGTTGAAGTAGAGTGAAAAGGATAAATCAGCTGAGAGAAATCAGCATGTGGGATGTTGCTGATAGAATTAATAACGGACCTGTGTTAGTAAAAAGGTATGTAATTTATGTTTTACCCATAGGGGCTTCAGCAGGGAATCTCCATAGTTTCTAAAGAGATTTCAAGATTTCCCTTGATTTCCACAAGAACCTGCAGTATAGAGCAGTGTGTTGGAAACAAGGAGAAGTGTTTTTTGTGGCACTTCATTTTACCTTCCCAGAACATTATTCCTGGAAATGAGGAGTTCTGCATGAGTTCAGTATTGGGTTTGCTTCTGCTGTTTCTGAGGTTTAAGTATTTTCCAAGTGATGTGGTAACATGTCAGATGAACGCTTCTTCCTTTGGATCTGACCCTGAAAGGTGTTACGTGCCATTGATTTCCATTGATTTTAAGTGAAATCAGAGAGAACACTGGATCTTGCTGATTCTGGCCTTTTAATTGCAAATTAGTGCAGTGCTTTTGATGTAGAACACTCAGGGATACCCTTCTTTTTATAGAGTTGCTAATTACTTGATTCATTAAAAGTAGTGCTGGATTGCCATGAATGCAGGTTGTCTTCCTTTCAAACATATTGCTGAACTTCCCAAAAGCACAGTAGCTGATGTCAAACACCTGCTTATTTTACACCCAAATCCTGTATCATAACCAAATGATCTTTTGATTCCAGAAAGGCTCCCCACCCTTCTATAAATTGTGTTTGGCAAGACAGCTCTGATGCCACAGTGTATATATTTAACAAACCAGCAATTCAGATTTATTATGTGTCATAGAGTCGAATTGTAAGATATTGGTAGATTTGGAAGAAGATGGTGAAATGCCATCTGTCTTCTCTTCTTGTAGGTTTCTGATAAATTTGAAGCTCTGCTCCCCTCTAGCTGCTGTTCTGTCTTTGTTTGCTTGTTGTTGAAGGGGCCAGCAGGTCTTCTAGTTTTCTTCTCACTTGCACGTTAGGTTCTTCCCCCAATAGCAGTGTCTTGCTACCTCCTGTGGCTGCTCTTAGTTCAGCTACACAGCTATCATAGAATCATTAAGGTTGGAAAAGACCTCTAAGATTATCAAGTCCAGCTGCCAGTACAACATCACTGTGCCTACTGAACCATGTGCCCAGGTGCCACGTCTACGTGTTTTTTTAAACATCTCCAGGGATGAAGTCTCCACCAGTTCCCTGGGCAGCCTGTTTCAATGCTTCACCACTCTTTCAGTAAAGAAATTTTTCCTATTATCCAATATAAACCTCCCCTGGCACAACTTAAATATCAGTGTAAAGCGGACAGAACTCCCAAGTGGTTTGTTTTTGACCAAGTGCTCTGTCATTGTAGCAGCAACTGTGCCAATTGGTGTTTTGATAATTCCATACTGTAGCTCCTTAACAAAACGAAGCCTCAGAGCATTCAGTTTACCTCAGACTCTGGAAGATGGCATTGCATTGGTGTATGCCTTGTTGGATATCTCTGAAGGCATATTTGCAGCTGTGAGAAGTCCAGAGAAATTCTAGGTTCTGTAGAAATGAGTGTATTAGGTACACACACAGAGCACGCGGAGCCTCTCAGATGTTCCTGGTGAGTTGAATTTCCATGCATCTTGAGTGGGTTTTGTCAGAGCAATGCTAGTGTGATCCACAGCAGTAAAAACTGATCACACAAACACTGTTCAGCAGAAAATAACTGTGGTAGTACAGGTAATCTCATGTAGTTGGCATTTAGATCACTTCTGCTCTGCTGCACATTTACAAGTGATTTTTACCTTCTCTTATGTTTTTTTAAGGGGAAGGCAGAACTTCCATTTGAGCTCAGCCACTGGATCAGTTCATATAGTTGGTCTGATGTGTTTTCTGCTACCTCAACTTGCTTTGGTTTCAGTCACAAATAAAATGTTCTTAAAATAACTCTAAAAATTACTCTGTCAAAGAATAGTACGTGACTGTAGATTTATAACAGTGATACACCTTAGTACACAGTATGAAAGTGACAGAGCAGTAAGCTGGCACATTAATGTGGATCAAAATTGATCAGTTAGTTTCTGGATTCCTCTGCTGCTAAAAATTGTCCAAAGACTTAATGAAGGCTCCAATGATTAACAATAATGTGCAAGTCTATTCGTCTCATGGTCATTAGATGGAATATGATTCATATTGCTACAGTCCCCCAGTGCAGTAGTTGCCTGATAAGTTTAAAAAATACCAGACAAGTTACTCTTTAGATTTGCAGTCTTGCTGGACATTCAAGACATGATATGTATGTGTATGTATTGTAAGCACTGTCTAAATCTCTCTCCGTCTCTCATGTTTGGTCCCACTGGATTAATGGCACTTGCAACAGGAGAAAATTAGCACACTCTACTCTCTCATGTTGACATCTCACTGGGGTTTAGGAAGGCTGCCATTGTTCTGTACTTGCTTCAAATGTTCCAATATGACTTGGCACAGCATCACAACCATGCAGTTAGCCTCACAGGCTGTAGCGGCTGGACTGCTAAGTGTAGCTGATAAACCTTTTAAGTTTGAAAGCTTCCCTCTTGTTGCTGGTAGGCTGGAAGATTACATTTGCAGGAATGATTTTTCAGCCTAGCAGAGTGGTGTGCTTGAGGAAACAGGCATCTGGGGTAGCTTGTGCACTGAGATCCCTGCCCAGGCAGGAGGTACGGGAGTCCACGTGCCTCCTGGGCTGCAGGCCATGTGGGAATTTGCACAACCAGGTGAAAATACCTGCTGTTCTAGGGGCTGGAAAAGCGAGCCCGGGGGACTGCATGGTTTCAGATGTGCGCCTGGATTCAGCATGCCAGCCCTGACCTTGAGAGCAGAGAGGGAAGGTTGCTGGGGTGTACCAGGACCCTACTCCCTGGGAGATCAGGAGGCCAAATGAGCCCACCGGCTTGAATTCCTGGTGGGTGAGTCATGCCTTAAAACAGCTGGCATTTTTAACAGTGTCGCAGCCCTGAGTTTCCAAAAGCTGATGAACGTACAGTCCCAGGCACAGATTTGCTCGGCTTTGCTGCCTTTCAACAGCTCGTAACCCTGGTACATCAGTCCTGTTGCACATAGGCTAAACTGTTAATGTTAAAACTGAAACAGCGTGCTTATGGTGGTGTCCAAAAAGGACATTTAAAAAGGACTGTTTTAATTTGAGGTAGAGTCAGAATGGTTTGGATTGGAAGGGTCCTTGAAAATCATCTAGATCCAACCCCTCTGCCATGGACAGGGACACCTTCCACTAAATCGGAGGCCTTGGCTTGAACAAACGTCAGCTTTCCTTCACCCGTGAAAACTGAGTGAGGCTGCAGGTCCCCTTGCGTTTCTCCCCCTCTCAGACTGCCCACTGCTGTTCAGCCCTTGCTGTAACAGCCACCCTGCCGAGGGGTGAGCCATAGTTTGTTCCTCCCTTTGTATTCCCCAACGTGGTATTCCTTGGTCTAATTAAAAAAAAAAAAACCCCAAACATATCTCTTCTTACTCCTACAGATCGTGCCTCTGGATGAAAGCATGCCTTGCAAATTCAAGCTACTGATGATTGCTTGCAGTTGATGGGGCATTTATGGCCACTACCTGTTTCATAGAATCGTAGAATGGTTTAGGTTGGAAGGGACCTTAAAGATCATTCGGTTCCAACCCCCCGGCCATGCTCTTCTTCCCTTCTGAGTTTTCTTTCTCCTCTCTCCTCTTCATTTACACAGACCCATTCCCAATGGGCTCATTCTGTAAATAGGTCACTGTTCCTATCAATCAGGGAATTGATTGGGCTAGAGCCTCATTCCTCCCTGCCTTTCCTGCCTTGAGGGCCATTTTCGCTGGCACCCTGCCTCAGTGAACCAAACAGCTCTGTGGGGAGCTGGGATGAGCCCATTCCTTTCTGCAGGATGTCAGGGTGGGCTTTGGTCTGCCCTCTTTGTGAGGCTTGGCCTGGGAAGGATGGCAATGGGCCATACAAGCGTGTGAGGGGTGAGAATGAGTTTTGTCACCTGTGAAAGCATATGGGTAGCTACATCCAGAGTGGGTCTGATCACATAGAATCATAGAATCATCTGGTTGAAAAGACCTTTGAGATCATTGAGTCTAACCGTACCTGTTCTCTGACTAAACCATGTCCCTGAGAAACTCATATACCCTCCTTTTAAAACCCTCCAGGGATGGTTACTCAACCATATGGATTTATATTCTTAATGAAAGATTTCTTGTGTTGATCTCTACTGCTAATTAACATGGAAAAGTAAACGGAAGTGGCCCAACTATTTTAGTTCTTCACTGGTAATTGATGCTGTTGGTCAGAGCAAAAAGCAAACAAAACCTTTATTAGTTTTATGTTTATCTGGAGCAGGTAAGTGTTTGCTGAATTGCCCAGAGCTTGTGAGAACAGGAATGGGATGCAGAAAACATTCTCCTCATAGCATAACTGCTTCAAATGGTTGTGAAGGGAAGCAAAGACTCTCACCACCTCTTCCACTTCTGTTTTGAAGTCCCCTCTCCTCCCCCTCACCTTCCAGCTTGTGATTTGTAAAGGAGTTTGTGTGTGTAGTTACTATGGAATGCTTTTTTGATGAGAGATTCTTGTTCTATGTATTCAAATGGTGCCGAAGAAGTAATTACTTAACTATATCTTGGTGACGCGGTCTGCAAATCATGTTTTACACAGAGATTTCCTTTTGATCTCTCAGATACCTCAACTCTTTCATAAGAACCAAATTTCTGTGTTCTTCTTCAAGGATGTTTTACTTGGTCCTTTCTAGACTCTTCAGTAGGAAGTAATATTGGGCGGTTGAGATAAGATGCTGTTTGACATCTGGAGTTTTGTCTCCCTTTAAAATTTTGTAGCTTTGCATATGTAAATCCCAACTGCAGTGCTGAAGAGGCTGCCCTGTGGCAGCTTCAGCAAGCGTTACTAAAAATTACGAGCTCACCTTCTCTTAAGCTGCTTCTTATTATTCTTAGTCAGTATGGCTTGGTGGGTGAACTTTGTTCTTCAAAGGGCTGCACACTCGCACACTCCCAATTTAAAAAAAAATGTTGTTATTGCTAAATGTGTTGCACAGGGTAAAAAAGAACCTTGATTGAAAGACCGCACCGCTTTTCCCAGATCAGCAGCCAAAACACCTTCTTAATTTGTGCACGGGGTAGATTGGATGTACGAGATGTCAAGGGAGCAGCATGTATGAATGAAGCTCCATACCACCTCTCCAAGGAATGTTTTTTGGGTATTACTGAATTGTGAGCAGTCATTTCAGATGAGGTGGTGGTGGTGAGAATGCCACCTGTTTACAATCATTGCTTCTTACCTGCCTCTGAGATTTGGTTTTTTCCTTCTGCTTGCATTTCTGTCAGTACCACTGACTTTCTGCATTAATGACACCTCCACATTCTTTCCTAGAAAAGTTCTGATTTGGGTGAAAAAAGAAATTACAAGCTGTTGGGTGATGGTCTAAGAGGAAATCTAATTGATGCATATATTCTCCTTCCTTTGCCCTTGATGCTAGGGAAGTTTACATGCAATGAACCCTTAAAATAATCTGCTTTTACAGATTTTTTTGCATTTGTTGCCATTATTAGACAACAAAACAATCTATATTGGTAATTGTATCTATTTTGGTTGTTTGAATTGCTTCTTCAAGATAAAGGTGTTTTCAGCTTCCTAGCTTCCTATTCTGACTTCTCCCTTCTTTTTGTCTAAATCAGCAGAGGATCAAATCAATGCACTCGAATTTCAGGTTTTGTACAGATTATTCCAAAACAGACTCCTACCTTTCCAGTCAGTCTGGAGAAATCTGTGACTCAGTGTTTGCTTGATGGGCGATGTAATTTTTTTTTGTTGCTGAGAGAAAAGACTTTCTGAAATACAATGATTTTATTCTCTGTTGATAGATTTGTAGTATTATCTTTATCATCTTAAAAATATTAATACTTGGCTAGCTTGTATCTTGCATTTTTTATAGCACTTCTGCAGAAAACTATTTTCATTTATTTTCATTTCCTTCACTTCAACCTGATAACCTTTATTTTCTAGCTTTTGCTGTGAGGATGGACTACAGGTCTTGTGAATGTCTGGGTAATCACTTCCTCTGGAAATCTTCTCTGGGTTGTGGCGTTTGGGGTTTTTGGACGCTGCTGAGATAATTGCTACGTCCTTGCAGTTTCCTTTAGACGCTTCTGGGCTAGCTAAACAGAGATACCAGCCTTTGGCAAGGGGTTGCTGTTTGCAATTCTCCTAAACCCAAGGAAATTTTGCTTCCTAAACTGCTGGCGTTTTGGGGCAACCGGCCTTCTGTTCAGCAGTGAGTTATTTGAGTCCCTGCAACAGGCGTTTCTGTGATGTTTATACAGTAGCTGATCTTGCCAGGGTGAATAGACCAAGAAATGGAGCCAAGTCCAGACCACATCACTTGAGACGCCTCTGGTGGTGCGAGCACCTTTGTATTCTGAAGTGAAGGTTATCTCGATCTGGGAATTCCCTGTTCTCGTTTAAAGCCATGGTGTACCATGCACGTGCATATATATGTGTGGATACGGATTAGAAGAAAGGACAGCTAGAAGTTTTCAATCACTCTTGTTCTCTGGTTTTTGGATTCTTGGTAAATCCCTGATTCTCTCCTTAATGTCTAAGAAATAACAAGTCCCTTTTTCTCCTTCCATCGTTTTTTATGGGCGGATGATTGTAATTACATGTTGATTTACTGATGCTGAAATTTGCCACAGATGAGCACAGTTGACAGGAAACCACTCAGCTTTTCTTTCCAAGGAGACTTAAGCAGCGCTTTGAAGCTGAAGTTTAGAATAGAAGTGGATATTTATTAACAGGAGTGCAGGTTGTTTACCCGACAGATGCGCTCCTTGTCTCCTGAATCCCTCAGTACCAGGAGGGCTGTAAGATGCCCCATCAGCTGTAACAAAGCACTGCTAATCACACACGGCCCCTGGCAAGCCTATATAGATTGCCGTTGTAAATCGCTCTCAGCAATCCTTTTAACTGGATGATGGGCCTTAATTTTGTTTTATGACATTTTTGCTAGCAGGTCAGTAACTGTTTATGGATTTGATGAAATTTCTGCTATTGCAGGTGTCCTAACAGAAATAAAACTGTTTGCTTGGTTGTCCTGAGAAGCCTGGGCATTTGCCAGAAAGGCCAGCCTGTGGGGTTTTGGGTTTTTTTCCCAATAGGATTTTAACTGAATTGCTTCCTTTTGTGCCAGTTGCTTTTTCTCCAGTATGGAGGCAAGGAGCATCCCAATGGAAAGCATCCAGCATGAGTGTAAGTCAGGAGCAAAGAAATGTTTTAAATACAGTGGATTCTATTACCTTTACAGTAATGTAAAATTTCGAGATTTTTGAAAAAGAGATAACTTCAGAATATTGCTGGTGAACTGTTATTTTTTCTTTTCTTTTTTGTATTATTTACACTTTCTTTAAATGATAGTCAAAACTTCTATCACTTATGCAGCACTTACCATAGACAATATCGCACTGTAATCTGCACTTACATTGAAGATGTAGAAGTATGTGTCTAGAATAACTTACTTGACATACATCTTCCATTCCCCTGAAGGTTTTAGCTTTGGGAGGAAGGATTTTGGTGATGTTTTTGTCCTGTCAGCAATTTTTTCTATTTTAAAATGCAAGTCATGGACCCCTATGGATCAACTGTTAAAGTACTTTTACTTGTACGGTAGTGTAAAACTTGCATTACAATCTTCTAAATGTGCATTTCTTTCATGGGTTCTCTTTACACTGCAGTACAGAAACAGTCCTGGAAGTCTTTTACAGCACTAAAATTATCTGCTACTGAGGGGAGAAAGAACTTGGCATGAGTTAGTTTAGAGAAAGGTGGATTTCCACTAGGATGGAGTACTTCAGCCACAGCGCTCTGAGATTTCAGGAGCCTAGTAAACAGGGTAGTTGTATGCTACAGCTGATGTAAACAGCTTTGTTGCATTGTTTTGTTTTCCCACCATCCTTTTTAAGAAATTGAAGAACCTTTCTGTGCTTTGCAAGACTATAGAAGGTCATCTTTTAAAAAAAAAGAACGCAAGAGTTAAAGCCTAGGCGCTTTGCTGCGGGCAGTTAATCATTCTGGGTGTGGAGGGAATATACAGGAACAAGACGTTTCTCTAAGTGAGAACATAAACGATGCTTTTGACTGAAATACTCATGTGGTGAACTGTTATGTATGTTACAAGGCATGCCAGACTAAAACTGTGGTGCCAAGTGCCTTTTTGCCAGGAGAGTTCATCCAGTTGATGGCTTGCTTTTCTCTGCCGTCTTCTCACAACTACTCGAACTTGTGCAGGGATGGAGCTGTGGCACTGGGGACTCCTGCAGTCTTCTCCCTGTGCTTTTTCCACCAGAAGTCCTGGGATGGGACCACAGGCATGCTTGCATGAGTTTGGTGATGCCTGATAGGGATGACCACAGGCAGGTCAGGCAACAAGCACCTCTCCAGTCGTTCCATAAAAATGGGCAGAAGGCACAGCAGTTAGCCAGACTCACCACAAGAAATGCTTTAAAATCTTTCCTAGAGTTGTTGTCCCTGCTGTCTTTATTTTCCTGGTGGAGAGAGACTGGGTTTCATAGAGGAACATTTGATATTTTTAACTTCTGTTGCCGAGATGAGCCCAGAGCTGAAGAGTGATATTTAAAGCCCAGAATGGATCAATGCTGATCTTGGGGCATCTGATAAATTCTTATTCAGGTCAGGCCTCCTTGGGACAACCTGTGGAGAGCAGTATGTTAGATCCTGTGGCAGCTATAACACAGCCCAGCTCCCTGAACAGAATAAGCCAATGCTCTGTAACTGGCCTACTTTAAGGTTTTTTTAATAGACCTGATGGCAGACAGGTGATTTTTGTTGTTTTTTTTTTAACAGGTAGACAGATCTCATGCTAAATCCATGCTTTCCCCTTACTGAGCAGGATAAAGAGTACGTGTTGCACACAGTTATCCTTTTGCTCGCTTGCAGTCCTCTGAGGACATCAGAGGAACAAGGGGTGCTTTGAAATGCAGCCTTATCTCTTAACTGTGGTTCTGCCTCTTTTCCAGTCTGAGAACTACAGAAACTGAGCAGGACCGGGGTAGGCACATGTTGCTAAAAGCATCTAACCACAACCTCTTTCACTGGAGTACCTACTGGCTCCCCATTGTCGTGCTTCAGAGCCTGTGAATTTTCAAGAGGTTGAGCCAGATTTCATAGACCCAGGCATCAGGAAGAAATACATTTGCTGTGAAAGGCGAGGGCACCCTCTTCCTGCCTGGAACAGCCTAAGCTGGTTATGAGCACAGAGCCACTATTGTTCTGCCCTGGGAGATTGTGCTAAAAGCTTTGAAGCAGCGTTTGCATGTAGGTGTCAGTTTTCTAAGCAGATTTTTTTTTTCATTCCCTGTTAAAAATAAAAAGCCAAATAACAAAAGAAAGAACCCTGCCACTCTCCCTTCCCTCCTAGCCTTTTCTTGGCAGTAGGTGTTTGACTTGGTAATTGTTGATTTTATGATGTGTTGTTTAGGCTTCTCAGGCTTTGGCTATTTAACTTCTTTTCCTGGTTGGATCAAAATCAGTGTCTACTTAGTGCAGAAACTTTGCCGTTACGGATAATGGAGATGCAGTATATTTTGTGAAGTATTGTAGGTGATAAACTATTGTGCATGTCCAGCACTAATATTTTAAAATTCCTTTTTGAAATCAAAAGATTAACGACTACAGTGTAAAGTATGGGCAGGAACTGACAAAATATAATCCGCAGTACTGCTATTGTGTCTCAGCTGTGCTGCACAGCTCCTGGGCTGCTTGAGCCTAGTTCATGTGACTGGGGTTCATCAACATTTGGATCTAGTAAGTTACATACTTTTCCCCAGATCTAGTAAGTTACATACTTTTCCCCAGAATAGGAATAATACCCAGCTGAGAAAGTAGAATCTGTGAAACCTCATTTTATGGTTAATAAAAACATTTCTCTGAGATGCTTTTTAGGGGTGCTGAATTAACGGCATTGGAAATGAGGCCATTTGCTGCCCTCAAATGTAAAGGGGTTTTTTTTGTTCTCAAATAAATAATTCAGTGACTTCTTATGAGCTTTAGTGAGCAAGCACTAGCATGGCAAAGTTAAGATTTTTATCATCCCTTTTGATCTCTGCTAACTTGCAGAGAAGTGTAATGAGAATGTAACTTGTAATGAGAAGTGTAACTTGTCCTTGAGTTGGAGCTGCTGTGTGCTGTTAGCAGCACACAAGTACAGTGTTTATTTAGCTGGGACTGCGCTGCCTTTGCTCCAGCCAGCTGAGAGGGAAAGGAAGATTCATGGGTACACTTTACCAAAGGGGGATGCAAAGGTTTTGGCTGGGGCAGAAGACCTGCTGCTTTGTCTCTGCTATTTCAGAAGAACTGAAGGTGTTGAGGAGCTGAGGAAAATCTTGATTTAGCTGTTTCAAAAGAATAGTGCAGAACCCAGCAGAAAAAAAAAACAAAACCAAATCAAAACTGTCATTGAGGGAAATGGGGTTTATTGGGGTTGTTTAGTCTGGAGATGAGAAGGCTGAGGGGAGAACTTACTGTACTCTACAAGTACCTGAAAGGAGGTTGTAGTAAGATGAGTGTTGGTCTCTTCTCCCACGTAACTGGTGATAGGACAAGAGAAAATGGCCTCAAGTTGTGCCAGGGGAGATTTAGACTGGATATTAGAAAAAGTTTCTTTATTCAAAGAGTGGTGAAGCATTGGAACAGGCTACCCAAGGAAGCAGTAGAGTCTCCTTGTCTGAAGATGTTCAAAAAACATGTAGACGTGGCACTTTGGGACATGGTTTAGTAGGCATGGTGGTGTTGGGCTGACAGCTGGACTGGATGATCTATCAGATCTTTTCCAACCTTAACATACAATTCTATGATTCTATGTATGTGTGTGTTGTTTTGCCTGTACAAAGAACAGATGTGTCTAGAGAAATGTGATCTGGAGAATGGCGGTGCCTGCCCTCAACAGGGGAGTTAGAACTGGCCTTGGCAGCTGCCTCCTGGTGGCTTGATTAAGGGTCAAAATATGTGGTAGTTGCTAGGTGGCAAGAGGGAGCTGATAAACCAATCAGAAAGGGAAAGTATTTTCAGCAGGTATAGGAAATTTGCTTTCCTTTTTGTCCCTGGAGGTTACCTGAGAAAGCCTTATCTGCTTTAAATTAATAGTATACATCTACATTTGCTAAAAACACTCTCTTTAAATTACACCTTGATTCTTACTTTAATCTCATTTTTATTGTGTAGGTTTCAAAACAACCCCTTAAACAATTTTAAGCGTGTTTAGGCCATAATAAAGGAGAATTTCCTTGTGTTTATGTTTCTTTTCCCAGCCTCCACCAGGGGACCTGGAGGAAGGTTCTTTAAGGCGCTGTGGTGAGACCAGGTGGTAAGATACAGAGGAGAGAACAAGGGTGCCAGCAGCAGGGGTGTTTGATAAGACAATCCTAAAATGAAGAAACAGTGCATTTTGATGTGTTTTTCAAGCAGCACAGAGAAAAAGGTGGTTAATCTGGGTATGTCTGAACTCTGAATTTGGTATTTCATGTAGCAGAATTCATTTATTTTTCCGGGGTGTATTACAAGGTGACGTTCTAGAACATGTTACTTCCTTCATTCTTTGATAGGAAAAAGGAAGGTAAGATAGCTGTATTCCTGATGTGCCATTCACAAAATTCATGTTAAGTATTTATGCATGTTTTAGTTTGCCATTCAGACTACTGAGTGCTTTCAGGGGGAGAAACGTCGAGCATAGTGCAGGCTCAGAAATGTTCCCAGTCAATCTTCTTCGTTGTTGCTTGTATAATATGGCATATTAGCTACTGTGCACCCTACCTGATGGATCGTCATACGTCTTGGTGAGCTACCTGACAGTAACTGTAAGTTTTTTTCTCTCAGCAGCTGAGTGAGGGATATTTATCTCATTCATTATGTCAAATACTTCATGAGAAAGATTCATGTGATATTTCTAAGATGAATATGAGACGTTTCTTCTTGTGCCTGATTCTGTCCTTGACGTGGTGGTACCCTCTCAATGCCTGAAAGAGAAAGGGAAACAAACCCATAACTAGTTCCTTGCTGGCGATTCTGAATACCACAAAGCTTGTTAGTGCACACTTAAGGGCATAGTGTCCAAAGAATCATAGCATGTGGCTCTCTGCCAGTTTCCCTCCTGTAATTGTGGAAGAGGAATGACAAAGCTATTCAACGCAAGGAATTTTTTTTTTTCTCGTGTATGGTAGATTTCTTGATGAATTAATAAAATTGATGATACTATGCTGCTCATGGTTGTTGTACAATAGGAAAAGAAGACACGGTCCTCAGATTAATGAGCAATTTACACTCCTTATCAGTGGAATTTATTTGATTAAGATTTTGCAGATTTTTTTTTCATTTTTTTTTTTTATTTGGAATGATAGGAAATGGAGAAAAAATGGCTTGTGACTCCAGTTAAAAGTAAGGTCTTTGTAGGAAAATATATATATACTTTGGTAAAGTAGCGTGTAATGGTGCAGAAACGTTATGAATTTTCATGGCTGAATGTGCAGTTGGTTTTGTATGGTAAAAATCACAATGCTGTACTTCAGAAGCAGTGCTTCAAACACAGCTGAAGTGTAAGTGTGTGTTTATAATTATTTTTGGGCTCCACAGGAGTGTCTCTTCGGTCTGATGAGCTTGCCTGAAGTTCAGTTTGAGAGAAACCAGGTCAGAGAGTCATATAGTGAGGCAGGGATGGTGTTTGGCACACTAGGATCACAGAAGAGAAGCTCCTTATGGCAACACTGAGTATGCTGTTCAGAAAGGATCTCTTTCAGTGAAGGCCTTGTCAAGAAGCCACAGCCTAAATGACAGCATGCGGAGCAGGAGGGAAACAATACTTTTGCCAGCATGTAAAAAGCACGGCTGGGAGAGCTGTGGGAGGCCAGCTGCAGGTTTCATGCTATGAGTGTGAGACTTAACAGGCTGGAGCCTTGCTTATGCTTAAAAGCGTCGATGTAAGAGAAGTATGGATCTGTGTCTCCAGCAACTGAAAGATACTACAGGTTTCTGGAGATTGTTTGTTACTCCAAAAGGTGTGGGGGGGGTTTATACATAAACCAGTCGTATAACTCTGCATGTTGCTGCTATATATTTTTAACTCCAAATACCAGCCTAAGAAGGAAAAGATGGCATCTCTTCTTGTCTTCAGATGAGAGTTTAGGGGTGGGGGTGGGGTTACATAACAGCCAGGACCACCTCATTGCAAGGCAGAAGGTTCAGCAGAAAGAAATGGGTGTAACGTGTTTAGAAGGACCAACTTATTTCAAGAAAGCTTGCTTGTTACAAGCAATGCCCACATCCAGCAAACCCAGTTGGGTACACCAAGGTCAGGAACAGTGGGTGGAGGCCCCCTGGAGCAGAAACCTTGGAGTAGTAGTGGCCATGAATCCAGCTGTTCCTCGGAGCATGGGTGCAAGTACAAAGTAAACCTCAAGACCCATTTCAGAAGCTCTTCCTTTTTTTTGCCTGGCTTCGGTTCTGCCAAGTTGTATGTGCCTTGGTTTCTGACTCATATTTTTGTTGCAAGTTACGATCATTACTCACTCTCAAAGAAGAGCTAGCAGTGAGCTGCATGCAGTAATACTCTTCATTAGCTTTGGTAGAATATGCTTGTCAAGTGCCAATGCTTGAGATCTGTTTCAGCATAGGAAAAGGCTTCACCTTCAGATTTGAACGTCATTCTGCCAAAGCGAAAGGAGCATTTTCCTCCTGACAGATTGTGTGTTCTTGGTTAAACAGCAGGCAGACACTATCTTGTTCATTTTACCTCTGAAGAAGTGACTAAACGGTTTAATCCTGCCAAAAGAGCATTAACATTTCTACAAGTTCATGAGGGCAGAATGTAATCTATCAGGAAAATAACATTTTAATTAGTATTCTTGCTGTCCTTCTGAGGAGCAGAAAATTTGGGAAGATTTGAATGAAAGTAAACCCCCAGAAGGGCTTTTTTTTTTGTAAAATGTACTGTCCTCAGAGTAGGCAAACCTCAGCACTTCGAGCTAGCCTAGGAGCTGGCAGGGCATGTGCCTTCAGAGGTGGGGGTTACAAATAGAGGAGAACCTCCTGGCTCTGGTCTGCAGTACAGCTGAAGTTAATTTTGGTCTCCTGTTTGCATATTGCTAAAGAGTTTGTTGTTGCTACACTCCGTGTTCGGATTGTGTAAAGGAAGTTCTCAACTTTCGCCCTTTTCTGGTTTTAGGGGCAATTTCAGGGTACCTGACACACACAAAGATCTTCAGTTGTCATTCGAACAGGGATGTTCACGTGTTGGGCATCCCCAGCACAGCTGTCCTGGGCACTGGAGATATTATACACCAACAAACTGGAGTCCCTGTTGGGAGTTACTAATGCAAAATTCTCTGTGATTGAGATGACTTTTAATGGGACACAGCAGTGTAGTCATGGGGAGAGAGAGAGAGAGCTTGAAATGTGGGGATGTCCTAGGGGATTTTGAACAATATCACAGTTTGATTTTGCATGCTTGTCTGGGTATATGCAAATGACAGCTTCCAAATAATTTCAGTCTGTGCTCCTTTCTACTGCCAAAACGTCTGATGCTGCAGTAGATTCCAAAGTCATGAAGCTCCTACATGAGTTTTAGACTGTAAGAAGCTGAAATCATTAAGTCCTTGCAGAATACGGTGGGTGGAGTCAAAGGGGAAACAATCGTATGATAATCGTTTTCACTCTGTTCACCCTCTTCAGCTCTCAATCAATCTTTTGGATGTTTTCTGGTGGAAGGAGATGTGTGTGTATGTTGGCTCTTTTAATGTAAAGCATTTTGGTTCACTGGGATGGAATTTTCACAAAAGTGTTTTTTAAAAAAATAAATCTGAAATAGGTGAATACAGTGTCCAAAAGAATGATCCCATTGTTAACCTGAGCCTTCAAACATAGGCACATAGGCTGCAGCCTTATTCCAGGTTCTGATACAGGTGTATTAGGTCATAAATTAGACTTTTCTCAAAACAATGTACTTCTTCCTGAAATGGTTCTGACCTTAGGCTGTTCTTTGTTCATATTTAAGCCCTTTGTCAGAAGCGTGATATTGACTGAACCTCTGCGAAGAAGTATTTGAAAGCCTGGTTGAGATGAGGAAACAGTGGATGCTTCTCTTTTCTCATTTTCAGTAGTTTGCCTAAACTGCTGTGGTTGAAATTTTCCTAAGAAAATCCACTTACTGTGCAACATGACCTAGCAACTTTAAAAGTAATTGAAAAGAGGGTTTAATAATGGAAAGTGTCTGACAAAACCAACTGTAGATGACACGACCTCCTACAGTGGCACATAGCATGATTTTTATGTGCTGTCTACTTAAAATAAGTGATCCAAATAAATGCAGGAGCATTTGGAGGCTTTACAGCTTGTATACTTGCCAGTTGTGCCCCTGCTTGCAAGCATCGTTGCATCCAAACTGAACCCTAACTGAAATACTGACACTTGACCCTTTTCATCTGTCTCCAATCTCCTTCAGTGGGAGTGACTACGTGGAGTTGCCACCTTCAAATTTTTGTTGATGGAGTATTGTGAAGACTGAAAAACCTTCCTGCTGCTGACCATATCCATTTTATTTTTCCAGTACTTAAGGCTCAAAAACAAATGCTACAACAACGTTGACACCTCTTCTTCTGTTGGAATTATGTGCTTTCCTTTTGTGTGTCTTGCTGCAGTGAGGAAACAATATTTTAATGGGATTTGAGTATCCCTTTGCATAGCAGAGATGAGATGGCAAGAGAGTCCTGTGCTCAGTGATAGGACGTTCTTGTAAAGATTTTGAGTCCTGCAAGCATTGAGAGTGAATCTGAGTGCCTTCGTTGGAAGTAGACAGGTTCAAAAAGATTATTTTATTGGTGAACTTTTGGGTTGCAGAGATTTTACATAATTCCAAGTAAATGGAATTCAGGAGAAGGACAAAGAGATGGAGAAACAGTGATGGTTTCATCACCAAAGCAACAATTTCATGAGCTGTAGGCACTAGTTACACAAAGAATGGCCAATGACAAGTTGAATATTTCTTGAAATGCAATTAACTGGTTGCTTTTTAAAAGTGACTGCACCTTTGTTGAAGTGAGTGCTTATGACTGAGAAAGCTATTGTACGTCTTTAAAAATTCACAGCACATCACCTTGCTGGATATTAAGTTTGATGGAGAAAAATTGATTCATAGCATCGTAGCCTGTGGTGGGTTGAGGAGCACTAGCATGCAGGCTATTATGATCATAGATAAACAGACAAAGTAAAATGAAAAGCTTAGAGATTGTAACTTTAACAAGTGGTGCTTAACATTATTTTTCTTAATTGTAAAGAAAAAATTAGTTCATACCTCAGGAAAAATAATGTTATTTGTGTTGCTATTTGTGAAATGGAATGCTATTTCATTAATTTTTAAAATTTCTCCATACCCAACGTAACTCAGAACGATTGTAGCTTTAAAGTATGAATGTGGGATGGGGGAATTACAGAGGTTGTTGGCAGTAATTGTAGATTAAGGACTTCTTGGAGATGTTAGCAGATTTTTCTTCTGCTAGCCGTATTGCAGTTTGCTTTTTGGATTGAAAGGAGGACAGACAGGGTCATCTTGTGTCATTTTCTTCCAACTGTGCATTCAGAAACAATGTTTAAAAAAATCTGGAAAGAGATTTGTGTTCTCATCTTCTGGATTGCAGGCACAAGAGGCTAATGCAGCTGTAGAGATGTGCGCAAGTAAGAGGGTTTATGTTATGAAAAAGTTATTTCTGAATAATTATAAACAAAATCATGGCCCTTGGGATAATATAAAACTATTACTCATAGAACAGTTGGTTTGTTACAACTAAAATATTTAGCTTTTTCATGCAAATTCAAGGTCAGCATCTGCTTCCAAGGTCCAAAGCAGCAATTCTGTTGTAACAGCCAAGCGGCTTGAGGGAAACGGATGGCTCAGACTGTGTCCTAATGGCCACTTCTCGCTAACGTACAAGCAGTAAGTAGAAAATATCAAATAACAAGAATTTTAAAAATAGTCATGTTTTCTGTTTTTTTAGTTATCTTCTATATTATTTTCTAAATATCTTCTATATTTTAGAAGAGGGGAGCTGGAAGGTGAAAATAAATCTGTAAATCTTTCTGTTTGTGGATGTGACGCTGATCATTACTGCTTCTCTAGGTAACAACTTTGCATTACAGATCCACTGGGAAGCTTTGGCTTTGCTCTGCTGGGTGTTAGGCACTTGGAGAAGAACACGCACAGTCAGCCGTGTGAAATGCTGACCAGCACGAGCAGAGTGCCTTAGTTAAGTGCCATTCCTTGCACTGAGTGCGGCCCCTGAACCCAGCCAGCAGAAAGAGCCAAGAGAGGTTTAGATGCTCATCTGTGGTTTGGTGGCCTCGAGAGGAGCAGGCTGAGGGGGCTTGGCATTGGACCTTGCTGATGAAAAAGCTTCAGTTGCAGCCATGGGGTCACCTCCCCACTCCAGAGGTCATGGATATATTTTCTCATTGAACTTTAATTTGATATGAAGTGTACTTCATGTTGGAATGGAGAAGACCAAAGCCCAGGTCTGTGCCTGGGTGGAGTGTGTTTGTGAAAGGGTTTAGAGGTGGATATTCATTACCTCCGGACTCATATTGTCCATTAGTATAAGGTTGGGCAAAGGTGAAAGAGTTTGGGTATGACTTGGCAACTTTAAAAAAGAAAACACAGGTAAAACGAGCTTGTTCTTTTGTTACTGACACACTGAAATATCCTTTATGTAGGCCATGTTTAAAAGAAATTTTCTAATGCCCCTTGTTTATCAAAGCTACCTGAAATATCTTCCCCAAATTTTCTTTTCAGAGTATATCAGAATGCGTTCCCATGCTTGGTGTCAGTACCCAAGGTGTCCTTTTTATTTAAACAGACATTGTCTTTGGGCAGTAATGGAATGCGTGCTTAGCTACTGGAATAGGAGTCCAAAGTGCGATAAGTCAGCTTCTAAAAACTGAGGTGAAGAAGCAATCCTAAACCTGAAAAGCACTGGAGATTTTAAAATTAGCTGAGGCTTTATGAGTCTGTTGGTAACAGAATTGAGTCTGTGGTTTACCTCATATATCATCATAATTTTACACGTTTTTTCTTAATAGGTCCATTGACTTTTGCTCAGCAGTTACCGACTTGTAGAGGAGGAGGAACGGTGTCTAACAATGAATTGGGACAAAACCAAGGGACAAGCCCTCAAAGCAGCCGAAAAACAAAAAAACATTGTGGCCAGGACAACAGGCTGAGAGAGAGCTCTTGAGCAACCAGAGTGTTGTGGTCAAAGCTCACAGTTCGTTGTTGCTCAAAAGCCGCAGCAGCAGCCAAGTTCAAGAAGTCTAATTTGAAAGTTGAATGTTTGAATTAGGCAGCTATGCTCTTCCATTTTTAGGCATCCTGGTGCTTTTGTGTGCTAAGTTTTGGACTCCTCACATTGCTGCATTGAATTGTCAACCTAAGCATTCAGAAATCATGAATCAGCCTCTCTCTGCCTCCAGTGGCTTAGAAACCATGAGACTTTAAGAAGTAACAGATGTTTTGTTCTTTTTATTTGCCTTCTGGTTTTTGAGTTTGCAGAGTTCATATTTTTTAAGTGTTTCTTCTGAAACCCCGGGCTAACAATTTATTTATTCACTCCGTAAATTTAGAACAGATTCTCTCTTCAGTCTCAGTAATGGGGGCTTAAAGAAGAGAAATTCCATGCTGATGACAAAATCATGAGTTGGCATTGCTTGGTTCCTTTAGGTTGTCTTTGGGAATATAGAATGGGACTTGATTTTCTGGGTTACTGAGCACAGTCCTCTCTTATTGCAATCAGACGTCTTATATAATCCCACCCAAAGTTTATTTTGACTCTGCCTAATGAGCGTACATTTAGTGCCGTGTGTTTTCATTATAGAAAACTCTTCCAGAACCTCACTAATTAACCGGTTTTAAAATTTCTTCTAATTTCTAGTCTAAACAAATTCATAGCCAGTTTAATACCTATTTGATCTTGTATTAATATCATGCTTCTGCTGCTGTGAGTGTATAATGTTCTTTGAGTTTTATTTCTGCTTTTACTGTCTTTCCTGACACTTAGCTTTTCAGTTAATCACAGAATCATTAAGGTTGGAAAAGACCTCTAAGATCATCCAGTCCAACCGTCAGCCCAACACCACTGTGCCTACTAAACCATGTCACAAAGGGCCATGTCTACACAGTTTTTTGAACACCTCCAGGGATGGAGACTCCATCGCTTCCCTGGGCAGCGGGTGCCAGTGCTTCACCGCTCTTTTGGTAAAGGATTTTTTTCTAATATCCAACATCACCGTCATCATTGTGAACTATGAGAAAAATTGAACTATATCAGTATAGCCTCCAGCTATCTTAAGCTTGTAAACTGTCCCCAGAACACAGTGGCCTGTCTTTCTTCCACATCTTTGATGTCAGCGAATTTTAGGAATTTTGCACATTTAAATATAACATTCAGATGTTGACTCATTAGTTACAGTAAAGGTAATGTAGTCTACAACAAGATACGGTTACACTGCCCCTAGGAATCAGAGTGATCAAAAGTATACATGTGCTTTTGCTTGACAGTTCATCCTAAACATTATGTTGAGGTTAATATGTGAAGTGATTTAACAGAAGTATCAAAACAAGGTGGGGAAAGTATGCTGCTTAACTCCCGGGTGGTGTAGTCTAGCCTAGTATGTAACCAGTTTGACTGGAGATGTATGGAAAGTTGTAGTGGAAATGATGTAAACACTCAGGAGCAATGGTGTTCTCTGGAGAATGTACCAGATAATTGTTGCAGATTATATTACCTCACATTTCCGTCTTACTTTGGGAACACACATTTCAAACCTGAATACTAAAACGAAGAAAATTAAGTTGACTTTTGGGGCTTTCAGTGGTGATTTGAATGCTGATTAGGCTGAAGACCTGCACCTCAGTTGCCTAAAAGATTTTATTAGAAATGAGACTGGGCTTGTTTGATTCAATTAAAACAAAGTCTGTAAATATATGGGACATTGTGTCAGATCCTTTACAGTTAGGTTTCTGATAAATCAACTCTGTGGAGGCTTTTACCTCCATCTCTGACTTTCACCCGTGTGTCTCAAATTCAGTTTTGGTCAAGGAAGGTGATACCTGAAAGCAAGGTACCTTTCCATGGCTATTTGTTGTCTATTAATAAAATATCTTGATAATCTGGTTCTTAAAGGATCATGATTGCTAGTGGTTGGCAGGTAATGTGTCCACAGAGAAAGACTTCCAAGACATGAGATTGGAATGGCAAACTGAAGGAAGTTGGCCGGTTGCTCCTTGTGTTACCACTTTCCTAAATTGTGACTGCAAGGTCTTAATGAGTCATCTCTTCTGCAGATAATGTTATTCTGTGCTCACCAGTCTGGTGTATTTTGACTATACCAAGGTTAAATGCATGATGATTCACAGTACCAGATTTTCTGGAACTAATTTGCTGTTTTTATGAAAAACTTGAAATATAATAATAGCGATGCAGGGTTTGTTTTTGGTTTTCTGTGTAAGTATCATTATATGTAGGAATAGCGATATGTTCCTACATATATGTATGTTCAGACATGCTGGATTTCACCTGCATTTGTGGAATAGTACTGCTGTCTTCATCGAGAACATGTTCATTTGGGATATCTGGGTCTCACTGGCTACAGTATTTTAAATTCCCAAAGCAGGGGTGTTGGAACTATGTGATCTTTAAGGTCCCTTCCAAGCCAAAACATTCTATGACTCTATGAATTATGTCTCTAGGAATTTGGTTTGCTTTTAGGGAGGACTGCTTCTATTTTGACTTGCATATAGAGAATGGTAATAAGAGTCTGGAAATTTTGTTCAAAAAGATGTAAGGGTTTTGGAGGGTTTTTTTTTAGGCATCAGTCTCTTTGAGAAAAGACTTACTGCTTTAAAGATAAAATGGCAGACTAAGGAGTATTGAAATATACTGTGTGTGCTTGTTCTTATTTTGTTCTGTTTGCCTCCCACCGCAAGTAGGGTTTGTTGGGGTTCAGGTCTCCACTTTTGTTCAGCACAGGTCTCCTCTGAAGTGCACTTGCCCTTAACACTTTGGCCTCTCCCCTTTACCTTCAGTGAAGGAATGTCCTTACTTTAACACTTCTGTGGTCACCTGTGAGTCACTACTAGACCTTGTAAGGAAAGGAGTTTCAGGTGCTTCTGCTGTTGAACCTTGCCAGCTCTAGTGGGAAATGGTGGCAAGTTGATATCCACTTCAAACCTAGCAGCACCTGAAGAACTTTATCACCTACATAAGTCCCTGCACCTGGGATTGGTTAGGAAGCTCATTGCCCCTCCTGTAACAGGGGCTGCTTTTAAGCTTTGCCTTTTTGTGAGATGAAAAAAAAATGTAGGTAACTCAGAAAATAACCACTGTAAATTAGCTCACATTCCTCATCAGAGCTCTGTTTGGATTTCTGTTCATCTCTTGGGGTCCCTACAGCAAATTGCTTTGATTTGTTTTGCAGCTGTTCAGACTTTTGAGGTGAAAACTCTAGATAAGCTCAGCTTCAACTCAGCACTGCTGTTGCTTTAGCTGTTCTCTCTCTTTGTTGTGGTACTTGGTTAAAAGGTGGGGAGGATTTTGTTGTTTGTTTGTTTTAATCATATAAACTAATGTCAAGAAAGCAAGATATTATGCTTCCCAGGCTGAGAAAATGTAATATTTATTATTTCAGTCCTGACATAATCAGAGATTTGTTTTTGTTCTACTGGGTGTGAACTTTTAACCACATATAAAGAGTTTTGGAGTGGGAGAAGGTGCTGCTTCTCTTTATTTATGTGTGATTTTGAAATGCACTTGGCTGCCATAGTGCATGCCTTTCTATAAAAACACTGACTACACTGATCTCTGCAAAGAGGTCTGCCACCAAGTCCTAGTGGATTTTAGGAACCCTCCCCAGTGTTCCTTCTTGGTTTAAGAACACAGGCCGGTTTTACAGTAGCAGAAAGTAACTTGTGGGTAGAGTTTTGATGTGAGGGTTGGTGTCCCTAACATGGGTGATGTCAGGGCCAGGCTCCCTCCAGCTTGATTAGTGAGCACGAGCATGTGCTGCCTCCTGGGTGCCTGTGTATCGGAAGGGCAGGAGCTGGGGTTGCAACAGCTACTGTAGATTAATCTTCTACTTACAGAGTAACCTATTTCCTTTGTGACCAGAAATGACATATTTAAAAGCAGTTGAGTAAGGACAAGTAGAATCATAGCAAAGTCTAAAAACAGAGAGAGAAGAGCGTGTTGCTGAGAAACCCACTCTTTACTGAAAACAGTATTATCATAGAATGATTTGGGTTGGAAGAGACCTTAAAGGTCATCCAGTTCCAACCCACCTGCCATGGGCAGGGACACCCCTCACCATGCCAGGCTGCTCAAGGCCCCATCCAGCCTGGCCTTGAACACTTCCAGGGAAGGGGCATCCACAGCTTCCCTTGGCAACCTGTGCCAGTGCCTCACCACCCTCATTGTGAAGAATTTTTTCCTAATGTCTAACCTAAATCTCCTTCCTTCCAGTTTATAGCCATTCCCCCTCGTCCTATCACTACAAGCCCTTGTAAGAAGTCCTTCCCTAGCTTCTCAAAGTAACACAGACTTAGAGATGCTTTTGAATTTCTGGTTCAAAGTCCATGGTTGTAGGAGACCAATGTCAGTATTTTTCAGATTTTTTTTCATATAAGTGAAGCTCCTCAGAAAAGTAAAGCAGAAGAATATGTATTGAAAGGTGAGTCTGAGCACAAAATTTTGGCTGAAGTTTTCTATCAGTCTTTGTATAGGTGATTGACAGATTGAAAATGTAATACTTGATGATGTAGCAGTGGCTTGTGGTTCTATATGAATAGTGCCCATTGTTTCCACATAAAAGCCATCAGAAGTCATAGTATATCATGTGTACAGAGTACTACATTGATTGCTCTAACTGCAGGATTAAGTCTCTTGTTTATGACATCTGTTGAAAACTTAGTGATATTTTTCTTTCCAAAGCGCGGTTCTTGGTCCTAGGATGCAACTGTGTTATTACATTATTAAAGTGTTATTTCTATGGATATTTAAAGACTAGAGGTCCGGTTTTCTTACAGACCTACTGCTCTAGGGATCTGAATATTTAGGCTATTTTTGTTTTGGGCAGCTTCAGACATTCTCAACAAAAAAAGCAAAGCCTTGGTTTGTTTGCTTGATTTTATTTATATATCTGTTTATTTACTTTATATGGGTTTCTGTGATGCTTAGAGGTTTACAGTGTAGCATTTCAAGCCTATTGTGAGTCCTTTAAAGGTCCCTCCTGCTCCCATGTAGGATACTCAGCTAATAGTGACTGCACAAAACATCTCAAATGTAATCACAAAACTAGATTTCACAAACCACTTAGCAGCAACATAAAAGGTTAGTGTATGGTTTATGCTCGTTTCTGTCTTTTTTACACAAGCTTGGCTGTTTAGTAAAGTATACTTTTGCTAGAAATAACAGTAAGCAGATTTTTGCCTTTGGCAAACGCAGTCATTAAAACAGGGCTATAAATCACCTCTTGTATAACTGCATGCACTGTATGTGCCATGGGTATTTTTCAGTCTGCTACTTTGAGCAGTGAAGGAAAAAGACTGCATGCATTTATTTTCACTATAACTATATAGCTATCTATTGTTTTTTAGAAGGTATATATTTCCAGATCACTTGTTGATCTACCAGTGTGGAGATACTGGAATCGGAGACTGAGCATATCGGTTACTGAACTGGCACTATCAATTAAATGAAACAGTTATTCGTAACTAGAAAAGTATAACTATTAGACAGGTATGTTGTTCCATTATTTGGCATCTATTTTAAGACCGTAAGCAGCAGCCTGCACATAAAGCACTTCATTTACATTTTTTCCTGCTTGTGTTTCATCATTGTTCTTGAAGACAGTTGGCTGAGCAATTTTTTGCTAGCAAAATTTTGCCTGTGGGGTCACAAGTGCTCTGGGAAATACTGTGAGCCATTCCTGCTAGCAGGCCTTGCAAGCTGTTCTGTTTCCAAAGAGCAGTGCCATGGGGTCACTCAGCACAGGTGCTCATCACCTTCCAGGATGGGTCTGCTAAGCCAAAATTACATTCTTATTCAGTAGGCTGCTGTTGGACTCTGCATCTCCTTTAAGCCATCACTTGAAGTAAAAAAGAAGATGGAAGTCCTAGTTTTGATCAGCGTAGTGCTGTTGTTGTTGTAAACAACATGTTGTGTTGTTTAGTCTTGAGTTCTCTTTCAATGATGATCTAGATGGAGAAAACCCGCTCGGTGTTTGTGTTAAGGTAACAAATTTACTGGAGCTCCTTTTCAATATAGACCACAACATGATATTGAATAGAATTGGTTATTATTACTATGAGAAAACATAAGACTTAAATTTTCTTGTAATTCTGATTCGTAAGTGTTGGACAACACGTTTAGGAAACAGAGGGTTTTGCTGTAACTCATAGCAGGGGAGTTGATCTAGGTGATCTCCAGAGGTCCCTTCCAACTCTGACCATTCTGTGATTCTGTGGTAAGAATGTATCTTCTATTCTCCCCTCTTTCTCCAAAAGAAGTGCCATGTGTGTCTTATCTTGGGCATGAGGGAGATTTGCAAGCACGAAGCATACCAGACCATAAAATCTTACTCGTGCTAAGGTTTTGGAGTAAGATTAAGCTCACCTGATTTTCATTGGTTGAACACCAGACTCACAAGCAGAAATGCTCCCCTATTTGTCAATGGAATGAGAGGTTCCCCCTGTGGCCAGTTCGCCTTGGGTGTGTCATATGTCTGTCTCCAAAGGGGATGAATTTTCCCTCATGATACTTCTCTCTTGCCCGACTACAGGGAGACAACCCGGACCATGAGCTTAGACTAACCGCGTAACTTCTGAGCAACCAAAGTTGGTTAGGTTGAATTCCACCGTGGCCACTTGGTGCAGCTGTGCGAGTGCTCTGCATGGACCCATCACTCACCCCGTAGCTCAGCCCTGACAGAAATCTGTTGCTTTTACGCGCCCCTTCCCATAGTCAAAAGCATATTTAGTAACACTTTGGGGACACTGTTGCCAGCGGTTATGAGTAGTGAAATGGATTTTAATAGCATCCTCTCTTGATTGTAGTTACTGAGAGTGTAAGAGAGTTGCTCACGCTTTTGTTGAAGAGCAGTTGATGGGGTAAGTTCATGTCTCAGCTGCTTTCAGGATGAATGGCTTTTTGCACACTGGCAAACATGTGCTCTGTGGAATTTTTATGTTCAGAATTGGATCCACATGTGATGTCAGAGAAATGACCTCAACAGATCTTGTGATTTCTCAAGCTTTTGAAATTATTCAGTGTAATGCTAACCCTAATTATAAATCTCCAGCAAGGGCACATGTCCAGATATATTCAACATTGCTCAAAAAGAAACAGAAGCCCTTCCTTTAAATACTTGATTTAATGTCAGGATATCCCGAAATAGCTAGTGGTGAGAGCTGCTTAATGGGTATGAATTACATTTTTTTATTGGAAAATAGTTGTCTTCAGTAGTTTGCTCATTTGAGTTCAGTTTCAGGAGACTATTTAAAATATGCTGATGATGTGAGCTAATAGGTCTAGTGTCATTTGTGTAAGCACTTTCCTGTTTCCTAACAGCACAGGAGACAAAATACCTCATTAATGTAACTGCTAACAAGAAATAAGCATACCACCATGTCAAAAATCATGTAAACCAGAGGGAGAAGCAAAGTAGCAATGAGATGAAGGCCGAGTTTGTCTGTTCAGTTTTGGTTGGTCAGAGTGTTTCTCTAGAACTACCCTTTCTCTCCTTGTGCTGTGAATGAAGTCCAGAGCTACTGAATTGCAGTTAAAAAGGGATGAATCTCAACCGAAGCAAGGCTCTGAGGGTCATGGGGAAAAATATCCATCCTAGTTAAGATGAAACACGTCTCCTGGTTAGCAGGAGGTGGAGAACACCATTGTTTCAGTGTCAGGGAATTACATTACTTCATGCTTGACTTGGAACTGTGTACAGTTTCCTCATAGCGATGATCAAAATTCACCTTTTCCTCACCTTAATTGTTCACATTCTGCTCGGAATTGTGAGATGTTGGATGGAAGGAATTATCTGGAGGGGATTGAATTCCTGTTTTGAATCGTATCCTGCTTTTCAGCCCCTTCCACTTGCCCAGTAGGCTACAGAGTGATGGTGGGGGCAACTTGTGACTGTGGGCATGTGCAAGCACATGGAAGCTACAGGAAGTACTGGCTGTTGGCGTTTGCTGCTTTCTTAACAACAGGTACTAGTCCTCTCCGACGCAAAGACAGTGTCCAGGTATGATAGTGAGAGCCACACACCAAACCCATTGTTGGACTAATCTCTGTATCGTATTAACACTGAATAAACCTCACTTTGTTCTTGGAGCAAATAGTCTGTGCTTTAAGTACTCATAGTATGTACTGGTGAATTTTTTTAGATTTTTGGTATCAGCAAAGGTGATGAGTTATAAATTCCAGTGATGAGAGACCTCTGCATTTGCCAATCTTTGCATTGCCTCAGCCTGGTTTTAAACCTGCTGTTTCATTACAAATATGAAGACTTTTTCCTTAGTGTGATCTCTGGAAGGCTAGAAGCAAAACTGCAGCAGCTTGTTTGGTCACCAAGTCTTAGACCTACGTGGGACATGGTGGCCAACCTCCTCAGCTCTGCCAGTGTGTGCTGTGCAGGAGTCTCCCACTGCAACTCAGCAGTCACTGCCTTCACTTAGTTTGTATGAACCTACTGAGAAGGATTAAAGAGCTGGTAAGAATTAAAAAGCCAGCAGGGTGCCAGTGACACATGGCTCCATGTATCTTTCTTAGCCTGCAAAGCCTCTGCTATTGTCCTGGCCATGACCTTGTTCAATATGCGAGAGTAGACAGGGTGTCTCAAGCTTTTCAGTACTGAGTAATTTTAGCCCCCAATTTACTTACAATGTAAAAAGGCAAGAACTGATAGTAGTGGTTCCTCAGTGCTGAATCAGGGTTACGGCTCTCCCTGGTTTAGTTGCATGCTGTCCTTTTCAAGCATTAAGAGACAGTGTGATTAAAAATGAGTGAAAGGCCTCTGCAAGAAGTGCACAAGCAATAATTGTGGTTCAGTGCCATTGTGGTCTTCTTTATGTAGATGTTCTTTCCCTATGGAGATTTATTCTGAGTCTGATAGAGTAGTCTCTAAATACTTCCCTAAGTAAATTGAAGAGAAGAAAGATAATTTCTAAAGCTGGTAGCAAGGCTGTTTCAGTGAAGGTGACTGAAGTATATGTGCCTACCAGCCCAGAACGTCCCTTGAAGGTTGGTGAGAACATGGACAACCTAAACACTTAGTAAATATCCATCCTTGCCTATTTATAAAGTCTTATAATAGGTCCAAAAGTCTTTTTCAATTTGGAAAAAACACATCTGGAGCAACTTTCTGATGAGCTGATGAATGTAACACATGAGCTGTGGTACATTCTAAATAATGTTCTGCTGGCTTTTGTCTCCAGGTATCTATGGTCTTTTAAGCAATCGACATTTAATGGGAGTGGGTTTTAATACCTGCAGTTTATCATAAGGTTTCTCTATGTTAAAACTGTTCCTAGAAAAAAAATGATGTCATCCTTTTCAGTACTTTGCAAATCTCATCTCATCGGTGGAGTGCTGGGCAGGCAGGCCCTCACTACTTTGTAGAAGCCCATTGCCTTTTCTGCTTAGATTTCCTGGTGAGGAGAGGGGAGTTGCTCTCAGGTAAGCGGTAGCTGGTGGTATTGAATCTGGCTGTTACTGGTGCAGCCATCCTTTCACTGGCTCAGTCTCTGTCTGAAGGCACCTTAAACAAACCATATACTCTCTTTGCACATTGATCTGCCCTGTTTTAACTCCCTTTGCTTTCTGCTGGAGAGTTTCGAAGCCTGTCTAAGGAAGGAGTGGGAACGCTGCTTTTATTTTGGTCATCTTCTGATATGTCTTCTTGTAGGAGCCTCTTCCTCTCCCTGGAAGTGTTCAAGGCCAGGTTGGATGGGGCCTTGAGCATCTGGACTAGTGGCTGGTGTCCCTGGCCATGGCAGGGGGGTTGGAACTGGATGGGCTTTAAGGACCCTTCCAACCCAAACCATTCTATGATTCTGTGAAAATCCTGTTTTAAAAAACCCTGAACCTTTTTATGTTGTAAATGTTCTTAGATTCTTATTTGTTTTTCTTTTTAAAATTAAATATTGTAAAAAAATATTTCCATGTGAAATTGTCTGAAAAAAGACATTTATGCCAGCTGTAATTACCCTCCTTTACAAAAAAGTGGAGGAAGAGAGGCCATCTCCCAGCTGATTCAGATTTTCAGTTGATTGGTAGTCTGAAAACACTTATTTTCCCTTTGTTGATTAGGCAGGAATCTGGGAAAATCACCTTGTGATGCCTTGGGCACCTCAGTGAAGTGCTTAGAGTTAGGTGGGATCAATTTAGCCTTCCCCTTAAAATAAAAAGCAGAAGATGGAGAAGTTTGTTTCTGACAGATAACTTAAGCCTTGATACACAATAATTCTGTGGCAATTGTTATTGATACACTCGAGTGACATCTCGGTGATAATCACTTGTAGCATCCAGTTATGTTGTTATGTTGTAAATAAGTCTCACTCTTGCATAACCCAGGAATCTAGAAATTCTACAGGATAAAGCATTTTTGTAAATGTAAATTTAAAATGAGATGTATGCCACCTTTAAGCACAGAAGGACTTGGTTTTAAGCACTAAGAAAAAAAAACCACAAATGAGATAAAATCAAATCCATTTTCCAGTTACATGCATTATGCTCAAGGTGAAATGAATTAAAACACTGTCTGTGGAGGAATTCAGCCTAAGACTGAAAATGTGGTCAAAAAAGTCACATTGTGTCAGCCTGATGTTTGACTTCTGATAGCACATCCCCAAAGACTTCTCTTTGACGTGTCCTGAACAGAGAACACTTGTTACTCACAAAGCCTGTTGCTGCTGATAAAGCTCATCTGTATCAAAGTGGTATCTAATATGGCACTACTGTACTCTGGCCTTAAGAAAAAGAAGAGTTGAGTGGCTCATTTGCCTTTGTAAATTTGCTGCGCCTAAAGATTTATTTTAACAATTCTGTCCAAGCCCCAGATCACAAATAACTGTCTGTATAACACGTTTTTCAACAGAGCGTAAAAGAAAACAGTATTGCACATTAAAACAAAATAGAAGCCATAAAAGTTGTGTTTCAGAGACTGTGCTAATGTACTTGTGATCATAACACCGTGTTGCTTTCCTTTGATATTTGAGGCTTCCGTCTGAGTGACAGAAAGCAGATCTCTTAGGAATCTCCTTAGCTTGAATGTTTTGTATGGTTAAATGGGCAATGAAGCAGAAGGGTGTAAGCTATTTCCCTCTGAAGTACTGCATGTCAACTGTAGGCATGGGTGATTCTGTAAGGTACACACACAGGGATGTGCACACACATGCAGAGGAAGGGGTGGGAAATCAGGTGAAAGTTGTATTTCCCAAGTTCAGCGCAGGTAAGAGTAAAACCTTGTTCCTAGTCAGGAGGAAGTGCTGTGAAGACTGATGAGAGGCTTTTTGCCCAGCTCAGACCACATGCTATTAACAGACAACATAATGTGCAGCTTAGAACTCCTGCTGGCCTTTCTTCTCTCTCCACCTTCCCCTGTCCTGCAGATACAAGCACAAATCCCTTCTTTCCCTGCTTTGCTACAAATGTATAAGCAGATCTCTGCTCTGTCTGCTCTGCTTTACTATTTAACGCTAGGTTCAACATATGGGTTAGTCCCAGCAGCTTTGGATTTTGAAGTGATGGGAGGCTAAATCTCTGTTTCTCGAGTGCCACCAGTACTACTCCTCTGTTTGTGCTGCCTGATGATTGCTACAGTTATGCGTTGTTTGCTAATATAACCATTCATCAGACTTTCACAATCCAGCGCCAGTTTTATCTTTCAGAGACCTGGGATGACTCATGAGTGGATTTTTAAAAGCATCTGCTGCTTTAGGAGCCACTGTTAGTTGCACACAGGCTACAAAGAACGAGCAGAAAAGCTTCTGAGAATCATTCTGAAAAACTCTATAGCTATATTAAAATAGGAGGCGGTTATGTTTTATCTTTCCTTGAAAATGTGACTTGACTACATCATTACGAGGTGCCTCTGAAATCTGTTGGTAGAAGCGGCCTTTATTGTAACACCTCCTGCACCAATTCTTCCACTCTGGTTTGTGTTCCACCGAAGGCAGCACTTTACAGTGATGCACAAAATACAAAGCTTGAGCCTTGCAAATCCCATAAATGCAAGGACTGTTCTCACTTTTTTCTCCTGTGTTTTTCGTTGCATGTTTAGAAGACAGTTCAGACTCCCAGTATATTCAGTCTTAAGGTCTTTTGAGGCTACTTAGAGAAATGTTGAATACATTTTCTCTAAAAGCCTGTTACAAAGGTTACAAAGCTGTTTGAGTCTGTCAGGTTGATGACAGATTTTGCATGACCAGACAAGAAACTCTTGTGTATTGGGAACTTGACTGGCAAAAATCTAACCCAAATCTTCTGCCTTTCAGGTACCGAAAGATGACAAAGCATTTTGAGACATATTTTGCACTTAGAGATTTCATTTCCTTTGAAAGGGTTTTGTGGATATGAATTTTAATCACGAGGAATGAACTCAGGAACATCTCTGTTTCAGTTTCACACTTAAAATAAAGGATTACTCCACATCCAATTTGGAGTAATTGTAGGATATTGCAGCCAAGCTTTTCTGTAGCCAGTCCACTTCTGTTTTGCAAGACCAGCTGATACTGAGTGGTTCCCACAGATTCACAGAAATACCCGAGTTGGAAGGGACCCAAAAGGATCATTGAGTCCAGCGCCTACCCTTACATAGGACACTCCCGACATTCACACCATATGACTGAGGGCATTGTCCAAATGCTTCTTGAATATTTGCAGCTCTTAATTCTTATAAATTTCATGCAAGGTTGCCTTCCTTACACTGCCTTGTGTTGTGGCTGTGGGAGCACTGTAGCAGTGGCCTGGATGAAGGCAAGAGGTAGGGTGTATCGTGAACACATTATACGATAGCAGCAACCACAGACTGAAGGCTTCATCTAAGGGTGTCCCTTCAAGTTAGCAATTCAGTCATGAAACGTTCTGTATCCTATTGTTAAAATGTGCTTTTCTTTCCCTAGTGAAATAAAAAGTAAAGTACATACAGTTCTGGATGGTGTCAGCTCTTGCTCAGATTAATAGTCATGTTGAGACTAATGCAGGGCTGAACAAAGATTGCCAGATGCTTTTTCCTGTTACATTTGATTTTGCTTTAGATTTAGAATTTAATATTGCCCAAACATGTCTTTGGTTGTTTGTTTGGTTTTTTTTTTCTGGGCCTAGGAGTACTCACATTTAAATGGCTTCTTTTTCTAAAAGGTTTTTACTAGAATCATGACTAAACTACAACATATCTAAATAAAAATAGTAAATAACTACTTTGTATCTCAATTTGGTTTTGTATTTAATAACTCCCATATAGTCCTAACACTCCTAGTCTCATGTTTCCAGTCTGCATCTAAAGGTTCTGTTTTCACATTTGATGACTTTAGAATTGCCTCCTCCTTCATTCTATTAAAGTGTTTGCTTATGGCTAAACAAAATGAGGAAAAATGAGCAGGCAAAGAAAATAGACCAGAGAAGAAAGTGGTCTGAATAATAGAATGATTTTATTTTCTTCACAAATACTACTTAAAGTTAAAAAAAAGAAAACATGAGAAGGTGGGTTTATGGGTTTTTTGCTGTGAAACAGAGAGGAGTGGAGAAGTGGAAGGCAAAGGGTGGGGGGTGTCAGAGAGATTGGGGTTTCCATCCCCAATTATGTTCTGGCTGCTGCACTGCTGAAGTACGCTGACAGCACTGAATGGTGCTATTATATTCCTTTTCAAAAGTTGTGGGCTATGAAATTCAATCTGAGGTATTTTTAATGAGTGTTCTGAGCCTCAGTTGCAGCTCTTCCCAAGAAACAAGGAGCACAGTGTGCTGCTAAATAGCACTGAGGCCGAGGGTTAAACTCATTCATTTTTTTGCTCACAGGGTGGGAAAGTAATATCAACATTTATTTGACAGGTATATACTTGCTTCCAGGGTTCAGCTTCAGTAAAACAGCTTTCCATAAAGAAAACATTCTGAAAAAATGTTTTCAAACTTCTGTCTAGTTTCTGAAAACAAGTCACATCAAACCCCTGAAAAGTTTCTGAAAATAAGTCGTGTGTGTTTTCCAAAGCCAGTATCTGCGGTGCACGCACTGGGTTTGTGCTGCAGGCATCCCTGCACTGCAGAAAGGTGTTCCCAAAGCCATCAGGCACATCTCTGTAGGCAAAAGCTCATGGTGGAGATGAACCTTATGCCAGATGGGGACATCTGTCCAGTCAGACCCCCTGGCTGTCAATTAAACATAGACAGTTTAGAGGTAACCTGTGTCAGTGAAGTGCCTGCTGTCATGCCTGAGTCTCCACTAAGTGTTTTAGCATCATCATTGTAGTGGCTTTAGGATGACTTCTTCACTCTTTGCAACTCTCAGCGAGTCATAGCTTTTCAGGGAAGCATTTCCCTGCTTCACCTGCTTTTAAAAAAGCCATGTAAGCACAAAAGTACTGTTGCATTCCATTTTTCTTACATGCTGATTTGCAAAGTAGTTTGTATCAGGTTGTGAGGAAAATACTGTTTTATGCGTCTGTCCTGCAACTCACTCCAAGATCTGAAATTCATGGTGGGCTGGCTCTGTTTCTTGCATCCATCACCATTCAGTATCAAGGCTCTGAGGCTGGAATGCATCGTGCTGAAGGTACTCTTCAGAAAGGAAAATAGTCTCTTCCAGCAGTGGATGTTTGCCTTGCTAATGGGATAAAGAACAGCTACAAACCACTTTCTAGTTTTGCTGGTAAAATCGGGCGGAGGTGACTCAGCGTTTGCAAGAGCTAAGTCAGGGAGTAAGATGACGGGTTGATAATAAGTTTTTTCCATTGTTTTTTTAACGCCTCATTTTTCTTGTCTGCACCGTGCATTTGAAATGATGTCCAAGGAAAGTATTTCTGGTTTAGTAGCAGTGGCTCTGGCAAGAGTCTCCTGCTGGAAGTCTCCAAGAACTGAATGATTGGTGTGCGGAATGTTGCAGCCTTAAACAGTTACTGAAAAGACTTGCTCTGCCACTACTGATTTCCCACAAGTGTTTTACACCTATCTGAAGGAAGTTAGCAATGACGGTTGCACTACAGGAAACAAGGTTTGATTTTTTTCAGAACTGATCAGCTCGCACAGAGACCTGTGGTGCAGTTTGGTGGGTTTGGGGTGTTTTTTGGGAGTTACTGAGATCAGCATTCACATTTCACATGAAGGCGCGCACTATCCGCATCAGAGAGTTGTTATGCGGACAACAATGAAATTTTTCAGCTAAATTCATTAGCAGAGGGGATCAGAGCATCACTTTTAAGTTGATAAAGTGATTTCTAAGTGCTTATTTGTCAAATTTTTTTTAGATCAGTGCAGAGAAGTTAAGTCAAAATCAGTTGTGCTTTCTAACTGAGTTAGACATCAGCTATTTAAAATGCTGTAAATGCACATAAATGAGCCAGTGAACTGGAAAACTAATCATGAAGTGGTTTTTTAATACTTTTCACCATGAATAACACTTTGTAATAAACAGTTGTTTACTTATACTGCACTGACCAAAGGCAGAGTGATTTTGGTCTATAAGGTGCATGGTATTCAGCTGATGAGAAGTTTCACCTTTCCTTTGGCATTGATGACAGCTGAATGGATGTGTGAAATGAATTCTCCTATGGGACTTTGTCCTGCCAGAGGAGAAGATTCTCTGGGGTACCATAATTTGCCTCTTTCTTCCCATTTCTTCTTCTTTACAAAGGGCTTGACTAGCTTTATGGTGGTTGCTGCTGGCTCTGCAGTAGTAAATTCCTTTCAAATAGAAATTAGAGAAATTTAAAGGTGGGAAATAAAATCAGTATTAATATCAGTTTGCGTTTGTAAGAACTGCAAAGAAATGAAATGATTGTTTTGTAACACCTGAAGATGATGGGTTGGTCTGTGGTATGAAGGGTTCCGTTCTGAAGGTGCCCAGCCTGCCTCTTCTCATTTTTTATTTCCTCACTTGCACATTGAAATGACATAAATAATACAGTGTGGGTGGTATTTGCCCATTAAGTTATAAAACTATGATTCTATGAGCCAGGTGAAAAGAGACCAAGCATAGCCTGCAATTCCAGTATTTAATATACTGTAATTATGGAGATGTACAGTAAAACCTGAGGATTTACAGTAGCTGGATTTTGTATTAATGTGACTCTGCTGTAAGAAGAAGTTTAACTACTGAAAACAGTTTCATCATAATACTTTACATAGCCTTCCTAGATAACCTTCTTTTTTTCCTTCCACACTATTTAAGAGGATTATTTTGTTATTTCTTTTCCTAATAAGTATTTAATTTTCACCTGAATTTTATTGTTGTCTATTTCTAGTAAAGTTGATTTTGGGCATTGGAAGAGAGTTTAAAGTCTAGTCAGAGCAATCCTTCTGCTTTTCCCTGTTTCAGAAAATATTTGACACAAGCAAGTTTGTCATGATCATAAATCCAAGAGCATGGTTGCAATAAGAAATCTGTGTATGTTCAAATGCAGAAAAGTTTCTTTTGGAGAAGGTGCTAGAAATGCAAGTGAAAGATTGTTATTAAAAGCCTTCTCGATTTTTGCCTCGATTGAATTATAGAATCATTAAGATTGGAAGAGATCTCTGAGATCCTCCAGTCCAACCACCAGCCCAACACCACTGTGCCTACTAAATCATATCCCAAAGTGCCACACCTGCATGTTTTTTTGAACATCTCCAGGGATGGAGACTCCACCACTTCCCTGAGCAGCCTTGTCCCAGTGCTTCACTTGGTGCTTAGGAGAAGAGACCAACACCGACCTCACTACAGTCTCCTTTCAGGCAGTTGCAGACAGTGATGATGTCTCCCCTCAGCCTCTTCTTTTCGAAACTAAACAACCCCAGTTCCCTCAGCTGCTTCTCATTGGGCTTCTGTTCCAGACCCTTTACCACCTTTGTTCCCCTTCTCTGTGCACACCCCAGCACTTCGGTGTCCTTCTTATAAGGACAAGTTATTTGCTCTGTTGCTTGTTTTCTGTGTTGTTGATTTTTGGTTGGCAGGCACATACCCAAAGTAGTCATTTGTGAAGTCTTGTTTGTCATAGCTGGTAGGTGGGGGAAGAAAATGTAACTTTGCTGCTGCGTTTTTTTAAGGGTAAGTATTTGGAGTAAAACACACCTGAAGTAAAAAGCACCGTATATTACAATCACACTGTTTAAAAAAGATGCCAGCACCAGCAAAATTGATTGAAGAGTAAAACTGCACATCAGAAACTACGGAGGGCAAGCACTGGAATTAAAGGGAATACAGCTGATGTGGTGAGTGTAAAGTGGGAAAGCAGTCCACTAAAATCTTGAAAGAAAGGACACTAAATAGACTTATTGTACACACGCAAGATGATCAGTTGCCTGTTTTTAAGGAAGTATAAGAGACTTATTCTGTGACTGCATTTGGCCTCTTGCTTGCCTTTGAAGGCGTGTGCACAGTCTGCGCAAAAGCTTGTGGGATACGTGCCAGGAGTGGAGCCTTCAACAACATTCAAATGGAAAATATCTTAAAAGGAATGAGATGCCTTTAGGTTATCATGAAAATTTGCCTCTTCTACACCCTCCCTCTGAAGGGGATGGATACCTGGTGGTGGTAGTTACAGAGTGGGGATCAGCATACTTTGAAGTCAGTTGATGTAATCTTTCTGGATTTCATTAAAGCCTTCAATACTGTGTTTCACAGTATCCACCTGAACAAAATGTCCAGCATACAGCTGGATAAACACATAACGCAGTGGATGGACTGCTGACTGATAGGCCAGGCTCACACGGTCACAGTAAATGTGGTTACATCAAGCTGGTCACCAGTCCCTAGAGGGTTTCCACAGGGATCCGTCTTGGGGCCAGTACTCTTTAATGTCTTCATGAATGACCTGGATGCAGGACTTAATGTTTTACTAACTTAGTTTGTGGATTACACAAAACTGGGGGGAGCTGTTGACCCTCTTGAGGACAGAGAGGCCCTGTGGAGGGACCTAGACAAATTGGAAAGCTGAGCAATAGCCAACCACATGAAGTTTAGCAAGTGCTGCATTTTGCATGTGGAAGACAGCAACTCTGGATATACATAGAGACTAGGAAGTGGGAGGCTGGAGAGAAGCCTTGAGGAAAGGGACTTCGGGGTTCTGGTTGACAGCATGAACATGAGCCAACAGTGTGCCCTGGCAACCAAGAGGGCCAACTCTGTCCTGGAAGGCATCAAGCACTGCGTTGCCAGCCGGGCGAGAGAGGGGACTGTCCCACTGCGTTCTACACTAGTGTGGTCCCACTTGAGTACTGTGTACACTTTTGGGTGCAACAGTATAAAAAGGATATAGAGTTACTGGAGAGTGCCCAGGGGACAACCACAAAGTTGATGGAGGGTTTAGAGGGAAAGCTCTATGAGGAGTGGCTGAAGTCACTTGGTCTGTTCAGTCTAGAGGAGACTGAGGGGAGTCCTCATCACGATCTACAGCTTCCTCACAAGGGATGCAGGAGGAGTAGGCACTGATCTCTTCTCTCTGGTGACCAGTGATAGGACTGAAGGGTATGGCAGGAAGATGCACCAGGGGAGGTTTGAGTTGGATTATTAGGACTCCCCAGGGAAGCAGTCACAGTGCCAAGCCTGACAGCGTTCAAGAAGCATTTGGACAATGCCCTCAGACGCACTGTCTGAGTGTTGGGATTGTCCTGTGCAGGAACAGGAGTTGGACTTGATGATCCTTGTGGGTCCCTTCCAACTCGGGACGTTCTATGATTGGAAATAGTGGTAGGAGTGTGTGGCTGGTCTGTTTAAAGGCATCTCTTCTCCTCTTTGTTTTGACCTGATGTGTAGGGGTGGTGAATCACACTTCTTCCAATGCTTCCAAGACAGTTGGACTCGATGATCTTGAAGATCTTTTCCAACCTTAATGATTCTAACTAATCTGAACCTAAGCTGAATAGCAAAGTCAAAACTAGTAAGGCCAGGTCTAAGAGCTACCTTTACTGTCTAAAGCTATTTTTATGGTCTTCTAATCCTTCCTATAGGATTAACAGCTGCACTTTGAAAGGGAGGAAAGGAGGAAAACGGTAGAGAATCTCCAAGTGTCTTGGCACTGTTAGGCCCAGAGCAATAATGGCCCAGACCAGTGCTTACTGCTTTTAATCCCACCCTTCAAGCAACAGACTTTTTCTAAACATGAATTATGCATTTCACTTTATGCCAGAAAGGAGAACTATTTAAAATATGATATTTGTCTTTGGATGATGACAGCATTGTTCTCCTGTGTGTAGTTTTCAAGCCTTCTTTGAAGTATAAATTTCTGGCAGCTTTATTTGTTGAAGTACGCTGTGGCTCAGTCTCATCTTTGAGGTTATTTTTATACAATTCGCTTATCATGAACACTTGTGCAGTTTTTTTCCCTTTCAGAGCTGCAGATAAATACATAATTTTTAACAGCTTTGAACAACTGAGAAAATTCATGCTGTTAAGAATGTAAGGTTGTTATTTTCAGTATTATGACTGTATATGACTTAAAAACTAGTTCTGAAAATACTGGATGAAGTTTTCAACTGCGTTGAAATTATAGTGTTAAGCTGGAGTGTAGAAATGATTTGGGAGTCAGACTGATTTGAAGTACAAGGGGCTTTCAGAGTGCCTGCAAAAGAACAAATACAATTTTAAGCTTTGTGTTTAAACTTTGTACAATGTAATATTTAAGTATTCGTAAAGTACTTAGCTTGACCAAATTGTTACGTTTTGTTTTTGAGCATTGAAAATTTGAAAGGAACAAGACATTAGTGGAAGAAATGTCTGTGTTTATATTGTGGCAGGTATGAATAATAAGCTTTTTCTTTTAGGTTAATATAAAGAAGTTATTTTCTTTCCTTATCAGCTGTTACTAATGAACAAGCAAGTGTAATTTAAAAAAAAAAACAGCAACCTTTTTTCTGATCAATTTGTAGCAGTTTTGAGGGACAAAAGTATAAAAGTCTACACAGCTGTGTGAAGCTGTCTGGCCAAAACACTGATGAGACTTAGATTTTTCAGATTTTCCGAAGAAAGTGCTTATTTGATTCGGGTTTTTTAGCCTGATATTACTGCTTAGTAATGTAAAAACAAACAAACAAACAAAACCCTTTCAATTAAATATCTATTAAATCTGAGATCTGAGAACAGTTGGCTAGACAGATTAAAAAAATGGTAAAATCGCTATTTGTTCCTAAACAGACACTTTTTTGGGTAGATGGTTAGTGAAATCATTGCTAAATTAATGAGGGGTGGGGGAATGTGTCCAAAGCCACTTCTTTTAAAGTCCTGGATGTCTTCCAGATACTGCTGTGCACCTTCTTTTTTTAAAAAGAAAAACCTGTATCACAGTCTATGCCAAAGAATGATCTAAGCAAGGGTGTAGAGAGGTATTTTTTTAGTCATTGGCAATCACTAGAACATTAAAGAATTGTTGAACTTATTAAAATATTCACCACTGGAAGATCATAAGCAACATACCGTTTTGGATTTTGGTGGGAGTAGAGGGAGAGTGAATTGAGTAGGGCTAAAATAACGAGCAGACAGCAAATGTTGAATGCACAGGCTACTTTTACTGGGTACCTTCATAGCTTGCAGCTAAATGTGCAGTGCACATTATTCATAATTTAGAACTTAGTGGCCTGACGTCCCCTGCAAATGTAAAGTGACTTTCAAAATGTGATTTTGCAGAGCTAAATGAAAGGCCAGTTCAAAATGCATTAAGCAATAAGAATGTGTAGGTGAAAATCGGTGAGCTTCTTTTCACTGCAATAAATTTATGAAGTTATTTTAGTGTAACTAAATACCATCTCAAGAGAATAATAGTAATTCCCTGCTGTCAGTGCTGCTGGGATTCACCTTATCTAAAATGAATCCTGTAACACAGGTGTCTGGGCTCCTTGTCATCAAGAGTAAAATAGTATTGCTGAGGAAAAGTTTATTGCCCATGTGTTCGATGGTTGTTTTGGGGTAGAAAGAATTGCCCTCTGGAGCTGCAGGAATCTAGCAGCCAACACAAACAGGACTGCCATACACTGCTTTCCAGCTCCTAGTTGTTGGATATGACCTTTCCCAAGCTGTATTCCAGCAGTTTAACGTACCATCCACTTTCCTTTCTCTCGCTGCCTTACAATGTGGCATCTATGGTAGTGAATGGGTGGGAAGTATAAGCAGCTTTCATGTCAATGTCCCACTTGCATGCCTTGTCCTCCTCCTTTCATCTTTATCTTCAGGTCTGTTTTTTTCCTCCCTGGTGCAAACTCTCATTTGATGATGCTCAGGGAGAGCAGGAGATAGGTCTCTTGATTCTCCTTTCCCATGTCCTCCGCGTTTGGCCACATTGATGACCTTCCGTGATCCCAGTGTATGAAGCTTGTAATGGGCCTGTGCTTTCTCACTGTGGCAGGGAAAGGCCGTCCTATAGCATAGGCTGTATTGCAACCTTTCCTCACCTTGCAAACTTACATGCATGCTTAGCTATTTTGGGGAGGTCATGGGCCCCCATGGGTCAGAGTCATGCCAGCTTGGAGAAGGGAGTGTCCAGGCTGTGGGGTGTGGGACAGGAGTGATGAAGCTTGCCCCGTGCTTGCTGTCTCAGGCTTGACAGCAGGGCTACACTTGATAGTTGGAAAATGTCTTCCAAGGTCTAGGGAGATCTTGTGTTGTCCCATAGGCCTTGTCACCATGTTCAAGTCAGACATGACTGTTGGCTGCAAATGGTGTCACTGGTGTGGTGTACTCATTCCTGAATGCTTCTTCTGTCAGCTCATGTTTGCTGTGACCTAAGTGACTGCTGGTTTGCTTCCATACCCAGCAGACTGAGATTTTAATTTTAATTTATTGTGTTTAAATTTTTTAGTAGGGATGTCATGGAACTGCACTGAATCAACATCTCTGTGAGACTGGAGAGTTCCTGCTTTTGTGGATGTTGTACTTCTTCTTCTAGTTTCTGCAAGACCAAGTGTTGTCAGGCTCAAAATCTCAGCATATTTTATATGCACGGTGTTTCCCTTGAATAAGCTGTTAGATTTCATTTTGAGGTAGACTGATCAAAGCTAAGATGGGTTTAGAATAATAATATTATTTACAAATACTTGAGCAAGAAGCATTTCATGTTACAGAGGCACTCTCCAGAGAAAATGCCTAGTGACATAAATGCTACAAGAATGCCATTCCGTTGTCTAAATGCATATAAGAAAAAAAACTTCATAAAAACACTCAGCAGGTTTTAAACAGACAATTTTACTCATGGTCTGAGATCAGAGAGGCTTGCTTTCCTCAGCTAAACTTGGGCAGGGTGGTAATGCAGGTTGTCTCTCTGTCTTTTTTTCCCATTCGTGAAAAATCTCCATGCTCCGAGAGGGTTTTTTTTTCCCTGGCAGGAACATGAGGTTTGGTGTTTGTTACACAGGAGTCCATCAGGTACTTTAGTATGACATATACACACGTATGCACAGGCATATTTTCATTTTTCTGGTTGTGCAATGAGGATGAAAGTAAGTATACAATCATAGAATGGTTTGGGTTGGAAGGGACCTTAAAGATCATCCAGTTCCAATGCCCCTGCTGTGGGCAAGGACACCTCTCACCAGACCAGGCTGCTCAAGGCCCCATCCAACCTGGTCTTGAACACTTCCAGGGAGGGAACATCCACAGCTTCCCTGGACAACCTGTGCCAGTGTCTCACCACCCTCATCGTGAAGAATTTCTTCCTAATGTCTAATTTAAATCTTCCCTCTTCAGTTTAAAGCATTCCCCCTTGTCCTATCACTACTTGCCTCTGTGAAAAGTCCCTCCCCAGCTTTCCTGTAGCCCCATCAGGTAGTGGGAAGCCGCTGTATTATCTCCCCAGAGCCTTCTTTTCTCCAAACTGAACAACCCCAGCTCTCTCAGCCTGTCCTCATAGCAGAAGTGCTCCAAATATCTGATCATCTTCGTGTCCCTCCTCTGAAGTATCCTCTGCCTCTTGCTGTGCAGGTGGCTGTTAAACACATCTTTCCGCTCTCTAGCCACCCCAACCAAACTCAGGCAACTGAGACTAGTCTGGGGACTGGAGCATTTGCCTGAAGTTTCTAGATCGTTTGTAGGTGTATTTTCAGAGCAGTAAACTAATATTGTTTTATGCTAGACCTAAAGTCTTTCTAATATTGCCTTCAACAACATGCACTTACTGGGAAACTCTTTCATTAAGAGCTGGTAAACGTTTGGATGTGCCTGCGTATGGCGATATATGGAGTGGAAAATGTGGGAAACTTTCTGCTGAAACTGATGCGTGAGGTGTGATGGCCAGTACAGACTGGGCAGTGATCATCAAGGGTGCTTTTGATTTAATGAAGCTGGAGAACGTGAAGTGAGTGTATTAAAATATATTTGCACTTGAAATTTATTTCAGATGGCATTACATCAGATCAGAAGTGCTCTTTCTAGAAAAATAGGTCTTTTTCCCTTGCCCTCTCTGTATCTTCTGGAATTATTTTAGTTACTGCAAGGCTGGCTATAATGAATGCTTAAAGGAATTAGTATTCCTCTCTGCAGTTGTTCTTGTTGTGTCTTCTGACAGTATTCGTAGGGCTAATATTTGCTATAGCTAACATTAACAAACAGTTAATAAAATAACATTCTTTCCTGGTGGCTTATGTCTGTTAGAGGCACTGGGAGCATGTTGGACAAAAACCTGCTCAACCAGTTCCTGAGGAGATGATCTTGGCTTTTCCCTTCCAGCTTTCAGAAGCAGCCAATGTAGAAGGGTTTGGTCTTCGTGCCCTGCCTCACAGGATAACAGCACTGCTGTGGTGGCACGTACATCCTGTGCCTTCCCTAGAAAAACATCATCCTTTTTATTTCTCTGGTATAAGCTGCTCGCTACAGGGTATTTACTTTTCACAATTCGTATTAAACAACGTTAGATAAATTGCTCTTGGAAAGATACTTTGTATGTAGGGCTGTGACTGGAAATCAGGTATTGTGCTAAATGGAATAAACCTGAGGATCTGATCTTTGGTATTCCAGTAAAACAGAGACCAAACTCCAGAGTGACACATCTGGGAGGAGGTGGAATTGAGCAGCTGCCCAACAGCCTGTTGGTAGGACACTGCTTAGAGATACCAGGACCTGGGCTCAGGCTCAGGTTCGAACCAGGTCAGCTAGACTGCCCACTTCTAATGGTTTTCTTTTCTTTGTTCAGCTACTGCTGGTTTATTTTGCACTAGTAATTATTTACATGGCAGAGAAGGAAAGGGCCAATCTGTAGGTTAAGTGCAAGTGCACTTGTCTTGGGTGTGATGTGGCTTTCTTGTGATGGTGGAGTTTGTGCGTTTTAATGGGTTATTATTTGTTCTGAAGAGAGTGGAGATCTGTATTTCAGGGCCTCTCGAGTTAAAATAGGTGCATTTGCCCAAGGAACAAAAATATTTGATTTCAGTGATTGGTCTTTTCATTCAGAAACAGTGGTTTTTGCTGAAGACTTGCTGGTGAGCTGTAATTTACAGTATTTGCAGGTGTGGATTTCACTGAAGTACCGACAAGAAGAATCCTTACGATCAGAAAAGCTGTGGCTCTGGGAGCTAATATTGGGCTAGAACAATACAGGGAAGGCTTTCGGTGTGCGGAAGGAAATGCTTGCTCTTTATTCCTCTGAATTCTTCAACAGCTCTGTTAGAGTAGCACAGACAGGCCTTCACCAGCCTCAGTGCCTCAACAAGCAGGAGGCTCAGGGTAAGTCCATTTGGAGTCAGAACCCAGGAACTGAGCCTGTTGCTTATCAAGCAGTGTTCAGCAGATCCTTGGACTTTTGTGTTTTCTATGACAGGTCTGACAGAGAATATTTTGGTTTCAATACATTATACAGGGATGTACATTGCACCACCTGACATGGCTTGAAGGGCCATGGGATGAAACAGCTATCTTGAAAAATTCACAGTAGAAACCAGCCTTGGCAGGCATAAGGAAACTATATACCAAGTTCCCCCACTTCTGCCTCTTCTATTTCATGGTACTTTCCCATCAAAAATAAAAATGCACTAAAGATGGATTCTGAGCTGCCATCCAGGGAAGGATGGATAGTTTCTGTAGCTTTAAAACTAATGTGATTGTTGTCAGCTGCCCTGTGGGTATCATTGGAATATCTGCTGATTTTGTAAACTGTTTTGACAATGGTGTTTGCTGGACAATTTCTTAGTGTCATAATTTTTCTGCCACTAATTAAAAGCTTCTTTGTAACCCTAGGCTTTCTTTTCTTACAGCAAAGAGCTCCAGGGAAAGTTCTGCATGATGCAGTTTGCAACCACCTCAACCTTGTTGAAGGCGACTATTTTGGCCTTGAGTTTCCAGATCATAAAAAGATGATGGTATGTAAAAGGATTATTTTTCAGCTGATTTTCATCTAAGTACACAGTGTTATTTTCTCCTCCTCCTCTTATAAAGTATGTTTGATCCTCAATCTCTGAAAGAAAAAAGGACTCTTTTTAGAAAAAAAGTTGCTTCCTTTTTGAGTTGGAGGAATGTTTTTAAAATCTGATTACTCCTGTCGAATTTCATCTGTGTTGGAAAATAGCAGCAAAGTCAGACATAGGTTGAAAAAGCATTTAATCTTTATTACTTGCAATAGTGAATCCAAAAGCTGGACCGTTGCAGAGACCCAACTCTGATTTTACAGTCCTGCTTAATTTGGAGTAAAATCTTTCTCCACAGACAGACGAGATTCAATGATTGTGACATAGTTCCATGAAAAACATCATGGAGCAAAAAAAATGGATAGATAAAATATAATGAGGTTAATTAAAAATCAATTAAGAGCAAAAAACCTAATAAACTGGTGAAAGTTCTGTCTGTGGAGCTGTGTGGCACAGACCAGGGTCCTGGTCCTGGCACTTTGAACTTTGAGAACAGCTACCAGCAATGTTGAGGCATTGTACTACTACTTCTAGGGTAGAAACAGTATCATGTGGCAGAGAAAGGCAAAAGCTAATGACTTCTCAGTCTAATCACTTTCTTTCAGAAGTCTGTTTTACTTTTAACTGTGAGACTGACATGTATGCTAGTTATCGGGATTGTTTGACCAGTGCTTTCTGGTGTATACTGGATTTATTGGCTATTCAATTAATTGTGCACCAGTAACCGGGCTGTCCTAAAAGAGATGACTTTGGGCAATTAGAAAAAAAAATCTATTTTCTGTCTATTTTTTATCTGTACAAAATTAATGTAAAGAGCAATATTTCTTTAAAAAAGAGGATTTTACTGCTGCTGCAGTAATCTGTTGTCATGCCTTAGTGCAGGCTTACATAGACGTTAAAACCGAACACTAGTGGTCATCATGTTTTAAGATAACTGTAATTAAAGAGGAAATTTAAAGATAAATATCTGTTTTTTTAAAGTGATCCAGTTTGCAGTTTGCTCCTGGATTTACCTGAAACACAGTTTACTAGAAAGATTCGGATTCTGCCAGATATCCTTGGCTAGTGCTTTAAGTAACTTGAGAGCTTAACATAACTCTTCGAAACAGTGCAACTGTACAGAACAGAGGGTCCGTGTAGCCATGTTAATAATGATGTCCTGACATTATTTATGTATGTATGTAAAGCTGAAACAAATCTCAGTGCCTTCTGTATATACTGTATATGCTTTTTAGTTTTCTAGAAAATGGAGAATGTCATTTGATTGACCTCTCCTACTTCGCAGGTCATTAGGTTTCAAATAGATGACCCTCTGTGCTTTACTCAGAGACCTGAAGTAAACTAACAGTTTTCAGTCTTGTGGAAACAAAATGGTTTATTTGCTTGAGGCAGAACACAGGAGAGATTCAGGTGCTGCCAGTGCCTAAGGCCCTCGCAGTGGCAGGAATTGACTGGCTGGAGTAATGTCCAGACGATCACAGTAGGGGAGCCAGGGCTCGGATGAAGAGAAATGTGGAGAAAACCTCCTAAGGCTACTGCCAGTTTTACCTAAGGGAAGATACCTCCATGCATTGACTGTGGTAACTCACCTGGCCACTATGCTTGCAAAAGGAAATATTAGCCAAGTACCTAAGAGCGGTGGTCTGTGTTACTGCTGGTTGTTCCAAACTTTCCTTCTGAAAAACAGGGAGATCCCCAAATCTTACCCACATCTAGTCAGCTGTATCCCAAGAATCATGATATTAAGTGGAAGTAATGGCTTTGACCACCTAAAAGCAACTCACAGAAAATCTGAAGCACATTTGATTATGAATCGTCTTTTCGATGTGGAATTACTCAAGAGTAATATTTACATTTAAATTATAGTAACCAGTTTATATGATGCAGTTGAGGTGAATGTTCCTGTGAGTGTTTTAAAACTTTCAGAGTTTCATAAAGACCGTAATATAGAAGTCAAGCATTGTGCAAATAAAAGAAATTGTGGTTAATGTTGTGTCTGAGAAATAAAACACACATGCAGATTTTACATTTGTAGCATCTGAATGAGAATGAGTGGCTTTTCTGATGTAGAGTGAGATGTAAAAGGAAAAATAAATATTTAGAGCCTATTTGTTTGGATGTAATCATGTGTAGGTGAAGTCATGTATTCAGCTGTGTTTGTTTCAATGTGCGAGGCTCCGTATCTCATATCTGACATATTGACAGTTGTATGTCAGGATGCCTGGCAGCTGTGTACATTCAAACATGCCCTGCTTGTAACAGAGAAGGTCAGCATGGGAGATGGACATGGAGGGTCTGAGGGTGCACTTTCTGCTAGGACGATCAAAAACACAGCACTGTTGCCAAGGTTGGGGTTTCACAGGATTTCATCACACTTGACGTCTACCGCAATTTTCCAGCTGCTGAACTCCAGTCACTATTGTGGAATGCCAGACTTTGTTTAAAAAATAAATAATCTAGCCTTTGTAGTTCTGGAGAAAATTGAGAACATGACTCTTAATTGAATCCTCACATTATTTTTTCATTTCCAATTTATAAACCAGTTCCAGATTGGCCGTGTTTAGATACGGTGTGGGAGTTGCATGATGCATAAGTTCTGATTGCTTGGGTTTGGTGACAACGGTGAGGTCTTTGTTTTACCCCACCTTTCTCATTACACATGTTCAGTACACACATTTCTAGTATCCAGCAGTCTAGTAAAGGGTGTTTTAACTTGGTGATTGGGAGAGTGAAGAAAGAAATTACGCACTTCTGTGCTCATGCTGTATCGTAAACTCCCTCTGGAGAGAAGATTGGGGTTTTTTGGTATTAAGTAAAATACATTGTTCCTATATTCTTGTAAACTGGCTGTTTCATATTCAAGTTTCTTTTCTTTTCCCACTAAACTTGGCAGAGTCCCTGATCTTCATTGCAGATTATGTATGTGCCAACTTTCTGAAACAGAACTGTTTTAAGTGTCAGAAGCCATTTAGGGTGTGATGAACACTGTGTTCCTATTCTTGGATAACCCAAGTTTCTTTAGCCCTTTTCCAAAAAAATAAAAGGCTTTCATAGGCTGAGAAACCTAAAAAGAATTCCATTGAGAAACATCAGTGAGTGTGAAAGGGCAGGAATGTGAGGTCTTTGCTAATTGGAAGTGCTTGTAATAGTAATGATAAAAATAGCAACCAGCATTGGAGCAGGGATAGCAATGATGCAGCCTTCTTACTGTCAGGCTTCTCAGGTGATTTTCTAAAATGAATATTTTGTTCCAGTCTCTGCCTAATCTAAAATTATTAAAGGTTGAAGGTGTATTAATTTTGATATATATTTTTTTGCAGAGGAATACTCGATTACTTTGGTTTTTAATGGCTTTAACCTTTGTGATGGTTGTAGGATATTCCTCCACAAATTCCAGACATCTCCAAAGGAGTCTGCATGCAATTTAGTGAGATAACAAAATGCAAATCTTGGACATAAATTAGTTACTGGCTGAGGATTATGAGCTGTCGTGCTTCTCCAGACCCTGCAAGTTGTTTGGCTTTTACCTCCTGCATGATTGTCCCTCGGCTTTCCATAACGTTTTGCCCAGGCCTTTCTCACCAAGACTGCAGGATGGGGGTTTAGGCTCTGAAAACTGTATTTCCACACACTATTTCTCTTTGAAAGCCAAAGGAAGGACCCACATGCTCTCCTGAAAAATCGATTGTTAAAAAATAGATGAAAGTAAACTGTATGCAGACATTGCACTGCTCGCAGTTAAGAAAGGCTTCAAGTTCCCATGTCTATATAGAAGAGAGATTGTTACACGGCTGTAAAAGTAAGATTTCTCCTGCCTGGGCTTTGCACTGTGTCTGCCTCACACCCTTGATCTGGGAGAGGACATTCCTTCCCTGACACTGGTGGTGGTGAGACTCCTTTCTCTCTGGAGCTCCACATTTCTACCCAGGCCTCACATTGGGTCTCCTGTTGGGTCCCCAAAGCCACCTTCTCGTTTCTTTGTTTGCCCAGTGTTCTCAGCTAAAAGGCAAGCATGAGCCGCTTTCACTTGCCCTCTTGGAGATTAACTCCTTATTTCAGTTGTTCTTTTCCCAAAATAAATGGTTCCTGACCAAATGTGTTGTGACTGTTTGTATCTGAGATAAATGAGAGGGAGATTTCCTCACTGTTTTCAAGCTCTCTGTATCTGTACTGCTTCAAAAAGCTGTGTCATGGTGACAGCCCATTAATAGTGCTGTTTTCTGAGCATCTTCCACAGTGGGAGAAAACTCACTACATAAAATTAGGGAGAGCATAATAACCATACTGGAAAAAATAAGTAACTGGTGATCTAAGTAGTGAAATGAAAAATACTCCTTTGTGAACTTTTCATTTTCATTTTGTTCAGAGATAACTTCACCTTCTCTTGTTTTCAGGTGTGGCTTGATCTTTTGAAGCCTGTTATAAAACAGATTAGAAGTAAGTACTTCCTTACTGTCATTTATATTGTCAGTCTGAGAGTACTTGAATAAATGAGGGCTCTGTCAATTGGGATCTTTATTTTCTTAACTTATTTCATTGAAGTTTGTTGGATTATTTTTTATTTCTATTCTGCCCTTAAAAGATGTGCTGTGCATGGTGTGAGATTGTGTCACACAAATATAGGAAGGGGCTGACCCAGTAGGAGACAGAGATCTAGTCAGTCACTAGATGAGGCAGTTATGACAATGGAGGAAACAGTTTTATAGAGGAAAAATGCATGCCATGAAAGAAAGATTAAAGGAAGCACACCTTACCAAAAGGTAACAGTAATCAGGATAAAACAAAAAGAACAGGACAACATTATTGCTAGGAAGGACCTAGTAATTATGTTTTGGCTCTCTGGGACATTGCTGCAGAGCCTGGAGCTGTCTGAGACCAAGAAGAGGAAACGAGTTAGTGGCATCAGGGGAAGTTATGGCGGGTGACAGGAGCCAGAAGGAGTTTGTAAATAGCCATCAGCTCTGGAAAGTGTAGAAGTCAACAGGAAAGGTTTTGTTTCTTTGTCAAATATCGGCAGTGTTCTTCATTTACTGAGCTTTGCCCTTGAGATTAATATTTCTTAGGTTCCTCTCTAGTCACATTAGCCCACGTGTATGCTCTGGCACCTCTCATGAGAGAGATGCATTGCTCCTTTTGTCACTGGTTGTACTTGTAAGAGTGAGAACAAATGTGCTGTTGTTAAAACAGAAATAGTAATTTGCTAGCGGACTTGAAAAATAGAGTGTATTTTAGCTCCCTCCTATTCTGAAGTAAGGAAAATAGACACATATAATATTTTTTATTGCCTCAACTGATGTAATGACTAAAAACAGAATTGGTTTTGGCAGAGTGTCCCACCACCAAGTTATTGTTCTCTTTTATTGTGTGTAAATTTTATTGTGCAATCTCTAAATAACTCGAATACTAACAAAGGACGGGAGGTTAACATGTATGCATGCACTGCAAGTTCCACGAATCATCCCTTGTACATCATTCTGCATAATAAAACTTGGCCAGCATGTCACTGCTGTTCACTAACTTCCTTTGATGTTTCCCCTAGGACCGAAGCACGTTGTTGTGAAATTTGTAGTAAAATTCTTCCCACCTGACCATGCTCAGCTGCAGGAGGAACTGACAAGGTTAGTAGCTGCATTATTATCTTTTTTCTTAATTATATCTCTAATGGACAGAGGGAAGACCAGGGAATTTGAGATGACTGGGTGAGGATCAATGGCTGCCTCTTAGTATTAGCTTGATTTTATTTAACTCAAACTTGAATGTACTTGAAAAATAGACTTTAAGATTCTGTTGCAGTCTTTGCTGAGAGGTTCTGCAGGAGTCCTTTGTCTCCTGGGATTTGAGGCCCCAGGAGAGCTTTGCTCAACCCAGGAGAAAGCAGTCCGGCAACAGAGTTCTCCGAGCCCCTTTGGCAGTGGTGTTGGAAGGGACCTGGGTAATGCATGTATTGGTGCCCTGGGGGGCTCCTCTGTTGAGGGACATGGTGGAACTCTGCACCCACTTTTGGGAGAGAGTTGTTTTGCATGAATTACCAAGTTGCAGCAGGTAGGGGACCCTATTTATATAGCCAATGCAAAGGACAAAGATTTGCATGTGTGGAAGTGTGACTTCAGAGGTGGAGAAATGGAAAGGAGAAGATATAAAATAAAAAGTTAAGAGGAAAGTAGAGAAGGATACACATATATACAGAAAGAGTACCTTAAAGGTGTGTTTATTTTCAGTGCAATTCAAAAATTTCATTTGAGCTCTGAATTTCACACTGCATTGGCATAAACAGCCACATTTCTCTTTGAGTAAATATGTATATGAGTTTATTATTAAGGTTCTTCCTCGATAGCAGTTCCTTCCTTTATGATCAGAGGCACCATTGTTGTTTTGTTGCAGTATTTCTTCACTGCAACTTTTCAACTCTTTTTCTGATCTACAATATTATTGTTCTTTAATTACATTTTCCCATTCTGATTCAGTATTTTCATTATTATTTTTTTATTTCAGTCTTCCCACAAGATTAAGTCCTCTTTTACAAAGAGCTCTTGTGTCATTATGACCTGCTTTGTAAAGGACAAGTCCACCTTTGTGGTGTTCAGTGCTTATCTCTGTTCTTATTTTAGTAATAGAGCAATGGAATTAAAAAAAAAAAAAAAAAAAAAGATTTATATGTCTTAGTGGCCTGGACAGAGAAAAGTGTAAAAATGGGGCAGGAAGAAGGAATATTTACTTGAAAAACTGAGTGAAAACAATGAAGGGATTAATGAAAACTCGCAATGTGATGTTACTAATGAAACATTTCTGTTTTGGAATAGATATTCTGCATATCGGTTCCTTAGTATGTGAACTGTGATTTTTTTCCTGGTGGTCCCTTTCTGCACCTGAAGATGTGTTTTTTTTTGGTTAGATGTTAAATGTGTGTCCTAGGGAAGTTTAATATATTTACACAGCAGTGTGTAGGATGTGAAAGCAGATCCACAGGGAACAGCTTCATCATTTGAAGAATCAGAGAATACAACACTTTTGTGCTATATTCTTCTACTAGGATGGATTTTATATGGGTAGGCAGATGTCTACAGGTTTCAAAAGGACATTATTTATAGCTGCTGTATTATTTCATGTACTGCTGTGTATGTCCCTGTACTCCTCAAATTAGCTTGTCCTTTTCATTTAATTTTCCCACATCTCCTCATTCAGAAACTCACTGTTCAAGTGGGAGCTTTTCACTGAACCTGTTAAAATTTAGTTTTATTGAAAACTGTTGAGATCCTAGTGTGAGTTTTCCAGAGGGAATGCAGTTTCTGGAAGGTGTGTTAAGGTGTCTAACCAGTTAAGGTTTCATACAAACTGTAGGAGGAACACTTTGGGCTAGGCCATTTTTTTTCTAGGGAAGAATTTGCTGCTGAATAGGACTAAGCATTTTCAATTCCTGTTGAAGCTAGAAGAAGTTTAAATGTTGAAATAATGTCGTGCACTTCAACTGTCTGTGTAGAGTTGCCCTACCTGGCTGAGATGGTTTGGAAGCGAGTACATTAAGAATGGATGGTTCACAGGTGGTGCAGATAACGGGGCCACAGAAGTATCAGAGCTAGCTAGACTTGTTTGATCAAGATCTTGCTCCTCATTTCCAGGTTAGTGCCAAGGTGGAATTTTAGAGTTCTCCTTGTGTTCTACAAGAAGTAGCTGATAACTCCAAACCACTGGTTTATCTGGAATTTCTTCACAGTTACAAGCAGCTCCATTATCTAGCAGTGCTTGCTGTGTGGTTGCTGAGCACTTAATAGCTGTCACATTTGCTTCCGCTGTCATATCATTTCCAGATCTCCTTGCTTTGGCTCAAAGCGAGGGAGGGAGAGAGAGAGTTATCTCGGTTCTGCAAAGCCACCATGTAAGACTAATGGCTGTAATATAGTATCTTTTATGCTTTATTTAGCCTTAAAATTTAAGAAATTCAGATCACTTCTGTAGGTTCCGAAAAACGAAAGGTAGGTGTAGCCAAAATCAGAGCTGGCATTTAAATACATTCCCCTCTTTCCGTCACACTTTGTGTGAATCTCGTTTCACTTTTGTTTTGCAGGTACCTATTTGCATTGCAAGTGAAGCAGGACCTGGCACAGGGAAGGCTAACGTGTAATGATACGAGCACTGCCCTTTTAATCTCGCACATAGTACAGTGTAAGTTCCCTTTTTTCTTCTTCCCAGGAGGATAAACAGTATGAATGGTTGGATGTGCTTTGCTGGGCTACCTGATAATAGCTGCCATCAGGACAGGTTAAGCCATATGAACAATTTATTGTATTTCTATATAATGACAGCCAAAAGCAGATAATTTAATCTTTCAAATAAAGAAGAGCTACTAGACACTAGATTTGCATTTTTAAAGCACTGTATTTTTTGGTCTGCCTGGAATCATTTAAAGAGCAAACTTTGCAGGCAGTAGCAAACAGGTAGAATTCTCCTGAATTCTTGTTTTATTATACATTGTATGATATCAGCAGAGCATTCAAATTCCTAGAGAGCTGACTAGATGCCAGACTGAATCACAATCCTAAGAGAAAATGATAGGGAACTGGAAAACAACAACAGGTTTTAAACTTTCTCTTTAAAAATTGTGCTATCGTTCAGTAAAATCATACATTAACTTTGTTGATCACATAAAAGCTTCTTTTAGCTTCCAGATGACTTTAAAGGCAACATACTTTTTATATTTCAAGACTTTATGGATACTTGTCTTGAGAATAATATTAGGAAAATACACTTAGTAGCACGTACAGTGTAATAGACTTGTCTTGAATGATCATTGTACAATTCAGTATTGCGTATTTCCACTGAAATGCTGTTGTATGGAAATTGTGGTCAACAAAGTCATTCAGAAGCTCATTAGTGTGGAATAGATAAATATCATGATCCTTTGTCACAGTCTGTTTGAGAGTTAGGACAGTTTCTCCTCAGTTGCTGTTGGAAAAGCACATATTGCACGGTTTTCTGTTTTCCATGGTTATCATTGCCCAGTGTGACTGAGGAGCAATAAGAAGCTGTACAGGAGCCTTTGTGAAATTCTGAATTCCTCATGCTGTTTTATAACTATTTTTCCAGCACAGACCTTCAAAAAAAATTCCTTGGCTAGCAAACTTTTTGTCTCAATTTTTTCCTGTTACGGTGCCTAGTGCTTCAGCTCTAGTTATTTCCTCAGTTAAGCTAGTTCTAACTTCCTTTCATCTCAGGACAAAAAAGCCTTGATCATTTGGGGGAAATTGTTGCTTGTTACGCTGCGTTCTAGGAGGGTGAGTTTTCCTGCTAAATGTTGGTGAACTGAAGAGAGGTGTTGGGGAGAGGACACCCAGATGTACATGTCTCTCCCTTTGACGTATTACTTCATGATCATCCTCTCTTGAGCTCCTATGTTTTATATGCATTATTTTCTTTATGATTTCTCCTCAGATCCTATTTCATGTCTTACTCATCTCTTAGTGATTACTCAGTTAAGTTCTTCACTGAACTACGGTTTTCCTGTCTGAACTGCTCAGAGTGCAGCTACTAGCTTGTGTTTCTCAAGCAACCTTATACGAAGATAAAATACATGGTGTTCCTTCACCTTTACAAGCTTGTCCCTTTCCCTTCTCCACACAGTCAAACTCAAATTTAGTTCAGTGTTTTTTTCAAAATTCCTCCATTCTAAACCTGGCTGTTCCCCCCAGAAACACCTATGCAAGCTGGCAAGAAACATTTGATTCCAAAGTGTACAAAAATTGGAAAATCACCACCGTTTCTCTTATACTGCTGAAATGCATTATACTGTTGGATTAAATAATTTTCCTCAGTTGCTGGAAATGATCGTGATGCATTTGAAATCTTTATAGTTCTTTGTTCCCTTCACCTGTGAGCTTGAGGTGCAGAGTGATTCCAAACTGGAATTTTAGGAATCAAGTAGTTCTGTCCTTATAGGGAGAGTGAGGTAAGATACTTCTGTATTTAAAAATGGAGTTTTACATTGATATATAATGACACGATGTATAAGAAGGAGGAGACAGGTGAGAGATTCATCACGCAGAAGTGAGACAGTATTCACAGAATTGGAACTGCCCTTTTGGCCAGAGGAATGTTGTGTCTCATGGTGCACCTGCAGCGCTTCATCCCCTCGCCTTCTCCTGACTACAGACTGGACCTTTTTTTGCTGTTTATATTTTTTCCCTCTCCCTTTTTTGTGTAACTATATTTGCTGGAAACTTCTGCTCAAAGTTTGCGGCTGTCTCATTTATCCATGTTGGATCTCATGAACTTTTTCTCTGATAAGAGTCTATAGCTGTACCTTACTTGCATGGCTGTCTTTTGTATTTATTTTCTCTTCAGCTTATTATTCAGCAGCAAAAAATATTCCTTATTTGTCTGCAACAAAAATAAAACTAGATAAGTGATAAGAGTTATGATATCAAGGTGAAAAGATTGAGAATGCAGGAGGTTAGGTATTGTATATCTTATCGATGCTGTGCCTGTAAGTGGTTTTTGAGGGGGGATATCTGATTCCAGGAGGCCCTTATATTCTGTATACAAGCTTATGGGAATGTTATAGACTGTTTTTTATATTAAATCATAATATGACAGCAAATAGGTTTCTGTTACATTAGCATGTATATTACAGCATGAAATATATATTTGAAACATTCTATTAAAAAATATCTGTAAAGCATTGCAGAAGGTGTTATGAGAGGACACATTGATACTGAAAATGATGCAAGAAAGTGAATGTGTGAAGTAAGAAGATGGACTGATTAAAGGAAAAGTGCTGAAATACAAACCATTAGCGATATGAGAAGTGTTAATGCAGACAGAATACAGTGTGGTACATTGCGCATGTAAGATAAGAGAAAAGGGAGCATCAGTGGAAATCAGTCTTTGGCTAAAAGACATGAGAAGATTTTAAAGAAGAGTTTTATGTGAGACTGACTATTCATCCCCCTCTTTCTAGAGGGAGTGCTACTAGAAAGGCATTTCAGATGGAAAAGGAGGGTTAAGGAGAGAAGAAAGAAAAGCTGTTGAGTACAAGGTCAGAGAGAGCAAATCCAGAAGTAACTTGAAAGCCATGAAGACAATTTTGATAATGGATTTGCAGTTGACAAATGCAGACAACGTAATAGAAATCATATAGAGGTGAAATAAGAGTCTTCTGTACTCTCGGCTCTCAAGAAAACCCTGCAGAAGTGGTCTATCTGTGTACAAGGACATACAGAGTATAAACTGCATTTTAAAGAATTAAGGCCTGAGTTATTTGAGGTGTTGGAGACCTATGTGGGCTTATGGCTTCATTAAAGAAGGGAAACTTGCCTTTTATTTGAGTTAGGGTTACAAACAGAGTCTAAAGATATGTGATGCTGAGACGAGTAAAACTGGAGGGAGGGAGCTGTTTCTGAGATGAGGACATTTTACAAAGGAGAATTCTCAAAGTTTCTGTAATATTTCTGCTGTCTCAAGGAATGATTCAAAGCAGATGGGATGAGAGAGGGGGTGGAAATCAGACAGTCTCAGTTATCAACTTCTTTCCACCCTTGACCTCCAAAGTATAAAAAGTCATCGTGTGGCTGCAGGCAGTTTGGGTTGAAAAGTTACTGCACTGTGGTTCGTAGATGCTTTGGTCGTCATCTTCCCTGCCTACGCAAGGTTATTACTCCCCCTCTGCGTTTCCAGGTACATCTGATCCCAGGCAAACTTTTGTCAGAAATCATCACAATGTTTTAAACATCATGTGAAGCCTTTCTGATTTATAAACCAGCTTATTTTGGAAAGAACTGGATTAAGGGGTAATTTACAAGGGCAGAACTCAGGTGAGAGGATGAGACAAGAATCTGAGTTTGGGTCTGTGACATCCTAGGTCAATTGCACAACAACGTGTCTGACTGCAACATGGATTTGATCTGAGGGCGCTACATTTTAATTTCGCTGACATTATTAAGGTAGCAGCATTTGTTGTAGCATTGTTGCTTTTATTCCAGCAGATTTACAGGCAGAGGCTGCTACGCTGTTGAGGGAAAAAGCTAAAAGCAAGATTTTCAGAGGCATTCCAAGAACAGCAGACAACACCATAGTAATTTGGCACCCACACATAGATTGCCTGACCCTTCTCCCCAACACCCCCCCCTCCAAAAAAATGAAATCTCACTGAATGGGCTGCAAAATGGAAGGTGGGTGTGACATACTGTTGTAGGAATAACTGCAGCAGATGGGACCAACTTTGAGGAGGAGGGAGACAGAATGTGTCTCAAACTGCTGCAAAACTAAAGGAAGACAAATGTTTCATAACCCCATTCCTTTGTTCAGGCAAGCAAACAAAACCATCTCTCTTCAGGTTTTCCCCTGAAGATTACAGTGTGGGGCATTGGTCCAGGGAGGAAGCTTGTTCTTGGCTGTTCTTTGGGAAGTCACCCGGGCATGCGTGTCAGAGAGACGGGCGAGTTCTGCTGAACTAGTGCTGTCCTCCCTGTCACCTTCTCCCACCTTATCCTGCACACAAGTCAAGGGAGCACTGTGATGGCTTCATTTGTTCGTTTAATATCCAACAGCTACTTACGTGGTTGTGATGAATGGGAGGAATCCTTACACTTCTCACATAGCAGATATTAACACAGACGAGAAGGGAGGAATGTGTGAAAGATAACGTAGAGGGAATCTGAATCATAGAAACATGACACAGCTCGCAAGAAACGATATTTGATTCTCTTCCCTCTTCCCAGCTGTCTGCACCTTTTGGATTGCCTGAATAATTCGGATTTAATACAATGTTTTAATAGACTTTTCTTAAAATTCTCATTAGCTGAGATTGGAGATTTTGATGAAACCATAGATCGTGAACACTTAGCGAAGAACAAGTATATACCTCAGCAAGAAGCACTAGAAGACAAAATCATGGAATTTCATCGTAATCACATGTAAGACTTTTTTGTTCTTGATATTGGCAACCTTTTCCTTTATAGTTCTGTCAGTATAGGCTAGATTGTAAGTACAAAACAGATTTGGATCTCTGAGTTTCTCAAAGGCTACTACTCAAAAAATATGCAATGAATTTCCTGAAGGTTACTCCTGCCTTTCTCCTGTCATCATAACAAGATGTTTAAAGAGCAATTGATTTTGGTATTCATTCAAGCATGCCATTATTTTACAGTCTATTTCATACAAAATGCTTCACTGCTGATTTTGTGCATGCAGGTATGATTGCAAATGATGACTGATCAGTTGGGCACTTCTGATAGCAGCCTTTTTTGGTTTCAAGGACATTGAATGTTGCTTTTTCACCTTTCCATGCTGTATTTAGAGATGGATGAAGAAGGAGTTTGGTGATAGTTCTAGGAAAAGCACAAAGCGCTTGCAGAATTAAGGATTTGGGGGAGTAGGAGTCAAGATGGTGATGCAACTTGGTAACCTAAGGCTTAAAGAAAGACTAGTAGTAAGACAGTGAAAAGAACTACAAATAAGGCATGGAAAGGTATTGTTTTGCTGCCAAGAACACTTCAAGTCTTGAAGAATTTCATTTTGAGCTACACTGAATTAGATAGGAGTGCTAGGGATTCTATAGCAGTAATAATCAAAATTTTTGCATTTTGGTTAATTTAGTGCTTATAGATTCCTAGCATTTATGTTAATGTTTTCATGTCTTCTGTTATAATTTTTGGTATTACATTATCACATTTACTTTTACAATGAACAACATCTCTACATGCTTCTGTTTATGATTTTTCTTTTTTTTAAGGAATATAGCATGTCTTTCCAATGAAAAATACAAAAAGAGATAGTGAATATTGTTAAAGTTAGTGATTCAAAATCCAGCTGCAACAAGTATCTCAGAATTGAAACAGTCAAAATGTCTAACAGACTGTAAAATCTCTGTATTCTAAGATAAAATTGTTGTTCTAGCTTATATATATCTAAGGTTACTGAAGGAACATACGAATATTACACCTCTGACAAGTTTCAATCTCTTTGATGAAATGTCTCTTTGTTCTCTGGGGGACCTGTTGATCTCTATTAAAAGGTGTGAAGAATTTTTGTGTCTTCTCTGTTTTCTTTCACAAGGGGACAGACACCAGCGGAGTCTGACTTCCAGCTTTTGGAGATTGCCCGTCGACTGGAGATGTATGGAATACGCTTGCATCCAGCCAAGGACAGGGAAGGGACGAAAATCAACCTGGCTGTTGCCAACACAGGCATTCTGGTGTTTCAGGTTAGAGCTGCTCGGGACACGACTCTATGCTTGATAAAGAAGAGCCATTTCTTACAGCAATAAGAATTCAGGACCTCAACCATGTCTAAAAGAATTCAGTTGGGAAAATTCAGGAACTTCCAAATTTTTTCTAGCAATGACCTTAAACCTTTAATAGGTCCTTCACTTCCAGGGACTCTTACCTTGTTTGCATGCACAAGGTAGAACTCCATCTGTAGCCACAATGTGTTGTTCAAGGTGCAAGCTGATCCAGAGCTCACAGTTTGCACATTGGTTATGCTGACACCTGCTACATTTAGGAGCTAGGTGGGTCTTGCAGGCATGGTGCATAACAAATGGGTATGAAGCAGGGACAAATCAAACAACAGACAGCTTGAGTACGTGGAGGAGGGTGTAGGAAGTGAATGTAAACTCTCCATAGTGTTACTTTGTCAGAATTTTTTGTAATTTTCTTCACCAGTCTTGACCATTCTATGCTTTGCAGAATCCATGAATCTTGTTTCTTTCCCTAAAAGATCCAAAATATTTTCCTTAGATTTCTTTCCTTTCCTCTCCTGCACTAGTCAGCCTAGTAAATTGTTAAAAGCATTGCTAGTAAATTTATGAAATTCTTGTTCTACAGTTCCCCTTAAGTAAATAACAAATTGGGCTTTCACAGTTGTGAAGGTACAGATAGTCAGCTGGTGTAAACTGCATTCACTTCAGATTAACTTATGTCTGCTAGCATCCAAAATGCTTCTTACCTTACTGTGTGTTAAAAACAGTAACTATTCTTTAAAATGTCCATTTTTAGAATTTTCAAAAAAAGACTATTTATTTTAACTGTTCAGCATTGGTTAAAATACTAGTGTTTCCAACCTTATAAAAGTACTTTGAGTCCTTTTACAAAGAAAAACAACAGCAACCAGCAAACCTAGAAATACATCTGGCCCAAGTATTCTGAGATCTAAATTTTAAAAAAAACCAACAAACCAAAAAACAAACACCGAAACCAAAAAATCCAAAACAACACTGAAAAAAGCATCCAAAAATTCTCCAAACAAACAAAACCCCCACACTGTTGCTCAACTAATTGGGTTGGTAGTAAAACCCCAAAACTGAAGCATAGCTTGAAGCATGAGAACGGACCTGTTAGAAACGCACGTAACTCAAATAATTGTATATTCATTCTCTTCCCTGGCTTCCTCCACAGTATTTTGGTTGGCTGAATTAATGCATTGCCAAGCGTTATGAGTTAAGACTGTCTTAAAGGGCAGCTTAAAGGATGTGTCCTCACGGTGTCCCAGCGAAAGCTGGGATCCTTCTGTAAAGATGTAGCTGCCGATTGAAGGCCAAGGCCTAATTTGTAAAGCTCTAAAACTCAGTCATCTCTTCTTGTCCTGATGTGTTTGGGACTTTCAGAACAGGTGGGGTATTTTTTTAATTTTCAGAAAAAAAAATGGAAATTTTGCTGGATCAAGCACCAAGACTGAATGCTGGAAAGGAAGTCAGGTTCTGAAGTGCTGGAGTCTGCCCAGCAACTGGCATCTGGCAGTAGGTTTAGGGCTTCCTTCAAGAAATTCATAGGACAAGAGCCTCAAGTTCATCTTTTTATTTCGGATATAACTGAGTGGAATTGAAATATGAGGCCCTTGTTAGGATGACCTTAAGGAAAACAAAGGTTCACTCACAAATGGCAGAAGCAGTATTCAGACAGACTTATTTCAAAGCCTGCCATTTGCTTAGAAATCAGTGTCAGTGCTACTGAATATTCCAGGAGAGATTATGTGATTCTTAGACAGCTGGTTGACTTAGCAAAGATCATCACACTCTTGTTACTGCTGCCTCTGTCTGGTAATGGTACCCAAATAAAGGTGGGTTTCTGCATTTAGCAATCCTGTAAGTAGCTCTCTGAAACTTCTGTGCTGTGCAGTAGGCATGTTTGTATTGTTTTTCTGCTAAAGATACCACTGTAATGAGTATTTTAAAATAATACCCCACTACCTTCTAACATAGATTAAGGACAAGATATCTGTGGAGTAGGGGCTAGTGATCCAGGGGCTGAGAACTTTTGTAGATAATTTCTCTCAGCATTCCTGTTTGCTTCTGGTTTTAGGTTGCTTTTTTTTGGGGGGGGAAAGCATTTTGTGACTCTTCAGAGAAGTAATTTATTTAGATTCCTTTTACTTCTGTTGCTCCCTATGAAAAGTCGAAATATTCACAGTATTTTGCACTTCCAATACAAAAATTTTGGTTGCTCTTTTTTTTTCCCCAGTTAAGTGATATTTAAAGCGGTGTTTATTTTGCCTTGTAGGCAGGCAAAGAGGAAAGAAGTCTAGCTCATTAAAGTGAGCAATGACAGGCTGAGAGAGTTGGGCTTGTTTAGCCTGGAGAAGAGAAGGCTCCAGAGAGACCTTAAAGCAGCCTTCCAGTAATTAAAAGGGACCTACAGGAAAGCTGGAGAGGGGCTCTTTATCAGGGAATGTAGCAGCAGGATGGGGAGCAATGATTTTAAGCTGAAAGAAGGGAGATTTAAATTAGATATGAGGAAAAAATTTTTCCTGTGAGGGTGGTGAGGCACTGGCACAGGTTTCCCAGAGAAACTGTGGATGCCCCATTCCTGGTGGTGTTCAAGGTCAGGTTGGATGAGGCTTTGAATACCCTGATCTAGTGGAAGGTGTCCCTGCCTGTGGCAGGGATATTAGAAGTGGATGATCTTTAAGGTCCCTTCCAACTCTTAACTATTCTATGAGTCTGTGAGGTGACCGTATTAGATGTCCAGATTCCCTGCATTCTCTGTAGCTGGTAGAAAGAGAAGGAGGTGCCTCTGGAAGGTGATTTAGCCCACTGAAGATATGAATCTGAGTAGTGGAACAAAATAACATCATCTGGGCAAAAGCTGGGCCACCTTGTTTTGAGCGGTGATTTTGGATCAAATACTTTCACTCCGTATTCCTAGTCCTGTAAGTGTGCAGGAGTATAACCATAGGTGTTTACGGTTTGCATTATCAGAGGATGAATGATAAGAAATATCATAATTTTGAGTGAAGTGAATAGATGATTAATTTATGAAGGCTTTCTTTTGTGGTTTAGATTTCTCCATTCAGACCTGGAATGCTTAAACTCTGCTGGCTCTGTTCTCTGTAGGGTCATACCAAGATCAATGCCTTCAATTGGGCTAAGGTTCGAAAGCTGAGCTTCAAGAGGAAACGTTTTCTTATTAAATTGCGGCCTGATGTGAATGTAAGTCCTTGTCAGGAATTGATGAAGTCAACAAAAGGTTATTTGGTAAATTTCTACTTAGAGATCAAACGTGTTTTTATCATGTCAAGAAGATTTTTTTTTAATTAATTGCTTGTATTCACTGCTGGTGTTGGACACATCAACCTAGCATCTCAGTTGAGCCATCCCAGCAAAGGAGATGTAAACAATGCCATAGAGTTGTCTTCTGGCTGTGACTCTCGAACTATGTCAACAATTCTTAAGTTATAGCATGTAAACCACCTCTTCCCATTAATGTTAAGACCACTGCTTTATCTCTGTCATATTTGTCAATGAAAGGATGTTTAAGCAATAGCTCTGATACTGCCAGGCAGATCAGTGATGTCTCACAGTGGGAAGGATATGGCTTGATAAGCCTGAAAGCCATAAGTTGGGGAAAAGCCCATTTTTTTTCCTGTAGCATAGCACCTGCGTTGTCAGTGCATCTCTGTAATGTGTGTTGCTTGCTTGCTTACATTGTAAATGTTATCTCAATTTTCAGAGTTCATTCCAGGACACCCTGGAATTTCTTATGGCCAGTCGAGATTTTTGCAAGTCTTTCTGGAAGATATGCGTGGAGCATCATGCCTTTTTCAGGCTTTTTGAGGAACCTAAACCAAAGCCTAAACCCGTTCTTTTTTCTAGAGGTTCGTCATTTAGGTTCAGGTAAGACTTGCAGTCTTCTTTCCACCTTTGTTGCCTCTCCATTTCAAAATCACATTCATGATGATCTAGGATTAAGCCTACTATCTTCAGCTCCCTTTTTTTTTTTTGCACTGTAGTCCATCCTTTAAAATTTCCACTGCATCTTCTCAGCCAGAACAGTGCAAACAACACTGTAGGAAAAAGCTTGCATTCATTTTGTGGTAGCTGTTTGCAAAGGGGCTTGCTGGAGGTGACATATAAAGTGTATAGGTTCCAGCTGGTTACGCATAAGAAAATCCACCTGTGACCATAGCAACACTAGCTGGCAACTTTTGGGAACTGTTTGGATCCTCTGCTTCTAGAATTTGATCTTTCCAATGTATCAGAGTAGAGAGATGTATTTTTGTAGCATTTTCTGTAGAAAGGTTTTTAATAGTTGGGTTATTATTTTTTTCTTACACTGGCAGAAGCCTCATTGTGGATGTCATACTGTGTATGTCAGGGGGGCGAAATCCTTTTATTTGTACAGTTTATTTTGTTTGCAAAGCTGATATGAGCTGAACAGCCAGAAACCCTCTTTGCTGAGATAAACCATACACTCTAGTTGCCTTGTGCAAGAACAGAGTAGATACAGCTTTTCTCACTTCTCACTTTGTTTCCTACCTATAAAGTAAAGTAATTAACATGGAAAGACTTGTGTTAAGGTAAACAAGCTGTCATTTTTAGGTGTCTGTCTGAATAAATAGGAAGAAGACCGTAGGTGCGTTCAACTTACCTTCTTGTTTGGAGAGTTGGTTTTGGCTACATCCTCCTCTTACTGTGAGCTGTGCTGCATACATTCAATAATTTTGTCTGTGCTTTGTGGTAATTCAGTTATCTTAAAGCCTGTCATGAATGGGAAGGTTTTGCATCACTACTGAACATTTCTGAGGTGTAGGTTTCCTTTACTTCTCTCAGTTCCCTTTGGAGTTTATACCTTTGCACAATAGGAAGTGCTGGGCTTTCTCAATACTTTTTTGTGGCCTGTAGCAAAAGAGGAGAGAGTGATTTCCAGCCTAAATCCATGCAGAAAATGTATGTTTAGTTGATGTTTTCATATTAGCAGCTGAGTCAGGAAATGCATTTCAGTGGTTTTCATCTTGGGCCCAGGGATTACTGATACCAGGTGAGGCTGGTATTTGTCTCTCAGAGGGATTCAGGAATGCTCTTGCTTCATGAGAGGAAGACTTAACCCTTTCTTAGCTTTCTATTGTCATTACTTCCCAGTACTGTAGTACCCTATAAAGGGCACACAACTGAATTTAAGCAGTTCTGAAATGTCATAAGAAATACCTCCGTGGCAAAAAAACCAAGGTGAGTAACAGGCAAAATGATGAAAAATCTGTATGTATCTGATCAGGTTCACTTACAGTCTCACATGAATTTTTGCTGATAGTGACAAATGCTTTTCTGGTTGCTGTGACTTCATATGCAAGACACACAGGTGTTTATAATGACCAGGTTGCATATTGTATTAAATGCATCAAATTCAGTATCTCAGGTTGATATTTAAACTGTGGGTTTCTTCCAGTGGTCGGACTCAGAAGCAAGTTCTTGACTACGTTAAAGAAGGAGGGCATAAAAAAGTGCAGTTTGAAAGGTGAGAGGAAATAAATGAATTATGCCAATATATTTTAATCAAAGAAAAGTCATGATTTTTTGTTAGTTGTATTCTAAGATCTTGGCACCAGTCCAAGTGAAAAATAACTTCTTTGCTGGTTTCACAGTTTGTCACTTTGTATGATATCGCCTTGGTCCTGAATGTTTTGGTAGAAGGTGACACAACCTATAGTTTACTTAAAATCAATAGTCTTCAATCTTTTTTTTCATCAGTGAGTGTCCTACTGTCACATCCCCTTCTTGGTGTGATGTGGTAAATGTATGTGAACAGAATGTACTCACCTCAGGATAAAACTGAAAGTAACAAGAATAGGTATTTATTTAGGAAAACTGCTATTCAAAGGCTTTGTTTCAAAGGTGGCATGTCTCTTGATTCCTATTTGTAGAAAAAAATGAAATGGCTTCTTACTGTGGTTTTCCTTTTATCTCCAGGAAACACAGCAAGATTCATTCCATCAGGAGTCTGACTGCACAGCCTTCAGAACAGCATACAGAGGTGCCAAAACAAGTCAGTGATGCTGATGAAACCCTAGATCATGACTTTTAAACATTTCTTATTACATTACCCTCCCCTGATTACTGTTTAGAAACTCCAGAAGCATAGTTTTCTGCTTGCTTTCCATTTAACTGGGAGCCGTGGGTGTCCTAAGTTTTAGGTTCTGCAAGTGGAACAGGTTTATTTCCACTGTGGAACAGAGTTACTTCCAGACGAATATATATAGTGAGCTTCTGTAAGCTGTACTAAAGACCATTTGAAAAATTGTAATCCGTGGTGTTACTGCTGAGGTCCTAGGTTGTACCTGATTATTGCATCTGGGAAGAGTTTAATTTTTTTCCCTCACTGAGGAGTCTTGGTTACCCCGGACAAAGTGTTTTGTTTTAACCAGGGAGGAGAACAGTTACTCCCTCAGAAAAAAATTACAGCTCTGGACTTTAAGCCGCTCTCTCTGGTAGATACCTAATATATTTGTCTTCTGTTAATAGCTGTTACGTGTTAGGAGTTTGCAAATCCAGTAGCCCAATAATGGCAAAGTTGCAGCAATTGCACATTCCCAGGTCCAGCTCATAGTAAGACAGCATGTATTCACAATAGGCCCCTGCATAAATGCACATACAGTATATATACACACAGCGAGCCACACAGGTAAACACAGACAGAAAACAGTGCTCCCACAAGTCCAAACAGTGCCAGTGGCCTCACCCTGTTCCACTTTTTGGCTGATCAGGATGAAAGTTCATTAGTGGAAAGTATGTATGCATATATAGAATATGGATCCCTCACGCAGCTGGTCGTAGCCACTCAGTGTATCCAGTTGCAGGCCCCTGGATCATCAGCTCTCCCAGTGGCTGGTACCTGAGCATAAAAGCCCCCAAGGCTCGCAGCCCCACTCCAGTTCTCTATCCTCAAATCTACACACACACACACACACACACACACTATGGATTTCTCTAATAAATGAAATGACAGCTGGGCACCCTGGTTCCCAGTTACCTCTCACACAGACACATGCACATCAGAGGTGTCTTTTTAATAGTTGATCCAGATTTACATCGTTACCAGCTTTCCAATGTCTGGCCTGACTTACGGCTGCTCCAGTACTTGGCTCCCAACTCTTCCATCCTACTCACCAAGTAGTCCAGTGTAATGTTTCCTAGCAATTGCACATTGACCTGCCCACCCAATCAATATGCACGTGCTCTTGTCTCTCCAGTTGCTGGCATCCCAGACATACCCAGATCGTGGCTCTACGGGGTCAGCCCTCAGAAGAGTCAGATCAGGGAGCTCCCTTTCTGTGACTGGGTTTCTGGGGTTGCCCCACCTGCCAGGGTTTCTGTATACTCATCTGTGTTTGTGGAGGTGAACCTTTAATGACCTAGACTTACATTAAGTTGAATTTAAATGGCAGGAGCAAGCTACTAGGTTCATGTATTTAAGGATGCTACAAGCACCTTCTCCTTCCGTGCGTTGCTTCCTTTTGATATTCACAAGCTCTGTCACTCCTGCAAATCTAAGAACATCAGAGAGAACTATGCCACAAATGCAGCCCATTTCAAATATCTTTTAGCATTTTAATAATGCTAAGACAAGCTCAGGTAGAATGGAGCACAGCTACCAGGCAGATGCAATGTATTTCTGGGTGTAGAAAAGGCAGCCCAGGAATTAATGGCAGATACGGTCCAGGAATTGAATACAGGGTGTTCCAAGGCCAACACATGGCTTTTTTACTGCAAGTAAAGGCTGTGCAAAGTTTGTCTTATGTGCTTGTCTTTTTTGTCCCCCCAGCTTCTGAGAGTAGTGCAAATAGGTTGATGTTCTAGTGTTGATGGGTGATTTAGGGCCCTGTAACAACCCAAATACTCCTTTTTACCTATCTGCATTCTGTCTGCCTTCTCTTCCCTTGCTTAGTTTATAAATTTTTATGTTCTTAAGATCAGACTCCATTTTTTTTAATTCTAATTAATTTTGAAGCTTAGGTTACCTCTTCAACTTTCAAGAGATTCCTATATTTCTGCAAGTTGCAGTGCAAAATTCTGATGTGTAATTACACATAGTCTTTTCCCTCTGGTTCCTTTCCCTCCCAAACCTCTTGCCTCCCATCCCTCCCTCCCGCTTTGTCTCCACCTTGCCTTCCCTCCTTTATCTTTCCAGAGCTCTAGCTTTGCCTGTGGAGACGACGATGATGCTGCAGCAGTGCAGAGCTCCCGGCAAGGGAAGGAATTGAAGGCTTCAACTGAAGACACTGGACAGCACAAGAGCCCATCCTTGAAGAAGAGCCCAAAGGAAGGCAGAAAGATGGATCGAGCAGTGGTGTCAACAGTGGAGGAAGAAGTGGAGGCTGCTAAGGACAGGATGCAGCAGAACAGACCTCAGTCACAGCAACCAAGCACAGGTCCAGCTTCCAGGGCTGCTCATGGCAGCAGCACCTCCATTCCTTTCATTGACTGCAGTGATGTAGATAGCGAGTATGATCTCCTCAGAGGACAAATAACCCGGTCATATTCCCAAACAAATGACAATTATGAGGGTGATTTGACCAGTGGTGCCTATATTCACTATAGAGATGAAAATCGCAATAGAACTAGATACAGGGATTCCTTATCTTCTATAAAGTCTTCCCAGTATCTCTCTGAAGAGTACCTTGATGATAACTCAGCTAATCTTTCCTTCTACGCTGGGGGAAGCCCCAGGATGCCAAGGCACAGCTCACTGGTTGATGAAATGTTTAGAGGGCCAGGGAGCCGTAGTCCGTTGGCCACTCCATTGCCCCCCGGTAGCAAAGGGTCGAGCCCTAACATGAGCCTGAGTAGAACTGGCTCTCAGGGTTATGTGTCCGAAAATGGCCATGATCGCAGGGTGAGGACTGGGGAGGAGGACAGCCATGCCAGTAGCCGTCATGGGTATGGCAGATGTTCTCCAGGTTCTCAGCAGCCTCGTGCACAGAAAATCCCAAATCTCTGCAATAAGTCAGTTACAGATCCATTTATCCTGAGCCAGATATCCTCAACCCCTGGGCAGGAATACAGATCAGAGAGATATTGCAAAGGAGGCGGGGTGGCTAAGATGTCTTCTCCAGAAGGCAAAATTATGGCCAATGGCATGCCAGCTGGGGCACAGCCAAAGCAGAGTCCAGTCATGCAGTCACTGCATGCCAGGGGCATGATGGATCATATGGCTGCAGTCCAGATGATGGAGGGCTCCACCAGCAGTGGGACAGAATCTAGTGATTCCGATTCAGAAGTCATTAACCCCTTCACTCACCCCCTGGTGTTTGGAAATCCCATTGTGCTGAGTTCCTCTCCCATGCCTAGAAATAAGTACTCCTTTGGAAGCCTTCAGCTTGATGAGGAGGTAGAGGAGGATGTGTCTGTTGGCCTCAGTGATGAAGATGGTCTGCAGGTCTTTAGCTGCTAGGGACTGGGACAGATGAGACGAGCGGATACTGTGATTGCTCATTAGAGTGATTGCATCTTCTAGGGCTTGTGAAGAGTGGCTGGTAGTCATTTCAGTGCATGGGCTGTTTTGAATTTTATCATTGTACTGACCAGCCAGAGGGAAGGGATGCTAGAAATACAATAATAAGGATAAATCTCAGTGAAGCTTAACAGTAATGCCTCTCCTCTGAAAATCAGAAGGAGAGGAAAATTATTACTGATTTAGGTACCTTCGTAAGACTTTATACACTCACCTGTTCTTTGTGTGAAGTCGTATTTTAGGTCTATATTGTAGCTTCTTTGACACTTGACTAGTTATTTTGACAAAACAAGGAAAAATGAAATTAAGTAGGTACATTGTGGTCTTTTGTATGTCTATTACAATACTTTTCTCTCCCATATAAGGAGAGCAACTTATGAGTGCCTCAACAGAGTTAGGGAAAAAACATTAAACTCATGGCCAAATGCAGGCAGCTTGATATTCAAGACCAAGACTTGCTGAGATCTTGAAATATGCTGGAGGATCTTTTCATGGCAAGAATGTGTTTGGTCTACTCATCTTCATAAACCATTTTATAATCTTAACTGATGAACTGAGGATACAAATTAGGCATGTATATAGGAATAATGGCAGTATTGGTATTTGCTTCAGTGGGTTTAATAGACTGATTTGGTGATGGAGATTTTGAGACTCCAAACTCTTCCTTGGGCAAGAAAGAGAACAAGATGAGAGACAGAATTCAAGCGAAGAAAACTTAGATTTAAACAGCTCTAATGAAGAGTGGTTTGCGGATTTCTTGCAACGCAACCCTTTCTATCCTTTATCAGTGTGGTGTAAAGATTAATTGCAAGAGATTTTTTTTTCTCTCCTTATTCTTTCAGTGGAATTATTCACAAAGACATCAAAGTTCTGTTGTGGGTGATTTTTGGTGGGGGGTTGGAGTTGGTGGCTGTTTGATTTTATTTTTTCCTTTGATCATGAAAAATCTTTTTCTGTACAGGATCCAATTAGGCTGTTGTAGGCTATTTTTTTAAGAGTGCCACCTCATAAATTTTTCATCCCCTGACACAGAGAATGATGGGACTAACTGTGGTCCAGGCTGATTGTCTTCTGTACTGTACATAGAGTAATGATATTTTGGCACATGTGCAGCAGGACAGAGACTAATTCTTTGTAAACTTGCTTTTCACAGGCTAAACGTATTGAAAATTAAGACCGTATAAAAACAAAACCTGATTCTAGTTTCTATGAGTTAATTAAGAAAATCCAGATGAAAGGTCTCCTGTATGGAAAGTGTCCTGCAATTATTAGAGCTGGGAGACAAGATGTGCTTTTTGACACTGGCCTTAATTTTAATTAACTTTTATATATTTTTCCTATAAGGAAAGGGATCTAAATTTGAGAATTTTAAGCAATGAACAACAGAATTGACTGAACAGCAGGTCACTGTAACCGTGCAATGCATGTGAGCAGCCATGATAAACCTACCCACATAAGTACTGATGAACAAGAGTTACAGAACTTTGTAAATCTAGACAATAGAGAATTTTCAAGATCATTTTTACAAAAATGATAAAATGAGAAGTCTTTTAAATTTTATTAATGCCTTGTTCTATGCACATTTTATGAGATTTATCTGAGTGAAGGATATTTAAGAAGATACCTATAGTAGTTAGGCATGTCGCGTTATATACTTTTTGCAGTAAAATATATCTTTGAGTAAATATAAGTTTTAACCTGTTCATCCCCTTTAGTGTGTTGGTTTTCTTAAATATTAGATACCTCATTTTTGAACAGGAATGATTTAAAATATCTCTTTAGGCAAGTGATATTTTAGTGACAGCGAATACTCTCGTTTTTTCCTGTAGTTTAAAGCATGAATCTAGAAACAGCAAGGTTGATAATTAGGGAAAAGCTTGCTTATATATTATTCTGAAAAGGCGGTTTGTGTTTTGGATTTAGAATAGCTATAAAATAATTGCCTTGAACTTATCAATATTTAAGATGAAATGTAGCTGGTTGAAGCCTGTGTTAGCAAATAGCGTGAGGATGGGGAGCGGGTGCTGTGCATTTTTTTGCTGCCTATGCAGCAAAAATACCATAGTTGTATTATACAGTGAAGTAATAGCAATCTGAGCAGATGAATTAATTGCTTTGTTAACCAGAAAAATTAGAATTCAAGTAACGGATTTTCAATGAAAGGATTTGCAGTCATTTATGCTACTTAAGAAAAGTGGATAGATTTCACGTTGTTTGGATTTAAGTGAATATAAAATTTTATAAGTGGTGTTTACTGTTTTGCATCCTTTCAAATGCCGTTTTCAGGCCTGATTTCTTCTCTTGTATGCCTACAAAGATAATGGATTTCTGATTTTACGTGTATAATTCTACTTATAGCTAAAGTTAGCTTAGTTACTCATAAATCATCTCAATATTTTTTTCCCTTTTGAATATTAGTCTCAAAACTTAAATATGAGGATTTCTCTGTTTTCTATCATCTGGCATTTTTTCAACTTTAAATGTTTAAGTGATTGTCATTTTAACACATGTGGAATTCTTTCATTTTGAAGAACTAAAGTTTGTAAATTACATAGGAAAATCATTTCATTTAGGATTAATCATTTTTGCAGCATTCTTATGCCACTGAAGTTCAGTTTAATATCAGTAGACAAGCATTTAATTAAAAACAGTCTGTGGAACAAATTCCTCCACCAGACGTGTTGTTCGTATCTGGGTGCTTGCCAAGAATGGCAAGCGAGAGAGCAGTTTTAAATTGACAATTTAACATAGGGTCGGGTTCTTCAGAATTCATCTGGGAGTTTGTTACTGTGGGACAAATACAGAAAGGCCTTGGAGGAAAGAACAGAAACCTTTGGGTAAGACTGCAGATGAAATGAGATGATGGAATTCTTGTTCTAGTTCACAAAGCACACAGGGGAAGAGGAACCTGTCAGTTCAAGTTAGTCATTGTAAGCATTCATTAATCTGCATACCCCAGTTAACAGCAGTGGTCGTGGCATACCTGTGTCTCAAATCTAACGGAAGGAGCTGTAGATCAAGTAAAAGATTTGATTCTACCCCGAGTTCCCATAGATTTTTGGAGTGTGGCTGATGGTATTTCAGATTCACCATTTTAATTCTTTTCTTCACAGGAATTAGCTCTTAATCCCATATCTTGAAGTGCCCATATGTCCTTAGGCAGTTGCTATAAATGAGGGAACTGAATCCCAGCAAGGTCAAGTAGTCTTGAGCCACCCATCTTCTGTCTTTCCAGAGGACGTGGAGGAAGTCTCTTACTGGGCTGTCCAGATGGCTTATCACTGTGCTGAACCAACTTTGTCCACGTGGTTGGATGAATAGGGAGTCTTGTTGCTAAAGCAATTTAGAGGTTTCTCCCAAAATAACGTGCAGATGTGGTTAGCAACTTAATCTATGGATAAAAGATGCTCTCATTCTTTCTTTGCTATTCCAAGTACTTGACCATGTACAATCATCTGCTACAGTGAATTAAAAAAAAAAATAGAATCAGACAATTTTAAGTTTTCTCCAGCTCAGCAACAGCTCAAATGTAGTATGTCCTGTTGGAATCTCCTGGAGGCGTTTCTTTTTCATATCAGTGTTTCCTAGAATCTGATTTTCCCCACTGACCTGGCATATAAAATTTGGGAATAAATTTCACTAGGTGAAGGAAACGTGGACAGTGGCAAGTTTAGATAGGAGCTAGAACCTACATAGGATGTTGCAGTTATGGAATTTTGACTGATTGATATCTGAATGGCCTAGACTGCCCTGTTTTTGGTTTAAGTCCATATCCCCTAGCAAACATGTTCCTTGTGCATGACTGAGAGGGGTGTTCACTGAAGATGGTTTGCAGTTAGTGCTGCCATTGTTTCAAATCACCTGTAGCTCATAGGCCTGTCTAACCCGTACCATCCCCTTACACATTTTATTGCACTCTAAAGACAAATTCTATCACAGACAAGCTGGAAGAGAAATTTCTGTAGCTGAAAAATGTCAACCCGTAACTGAAAGTTTTTAGGTTTGTTGTATTTGCATGTACGTTATGTGAGCGTGATGAGGGTTACATGTTAATGATTTGAAAAATTAAAGCAATCTACTGGTTTGCTTCAAGGTCAGATGGCATGCAAGAGTTAGACTTTTCTCAACAGAGCAGCATTGGCCATGCTGAATGTTATTATTAGAACCCAGAAAAGGGTGAAAAAAACATGGGTTTGTGAATTAGTTTGCTAAATGGGGCTTGTATTATTAGCCTAGAATGCTTTAGAATCTGTTTTTTCCTTCTTGAATGTTGGTAGGGCTAGTTTCTGTTTGCACAGATGTTTGCAGAGCAGTTGAAACAGCTGCATTCATTATGAAGTAGTAGTATTCATGCCAGAAGTTCCTCTCTGGTCTCTCTATCTATGCATGCAGTTACTTGGTGATAACTGGAGAAAGTCTAATGGAAAAGGGGTTAGACAGATCTACAGCCTGTTTATAGTTCCTTCTTTTCTTCACTAAGAAGCAGAGATATTTTGAATTCTGCCTTTTGTCCCACAATAAACATACACTCATGCAGAGTCTCCATAGTCAACTAGAAATTTCTTCTGGGGGCCTTCAGGGTTGGGAAGAAAAACGAAAGGAGAAGAATAGGAAATGCCTTATGCACACTAAAAATATCTAGACATATTTATTTAGAGTTTCCCTTTGGCGTGGTGTGCTTTCCACTCTCTTCCTAAGAGTATAAAGCTTCAGTATTTTCTTAGGGTACTTGGAGAGCAAGAATTGTGTTGATCAGTTGAACTGATGAAGTAGACCTGATTTTGAGTAGAAGGCCAGTGATTCAGATCTCATCAAAGTGATTGATGTGCAATTAGCAAGAATTGTGGCTATTTCTGGAAGAGTTCTTCAACACAAGAAAGGATGTCTGACCCATAAATCGTGTCAAATACCACATTTGTTTAACTGGTCTCATTTGTCATAACGCGGCAATAGACTGCTGTCAGAGGTGACTTTAAAATGAAATTTTAATTGCTGCAATTTAACTTCTAATGATGAAAAACAAATTAAAAATCGAAGTTTTTCCCAATTTCCACATGTGTAAAGGAGTTGAGTGTCACTTAGCTTTGTGCACAAGGATGTGGACCAGTGGAGATCCACCTCATTCAGCAGTGCAGTTGTCACTGGAAAGGACAGTGAGTGTGAAGGTGTGAAGGAAAGCAGTTCTGTGTTCAGGTGTGTATCAGCTGAAGGAAATCAGTTCTGTGTTCAGGTGTGTATCAGCTGAAGGAAGCCAAAGTTCCTTTTAGTCTTCCAAGAACACTTTTCACTCTGAATGCTGTAGTTTAAGGCAGCTTCTGTACATTTTGGCGCTTCTCTTTTCTTTTTGTTTAGGGGATCAATCATCTTCCCCATACCATATTAAAGACCCTAAATATATGAGAAAAATTGAAACTTCTGAAACAATTTTTAGTATATGCACTTTCTTTTGTCTGCTGCTGTCAGACACAAGTGGTTAGGAGAACAATCCTTTTGTCAGCTGCTTTTTGGTGTCACCTACTTGATGGTAATTCAGGGATTTCTGATTTTAAGTGGCTGATACACAGCAGACATCAGGAGGTCCCAAATCTTAAACTGATGTGTAACTTTTCTCAAATACGGGTAGCAGCAGATTCTGATTTCAGTCAGGCTACATAAGAATAGATTTTTGCCCGTACTGTCAGGTTCTGGAAAGGAAGGAAATATAAATTCTAGGAAATTAAAATTAACCAAATCGTTCCTCTTCTATATCAGTAATTTCTACAGTTACTGAAATATACCTAGACAAGAGCACATATCTTATTTACTTATTTATAATGTGCAATGTGTGGATCCTGAACAAAGGCATCTTCTGCATTTCTCCTTACGGTCAGGCTGTGTGGTGACATTGATATTTTAAAATACAGAACTTCTACTTAAAAATCAGTGACATCATATGGGTAGCAGTTCTTTAGAATATTTAATCTTAGATTTCAATTCTGTGATCTATAAAGAGCATATAGGATAAGCTTGGTTTGTGTTGTTTGTTATTAAAAGCAGTGAGCACTTTCTTTTAAATGTTATGAGGTCTTGGAGCCTGTGTGCCTGGCTAAGCTGTATACTCACAGGCATGATTTTCACCACTATGAGTGTAAATAATGGTGGTGGTGTTACAATAAAGGAGGTAAAGACTTAGGATTATGAATTTGCAGGACATGATGGTAATTACTTAGTTTGCACTAGAATTATTAGTTTTAAGGTGTAATTTTTATTGATGATTTTTACTTTGATAAACTTTTTGCCCCTGAGAACCATAAAAATCTGCAGATCTTACTCGTAGGAATTAACTCTAAAGCCAGTAATGATACAGCTGTCACTGACTGAACATGGAAGGCTGAAAAAAGGTGAATGTTTTCTGATTGAAGAGCCTTCCCACTCCTTAAAAATTAGATTAGATACTTTCTTTAAAATGCTGCAAATGCTGTTTTGGGAAGAGAACAGGTTTTTTCCTTTGATGGTTTACAGCAAGATCAGAGGTAGTTCTGTTTAGTTCAGTGAATATTAGAGCTCATGCCTGTTGCTTTTCCATGAGGCAGTTAAAAACCTTTGATTAGCTGAATCCTTATTTTTCCCCTTTCCTGCTAAAAACCTCACCTGGACCCACTAACAAAAGTTCAGAAGCTTGGCAGTGTTTCAGCTATCCAGCCCTCTTCTGATTTCTGTGTGTGCACATGCATAGATTTTTTTTAATGGATCTCGAGAGTCAAAATTAATTTTTAAAATTGAAAATGCTGGGGACTTCATTCTCATTTTTGTCATTTGTTTAATACCGTTTAAAGAGAAACATTTTTTTGTTTCATTGTATGCACTGTTTTGTCAGCATGTACCTCTCTGGGAGAAAAAGCCTTTTCAATGTTCTGTCTCTCCTCAAAGCATGGTGTATCTTCTGTTCCTTGCATTGTTCGGAGCACTGTCTCAATGTCCTTTTACTGCAGAAATACCTATTTGTATTGGGAGTACCTAATTCCTCTTATTACAGTGATCCTGTCTCATAGAACACTCCTCAATTCAGAATTGGAGAAACACCGCACCATGCTGTAAGTCTGAAGTTGAGAAACCATGTTGAAGAGTGAGGGGAGGGGGGAGGAAGCTCTGTTTTCCATGGCCTTTGGGCTCCATTGAGCACGATTGAATTGCCCTTCATTTCCTAATGAAGGCTGCACCCAGCAATGATCAAGTCTGCCAAGCTCATAAACAGGATCACTGCAGTCTTGGGGAGATGCCTTGTTGAAATGGACAGTATCTGCGGCATAAGCTTACGTGGGGGGTGAACGTTTTCAATTCCATTGTAGTACTGTCTCGTGTCGGTTTAAAGACACACAAACAAAGGCAAACCAACCCTAACCCTGGATACAGCGGGGAATCCTTCTGTACATTGCTCTATTTCTGTCTGGAAAGATCAAGGCTAGACAAAGGATTGATGCCCAGTGACCTTGTGTTCTTCCCAGGCTGTAATGTTCACTCTTTGTTTTCAAAATGTGAGTATACCCTGATGTGGGCCAACAGCAGTTACTGTCTGATTTCACACTCATGGCTGTCTTAATACTGCAGTACACCAATAAAGCATGGACCTTTACCAACTGGAGAGGTTGCTGGCTACTAAACCAACACTAAGCTTGATGAGACTATAAGCATGTCAAGCCATTTAACTGTGTATGCATGGAATTAATTTTTTTATTATTATTTTTAATTTTACCTGTATTGAAGGCTTTTATTCATTCTAACTGGTATTTTGCTGTAAAACTGTCACTGGTTTAATTGTTCTGCCCATTTGCTGGCTGATGCTTTGTCCTAAATATGAGGAAATTGGTTCATTGAGAAGGTGCTTCATTCTCCCAAATACCTGCCACTCACTGCCACTCCTGCCATAGGCACATGTTTTGAAGCTGTGAAGTCAAAGTGAACCTTTCTCCCTGTCGTGTTCCTCTGCGAGCCAGGCGGAGTTATTGGTTGTGTGTGACATCAGATCTCCTCCTGGGTTGTTTCTTTATTCCTGTTTCTCCTCAAATTCTTTGGTACAGATTCAGGGAAGTTTCTACATAGATATTTGATTGATGTACTTTTCAAGGTCTTTAACAAACTGTTTCCAGTACTCCAGCTCATTTTGTTTAATGAGGAAGAGGAGTGCAACCTGATGAACCCCCTTGATCTTTTGTGGAAGGCTATGGAGGTTTGTTCTTGTGTTGAGGGAGAGCAGAGCAGAATCTTCATATCTTTTAGCTCAGCAGTGTGACTGTGCCTAGTTCACAGCTGGGGAGAGAAGGGATGGATACCCTTAGTAAACTCTTCTCCAACCTAAGGTACTTCAGTCAACAGTGAAGTGAATAAGAAAATTCCAGCCACTTCATCTGGTGCTATCTGTCCCGATGTCATATTATGTTGTGTTTTTCTATGGCCAGAACTTTTAGGTAGCATTTGGAGATATGCAACCACTGTGACTGTGGAGAATTAAGCTAGGCTTATCTGTGTGGTCAAAGCAGCGACAACTCTGTCAGATACTTTCTTATTAAAGAACCTTCATAAGTGGTACAATCAGTAATGCAAAGGGGCAACAGCTTGGATTTCATCTGGAGTTCAGAAAAAATTCATCTGCTCCCTGTCACAAGCTTCCCCTGACTGTAGAGCAATCTGTGGAGCGGGCCTAAGGACAGTAAGACCTGCAACCAAATATTGAAAAAGGTGCTTTTCTGGCTCTTAAGACATTTTATTTTCTAATAATAAACCTTTAAGCCTTGAGGACAATGTAACCCTTAACAGCTGAGTTAGACTAAGCACTGTAGCTGTACATGAAATTTTCCAGCAGAATGTCACCTGCAGTAATGGTTGATGTTTCCTCTCAGTTTCTATAATTGAGTCATCACTTCTTGGTACTCCACGGAGGAGGAACATACCGGGAGCATCTTAACATTGCTGTACTCTTCCTTATTGTTAAAACACAGCATTTAGGGATGGGAATTGTTTCTTTTGAAGCAGATGCAGAACACTAAGTGGTGTGAGTTCACTCAGCAGACAAAAGGTGTAGAGGAGGAATATCTTAGGATACATTGAGTCCCATTTATCTTCCTTACAAAGAGGGGAGCCCTCCCATGTTAGGTTAAAATCTCTAGGGATTTCAGGTCATCTTCTGCTGTCTATGTAGTCAACAGAGAAAGAGGCAGCAGGCATTTCAGCTCACCGATGATTTGAATTGACCTCTGGGAGGGTGTTTCTTAATCAACTGAAAAGTACTGATTTGTACTGTTTCATCTCTGGGAGTGGGCATGTTTTAAAGCAGTACAGCTCAGCCAGCCCAAGTCTCCATAGGAACCAGCCTCAGCACCAGTCTCTATGGGTTAACATCTGTGCATGATGGGAGCCTACAGTAAAGCAGATACTGCTGGTGGCATGGATCATGGCTGGCCAGCCAAAAGCAGAGCCCAGCCTGTCCTCTCTGGCTGAGTACCCACAGCTTGCCAGCACTCCTGTGCATTACAGCAAGCATCTATGATGGGTGTTTTGACAGAGGTAGAGCTATTAAGTATTTGATTTTAACCACCGGCTTCATTTACTTATCACGTGAAACATGTATGTTGTTGAGGATTGATTTGGGATACGTGTAAAGCTAGGATGGTAACCCATAGTTTCATGTCCTGTGGTTGTGTTAAACACCATTGTTTTGCAGATTTTTTTCCAAGTTAGCTTTCAATCGAGGTTTATTTTTTCTGTTGCCTTCCCTACTGCAGTACCTTTCCACAATAGCTGGAGAGTAAACTAGCTCAGTGGAATGAAGAACCACTCCAGGTATTTTGTCATTGATGGGCTAATCTGGCAGACATTATTTGCCATTGTCGTCAACCTGTATTTGTTTCTCTTCTTAAACACCAAGCTCGGAAAATAATCGAAGTACATGCTTAATTCCTGCCCACTCCAAGGATATAATATGCTAAAGCAATTCTTAGATAAATATCCTTTTGTGTTTGTCTCTTGCTTTGTATGTATGTGGTTGGCTCCATTATATTTGAAAGATGGCCAAGTCTGAATCTAAATAAGTCACTTGAAGTACAAGTAAAGGCAATTCCATGTTACCAGTCTCAAACCTTTTAGGCCTCTGATGTGCTGTGCAGGACCGCTTGATATCAGGCAGCTGACATGCTGATAATTGCCTGTCAATCAATGAATCCTTTAGGGTAAGATGTGTAAATAAGATTGGTCTTCTCTCTTCTGCTTCTGTTCATATTCTGCAGTATGTAATTCGTGCGTAGAGCCTATCTGGATATACTGTTCTGTGGCAGGAGGTCAGATGAAACACTGAGAAAAGACCATTTGGTTAATGCAGGGTATTTATTCCTCACATCCATGAAAAAGAGAAAGTTGCAGCATTGCCATGATCCGTCAGCATGATTGATTGGCAGTGGGGGAGAAAAGACCTTCCATTTTCATTTCTTCATGACTTGCTGAATTTCTCACAGCAGAACAAGTTTGTTTCCGACCTTTACTAGAGGAGCATCTAGTATTTTGATCTTTATGGCTGTGTTTGTTGTAATTATGCGCCAGAAAGTGCAAACGTAACAGCATTTTGAGGCCCTTTTGTCAAATAACCACTTTCTTAGACCTATCTTTAATTTTCACTTGTTCAGCATATTGGAGGATGCGGGCTAACTGAGCTTTTGCTTGTAGGTGGTGGTGGTTGGATTTGGTCACTGCTCATGTCCACATTGATACTAAACAGGAGGATGTAGCATTTCAGCTTGCTGCAAAATAACTTTGAGAATGTCAGTGATATATTGATGTACAAGTCTTTAATCGATGGGGTGTATAATCAATGCTGTGAGCCACCAGGCACGTTTTTTTGTGATACTTTCCGTAATACTTTTCCCAAGTCATGTCTTCCAAGAGTAGGTTAGGAAGTCTTTTTAATTCATTGTGCATTTGATATTTTATAGTTTGAAGTACTTGAGTTGTATTGATAAAAATTCCAGTATGTCAGATCTAGGATTATAAATAGGTAGGTAGATATGTCGATATATCTCTATCTATCTACCACAGATAGGTGCTATTTAACTTCTAGACTATAATGCCTGTGAACTTCTCACAGAGGTGCAAATCATTTATTTGCTGTCATATGACAGGCATAGTGCCAGAATTTCTTTGTTTCCACATTTGAGGTGATATCACTTTTCTTATGTCTTTTGTAATGTAGAGTTGAGTACTTTTAACCTTACAACCTTGCTATTAATCTGTTTAACTATTTCCTAATGATGAATTCCATTTCTTTTGAAAACACTGTATATAGTTGTGTGCTAGTGTCAATAAAATTGACATTTGTGTAACAAGCTGTGGCATTTTCTCAAATTTCACTGAACATTGATTTAGTGTGAAACTGTTAGTAAATCCTTTCTTGCTAGCTGTAATAATACAGGCCTTTATTTCAGACAAATACTACTTTGACTTTGATTTATAATAGGCTACATAACTGTCAACAATTACATAAACTGGTAACTGTATTGTTTTTTTCCTTCTCTTTTCAAAGGAATAACATATAAACGTGAACTGGTTTGGAATTGGAGAACATTCGTGTTCTAGCAATAAATCCTGAGTTCTTCCAGTAAATAAATAGGTTTTACTACTGGCCTAATTATCTTTATCGGTGCCTCTGTTTACTAGAGTATTTCAGCTGTGTTGTAGCAGCAGAAACACTTACCTATCCTAATCTAGGGAGGACATAAACAGATGATAGTAAAATGTATTTGATTTTATATATAACAATGTATGTGTTTTACATTTAATCCTAGACAGCCTATTAGCTGTGGTAATCAGGAGCTTGTCGCATTTTTTGGTTGGTTTTTAAAGTATGTTGCCAAAACAGACTGTAAATGTTCTTCCACATGACAGATCCATCTTCTAAAACAGGTTTAGATTTTTAGAGTTCTGAAGGAGGGAATAATACTGGCATTTTTGGCAAACTCTTTCCTTTGTGCAGTCAGTAGGTTGGCTGCCTCCCAGAATTAAAAAATGTTAATTTCGATAGTATTTAATGTAGTATATATGAATCCATGGAAGTGTAATTAATTGTCTAATTCTTTAATATTTTTAATCCAAAATTAAATGGGAATTTGTATCTGTGATTACCTAAAGTTGTCATGCTTTGTGCATTAAAAGTATTGCTTTTCTTATGTAAATATAATGCTAGCATTTCCATTCCAAACAATCAGAGGAGCATGGAAAGACCTACAAGGTATAATATACATATTTGTGTTGTGGAACTGGTAGTTTTCTCCCTTTGTGTTAGATTCAACTGATCATAGCACCAACACTGCTGTAAACAGTCATTGTTTCTTTTTTTGTAGACTTCCACTAGATAAATTTGTTCTAAATAGTGTTCTGTAGCTCCCTATGAAGTACTGATTTGGAGTTCTCCTTTGCTAGAAAGAATGGCACTCCTAGGGTGACCCTTAGGGTTGTATTTATTCCCTTTCATAGAGTAGATTACAATGCTGAAAAATTTGGTATTGTTTGGATGTTTAGCAATAAATACTGCAGCTCAGTTATATATGCCTGGATCCCTTCCTGACAGAGACGCTAATCTGAGCCAGTTTCATCAGCTAAAAGAACGCTCCAGTCCCTTGGTTAATGCAAGTGGATGCAGTTTCTCTGGCTTCAAGTCCATTTGGACTAATTTGAGGACCCTGATGGCTGTGTCTTGTAGTGTAATTTCACATGCTGCAACTTAAGGTACTCTTTTGTAATTTCTAGGGAAAGCTTGTCCTAACTGATTTCTCTTTTACTATTTTTTTAGCAGGTTCTCTGACTGGCAGCCCTCACCTTTCAGAGCTTTCTATCAATTCACAAGGAGGACCATCGGTGGCAAATATGACTTTATCTCCAAACTTGAGCCCTGATGCTAAGCAGTCCTCTCCCTTGATCAGCCCTTTGCTGAATGACCCATCATGCATTAGGACTGATGATGAGGAAGAGGTCAAGAGAAAGGTGAGGTGGAGGCAGTTGGCCTTGGCTCTTTTCTTTGTCTTGTCTCTACTGCTTTTGTGAAAGTGACTAATATCCAGACCCTCTGCAGTATCCTCATCATAGATCCACATAGAAGACTTGAGGTGGTTCACTTGGTTTCTGCTGTCCACAGTCATGGTGTGTCCAAGAGCAGCCCTGTGTTCCTGAGGCCAAACTCACAGTTTGGAGCAGGTCAGACCAGAAACACACAACTGCTGTAGCTGAGGGCTCAGTGCCCTGGAGTCATCTTCCTCAACAGAGGTGCAGGAGTTGGGGGCACCAGCTCCTCTTAAGTAGCAGAGAGAAGATATATAGCTCTGTGTCCCTAAGGTTAATGTGGGATAAATCCGGGCCAGTCCTGTTGGTTGCTATGTTAAGGGCTGGTTTCAACAGAGTCTCAGCTGGCTTGGTTTTAAGGAGTGGAGTTTATAGTTTGTTGTAACAAAACAGTGAACTCCAATGTATTATTGGAGGGAAAGTTTCCAGGTGACAAAAGGAAATGGAACAGCATTGAGCCTGTGTAGGAGTGTCCAACTGGCTCTCCAGTCTTCTCTGCAGGGAGCACCACTGGGAGCATTTGGTTGTGGGAGCAGAAAATGTTGTCTTTGAGCCACAGCCTTCAGCATTCAGCTGGGAGTGTTTGGCTCAGCCCCATCATTGCAGCAAAACCATAAGGGAGCTTCGCATCCAATACTGCTTTTTGAAGACAGAAGTGATTCTGTCACAGCCAAGATATTCTAGGTGTCTGTTGGCTCATCCCTCCTGTGCTGCAGGATGAGAGGGGTTCGCTGTTGTCCTTCTGTCGCCTGCTTTTTCTCCTGAGCTTGAAGCATCTCAGCAGGAAGAAGGCAGGAACTCAGATGGCTTTGCTGGAGCATGTGCATGTGCATGCCTTTTCCCAGTGTCCATACAGTCTCCCCTTGCACCCTTTTCTAGTGCATTCTCTGCTTGGTTGATCTTCAGGGAGAAAACATAGAGCAAAAAGTCTATGGAAGTTTTGCTCTTCGTTTTGCTTCCTGAGCAACACAAAGCAAGATCAATTGAGATCCTTCAGCTCTGCAGAATTGAGGTCAAAACCACTTTTGGCTCTTGGGTAACATGAGAATTTGGGGATGTTTTTCCCAAAATTTGAAATCTGTATCTTACCCTAAAATCCTTCCTGTCTGCCACTGTTAAGTTGTCTAGCTGCACTGGAAAATCTTAAGGGTTTGGGTTTTTCTTAGAGTATTTCTTTGTGGATTCTTACCCTGACAATGAAACATATTAATTGGGCACTAATTTTTGTTATTGTGTCAAATTCAACATTTGTCAAGTTTGATATTTGTCAAATTCGATTCATGTGGTTATCTGGCCTGCAGAGGATTTCTTTGCAAGCTTCAAAATTCATCCTGCTCCGAATGTGGAATAAACTGAAAGGAACATCAGCACCCCAAATCTGTGGAAACCACCTTAGCAGAGAAAGAGTCTCTCAAGAACCCATAGAAAGCGCTTGTTCTCTTGTGTTTGCAAGGAAGGATTGTTTTCAGGGCTTCAGGGCTTAACAACATTCAAGTATGAGTCACAGTAACCACAGGCAAGGGTCACTGGTTTGTAACTCTTGGTGATTGTTGTCTGCAGCTTTTTCCTACAGAAAGCAATTCCATAAAAGCAGATGAAAACCTAATGTGTTTGCAATTTGTAGAGAATCCCAACTGAGAAAGCTTACTTCATTGCTAAAGAAGTAGCGACCACAGAACGAACATACCTGAAGGACCTTGAAGTCATCACATCGGTATGTTTACTTGAGCATTACTCATGAAGCATGTGAAGTTCTAGTCAGCAGTAGTATTTCATCTGCTCCATTTAACATCTTAGCTGCTCCGTGCTGCTTTTATATCCTGCACAGTCAGTATTCTCTGTAGTGCACAAGACTACAGCTCTAGGGAAGAAATAACACAAAAAGCAGAAAGTAGAGGTTTGCACTGTGGTTAGTAACATCCACTGTGAAACTGTATCAGGTTGGGGAACTTGGGACACAGTTCAGTTATTTTTTCTTGCTCTCATACTTTGTGGTTGTAATTACTAAAAATGCCTGTGGGTTTTCAATGACTTCTCTTACAACTGAAGTAGCTCCCTAGAGGGACATACAAATGTTTTCTCCTGGATTAAATGCCCTCCATTTAACGTGAAGTATTATGGAGCACTTATTTGTATGATTCTGTTTTTTCAGTAAGTGAAACTGTCTGTTAAAGGAGTCATTAACTTGCAGCATCCGATCAGAGTGTGATTATTAAAATCACCAAGGTAAATGCCTGCCTTCTTTGCACATGCACCAATAGTCTTGGTTAACTTCCAAGAGTAATGTGCAGCAGATTTAGCCTTAAATAACTGTTGTCTAAAAAAGGGCACTGGATCCAAAATCTCTCATGGTATTTCAGCAGGGCTTTCAGCTCCAGACCTTCCAGCTCTTTAAGTTTTGTGTGAAACTCTGAGGTGCTTTACTACCTCCTACATTGAGTGTTGTGGTAAGGAGGACGTGCTGCAGGGGAGAGTCTGGACACCAGGGAGAGACCCCTTCTTCCCAGCTTCTCATCTGTGCCAGGAGCCCACGTGGCAGACACAGTTAATCCGATGCCAGCTTAGACATAGCCAATGTAGGCTGGAGCAACATGGTTGTTACAGGCAGCAAGATAGCTGTGGTTCCACTGCCTGCTTACCCTCGTTTTCTGGGGAAGCCAGGCAAGTGAGGGAAGAGTCCAGGTTTCATGAGATGGTGGGCATTGCTGCAGTCTCAACAGTAGATACACTGTTTTCATCTTCTGTTTCACCCATCGGCTGCAGAAACAGCAAGTTTTAGCTCTTCAGAGCTAAATTCCAGTTCCCACTGTGGCCTTTATTCTTGTGGTAGGCAAGTTTGAATTTACTGTGTCACCAAGAGGCATACATCTGGCTCTGAGCTAATCATCAGGCCATCAGCTGTGTCCCAGAGATGTCTGGCCCAGGAGGCCACTGGGAGTGAACAAGTAGCCAGCATCATTGGAAGAGCTAGAATGTCATGCATGAGTTTTGAAGCTTGGTAGGTGTCCTGTTTTGCTCAAGCACAGAGATAAAGCAGGGGGGAGGAAGGCTTGGGAGGGTTCTCTCTATCCCAGGTGAGGGTAAGCTCCCGCTGATGCAGTGTCAATCAAGACGGCTCTAACAGTCTTCTGTGGTCTCAGAAGCCTTCTAGATGCTACTGGAAGTCAACCAAAGATAGCTGGAACCCCTTAGGGCAGCAAGGAGGGAGTAGCTTTATCATGATGAAGATAATAGTCAGTGCCACCTTGGCAAGCCCCCGCGTTCACCCCTGCGTTTACTAGGGTGAAATAAAAAGAATATGGAGCAAAACTGAGCAGAAGCTGATTGCAGTCTTAGTAGTGCTTGATACGGCCCCTCCTGTTTTCTGCCAGTAGCATTCTGTCTTGAAAGTACAAAGCACCGTCCTTCTACTTGTTCACTTTGCAAATGTTCTCTGTCCACGCACAGCAAAGTGCTTACTGTACCATCTCCTGTCAAAGGGATTCCAGACAGAATTCAGGAAAAATGCAGAGCGTATTTTTTGTTTTGCTGAAATGTTTGCAAGTGTTGTATTGCACCTGCAGCATTTGCAAACTGAGTTTGTATTGACCAACCATTTTGGACTTGAAAAGAATTGAAAAGAATTTTCAAAATTCGATCAGTGATAGTGAAGGGGAAAAGAGTTTCTTTTTAACTATACAGGGCCTGACCACTGATACAAGCACCAGTTTAGCCTGTAGGAGTGTCAAGAGTAGCCTGGGTTGTATTCCTAGTGACAGCTAAATAAAGCCCTTACTAGTTTAGATGAACGCATATAAAGTCAGCAAATGACCATACCTGCTGCATTCCGTCCCTCTGATAATTTTCTGACTTTTTTTTTCTTTGTAGTGGTTTCAGAGTGCAGTGAGTAAAGAGGATTGCATGCCTGAAACACTGAAAAATCTCATTTTCTCCAACTTCGAACCTTTGCACAAATTTCACACTGGTTTTCTCAAGGAAATTGAGCAGAGACTTGCTCTGTGGTAAGATTGTTGTTTGTTATTTAGTTTTGTTATTTCATACAGTTGAGCGTTTTTTTGCATTCCCTTTTGCTAAATCTCTGTGATCTACTGTAGTGATTCATTTGTGAAAGTCACAGATGTTGGTTATTAACAGACTGGGTTTGTTGAATCATGCTTTGTTTGTGTTTACTCGACAAACTCCGTTGTTCGGGTATCAGTCAGGTATGCAAATGAGATCATAATTCTGGATGAAGCTTTCTCTTGCGAAAGGTCAGTGTTTCTCTGTAGTGGCTTTTCTGAAAAACATGTTGCAAGCAATGCATGTGCTTGATATAAGGTTTCTCCTAAGGCATGTGCTGCACAGCCCGTATCTCCCTTTTCTTGTTGGGTTGCTACTGTTTTAGTCCAGCTAGGATTCTTACTGGTGTTAATTGCTTTCCAGTAGGGAAAACTTATTGCAGTTACTCCAAGAAGGCTCCAACACTTCCCTGGACAGCCTATTCCAATGCTTGACAACCCTTTCAGTGAGCGATATTTCCTAATATCTAGCCTAAACCTCCCCTGACACAGCTTGAGGCCATTTCCTCTTGTCCTATCACCTGTGGCTTGGGAGAAGAGACCAACATCTGCCTCAGCCTCCTTTCAAGTAGTTCTAAATAGCAACAAGATCTTCCCTCAGATAATTGGTTTTTTTCCAGACGAAGCAACCCCAGCTCCCTCAGCCAGTCCTTTTAAGACTTATTCTCCAGCCCCTTCACCAGCCTCGTTGCCCTTCTCTGGATGCGCTCCAGCACCTCAATGTCCTTCTTGTACTGAGGGGTCCAGAACTGAACACAGTACTCGAGGTGTGGCCTCACCGGTGCTGAGTAGAGGGGCACAACCAGTTCCCTGGTCCTGCTGGCCACACCAGTTTTGGTACAAGCCAGGATGCCTTTGGCTTTCTTGGCCACCTGGGCACACTTTTGGCTCATATTCGTCTGGCTGTCGACCAACACCCTGAGGTCTTTTTCCACCAGGCAGTTTTTCAGCAACTGTTCCCCAAGCCTGTAGTGTTGCATGGGGTTGTTGTGACCCAGGTGCAGGACCCGACACTTGGCCTTGTTGAACCCCACACAACTGGCCTCAACCCAGTGATCCAGCTTGTCCAGGTCCCTCTATAGAGCCTGCCTTCCCTCCAGTAGTTCAACAGTTCCACTGAACTTAGAGTTGTCTGCAAAGTTACTGAGGGAGCACTCGATCCCCTTGTCCAGATCGTTGATAACACACCCTTGACTTACCAGCACTGTTTTCAGCACAAATCCAAAACACAGCCCCATACAAACTATAATGAAGAGCATTAACTCTAGCCCAGCCAAAACCAGCACACAAGGCTATGGCTTCTGATATGGTATTTAAACCACAACTACTCTATGATATGAAGTATTGACCTGCTAGAAAGTTACTCTGCAATCCAAATTTGTTCAAAAATATTCTGCTGAGGTAACTGTGTCCCAGCTGGGCACCTCGTTTTGACTTTGTCAGCTCAGCTATTGCATGTCCTTCCAGTTACCATAAAGCCACTGGGAATTCTCTGTCAGCTGCTCTGATTCATTTGGCGAAATGCAGTCACATTCCTGCCCCAGCTCTGCATCCAGTTTGCAGCCAACAGCATGGGTTTACCCGTAATACCACTGTTGTAGATGGTGTTTGTTTTTCAAGTTCAGGAAAATTTGAATATGTGCCTTAGGAAGGGAGGCGGATTTGCTGGCAGGTGTTATTTTGGAGGTGTTGGTGTTTCTGTATTATATCGCAGGTGCTGAGATAAGCTGCGAGCAATAAACTATCCTATAGAGACTACTGTTTAATTAAGCAGCGAGTGACAAAAATAAACAGCCCCTCAATGTGTAGAAGAGGGAGCTGGTGGCAATGTAGTAGGGAATTTCCAGCAGTGTGCTCAAGGTCACTTAGCTCAATTCCCATACCATCGTGATTGTTACCTTGGTCTTAGGCCTGAGGTTCCTATTCGCCACCGCTGTGCTGAGCCGCTGGCACTGCTGCAGGGAAGGGTGGGCAGGATTCAAGCCAGCTCATTTAAATCTGACTCTTCTAGGTCAGCTCTTTTTAAATTTCCAGGCGGGTGGAGTGGGGAGGGAGATGGGATGCTTCTCCTGAGAACTGAGTGTGCTCTGCGTTTGTCAGACGGTGCTGTGTCCTATGAAAAAAGGGCCTTTGAATGAAGGAGTTGTGGACTTTATCAAGCTACTGGAAGCCCCTAGCTGCCCTGATGTGTGTTGTGGGACCTTGTCTGAAAGGAAGAGCCTCCTGCAAGCAGTCACCTATCCTCCCCTAGTGAGCATGGGATAAACAATGGATGTAATCTATCTGGACGTCTGTAAAGCCTTTAACGCAGTTCCCCACAACACCCTTCTCTCTAAATTGGAGGGATATGGATTTGACGGGTGGACTGCTCGGTGGATAAGGAATTGGTAGGATGGTCACATCCAGAGAGTCAACAGCTCTATGTGCAGATGGAGACCTGTGACAAGTGGTGTCCCTCAGAGTTCTGTACAGGGACCAGTGCTGTTTAATATTTTCAGCAATGACATAGACAGTGAGACAAGTGCACCCTCAGCAAGTTTGCAAATGACACCAAGGTCAGTGGTACAGTTGTCGTGCCAGAAGGACAGGATGTCATCCAGAAGGACCTGGACAAGATGGAGAAGTGGGCCTGTGTGAACCTCATGAGGTTCAACAAGGCCAAGTGCAAGGCCCTACACCTGGGTCAAGGCAATCTGCGGTTTCCATACAGGCTGGGGGACAATGTGATTGAGAGCAGCCTTGTGGAGAAGGACTTGGGAGTGCTGGTTGATGAGAAGGTTGACATGGACCGGCAACATGCTCTCACAGCCAGAAGGCCAACCATGTCCTGGGCTGCATCAAAAGAAGCATTGCCAGCAGGGCTAGGGAGGTGATTCCCCTCCTCTGCTACACTCTCATGTGATCCACCTGGAGTATTGTGTCCAGTTCTGGAATCCCCAACATAAGAAGAATATGAAACTGTTTGAACAGGTCCATAGGAAGGCCACGAAGACAATCAGAGGGCTGGAGCGCCTATGCTATGAGGACAGGCTGAGAGAGTTGGGCTTGTTCAGCCTGGAGATCAGAAAGCTCCGGGGAGACCTTATAGCAGCCTTCCAGTACCTGAAGGGACCTACAGGAAAGCTGGGGAGGGATGTTTTACAACGACAAGAAGAGATAGGACAAGGGAGAATGGTTTTAAGTCGGAAGGTGGAAGATTTAGGTTAGACATTAGGAAGAAATTCTTCCATATGGAGGTGGTGAGACACTGGCACAGGTTGCCCAGGGAAGCTGTGGATGCCCCATCCCTAGAAGTGTTCCAGGCCAGGTTGGATAGGTCCTTGAGCAGCCTGGTCTTGTGGGAGGTGTCCTTGCCCAAGGCAGGGGGGTTGGAACTGCATGGGCTTTAACATCCCTTCCAACCCAAACCATTCTATAATTCTGTGATTGTATGAACTTAAAGTGCAGTTCAGCCTGCTTGCTCTGCCTAGACATCAGCGTGTTTGCCTAAGATTTGTTTTAAACCCTTATGCTGCATGTTGGAAGCTGTTATGGGAGGCCATTCCCTGGTCTCTTAGGACCTGGATCCCATTGAAGCTGATGCTCTATAAAAGAGCTGATGAAAGTAAGGCCAGGGGAGAATTGCACCTAACAGCTGTTAGATGGCTCTGTGCTTTTAGTTTCTTAAAACATCTGTAGACTTTCAGCATTAGGCTCAAAGAAGTTCAGGTTATTAAAAGCATCTCTATATTGTTCAAAGGTTTCTGAACTGTTTGAATCTGCCGTCAGAGGCAGACTGTTTGCTGCTGAACATCTTAAGGGCTGGTATCCTTTTCACCCAGGTAAAGATTCTGGCAGATCTGATTTGTTTCTTTACACAATCCACCCCTTTTTCTCTGCATTTCCTAAGAGCAGCAGATCTCGTGTCTAGTGCACAGTGAGAAAGTTTTTAACAAGATGAGAATTGATGCTGACAACAATAGCCAAATGCAGAATATAGGAGGTTGCTGTGTTTTTCACAGTCAGAGTTTGTTGCTGGCCATGAAACTTGAGCAATTCCTGGTGTTTTATTGTACATCATCCTAAGGTCAGTCATACCATGCTCTGGTCGATGTTTCTGCCCTGCCTGTGCTGTTGTTGGGTCAGTAAAGCAGCCCATGAATCCCATAAGCTGCCCCAACTCTGCTGAGCCTTCTGTTCATGAGACTGACCATGTTCCTGGAACCAAGTGAAATTATCCCACTAGAGTCTCTGTAATTTGAGGAGGGGAAGAATGACCTTTGGTGGATGCAGGCAGGCAGGAGGCAGGCATATGGTTCTGCCCCCTCCCACAGCAAGGGAGGAGGAGGGAAGAAGAGCAGGAAGCTGCCTGAAGTTGGAGAGGGAACAGTGCACATCAGGCTGTCCTGTTAGCAAGGGCCAGGAGAGGTGCATCCGGCACCCTGGCATCCTGGTCCTGGCTACCAGGACTCTTCCAGCCTCAACAAGGCTTTAGGTGCAAGGCCAGGAGTTCGTAATGCTTTTTGCTAGGAGGAAATACAGGAGGCATGTCTCAGGGACATGGTTTAGTAAATGGACAGGTAAGGTTGGACTCGACGATCTCAGGGTTCTTTTCCAATCAGGAGATTCTATGATTCAGTGATTTAAAGCTGACTCCTGTTTCCCAGGACCTGAGAGATTTTATGGCAAGGAGGAAGAGGTGTGGGCAGTGCAGGCTGATCATGACATGCTCCATTAACATCTGGACACTTGAGTCTGAGAAGTCAGTTAGGTTTCGCTCCTCCATTTGTCTAAGCTGATCAACTGGCTATTCATTTGGGCCACAAGCATCATTTTCCAGCCAAAAAAACTGAGCTCATCTTCCCACACCCCTTTAAATGTTTTTATTACAAGTTTCCAAACGTTTCTCTAAATTCTGAGGGAAGGTGACAAATGGAGGATCATAAATTTCCCTCCTTGGTCGGCTGCTCAGTACTGCAGAGAGCATGCTAGGAGAAGCCAGAATAGCTATTTCTGCCCTAGGAAAACCTGCCAGGTAGTGTGAATCTGTATTTTGGGCATTATCCATGCACTAGGAAGAAAAGTCATTACATACTTTGAAGAAATGCAGGCAGACTTACCTTTTGTCAGGGAAGGCAGAAATTTGACTCCCAGTTCACAGGCACTTCTGAGTAAAGCTGCTACTCAGTGTTACCAGATGTGACTGAGAAATGTGTGGCTGCTGTTAATTTGCAAAAAAAAAGCTCTTAGATCTTAGCATATGAAAGGAGAAGTCTCAATCAGGATTCATGGAAGCCAGTTTGAAAACCTGTAATAAAAACCACTCAGGGATGTGTAGGAAGATGAACTAAATGTTGATTTATTAACCATTTTTTTGTTTGGGAAGTAGTACTTGCGAAAAACAGGCTGATAAACAGTTTATATAAACAAGACAGCAGTCCTTATCTGCCTTCTCAAATGACTGTTCAGCTGCTTCTGCATGTCTGCTGAAGAAGGATGAAGAGGACAGTTTCAAAAGTATCTTTGTCCTATGTACAGAAATGAAGTATGTATTTGTAGTATCAGAGTCACACAGTGTGGATTCTTGAGACAAAGATATTAAGAGGAGCTTGGTGCCAGTGCATTGCACTCGATTTTGAGAGGACAGTTTGCATTGCTGACATCAGTTTTGGATACTTTTAGGGATCAGAGCCATCCTACAGCCAAATTAATTTGAAATGGTGGGGGAGAAATAGCTTGTCCAGGATCTGTTAATTACACCCAGAGCCACGCACGTTACAATCATCTCTGCAGCAATCCCAGGCAGGATGTGCCCAGGATTGCTTCTGACTAGACGCCACGGCAAGGTGTGAAATGATGTTGTTTTCAGTGTATTTCCATGGGATGTTGTTGCTTTCTCTGATTTCTTAATGTTTAAAAGCATTGCTGACACGTGCTTGCTCTAGATTGGGTTTCTTCCACAATAGGGATAACCAGCCCGAAGTCTTTAAATGTGTGAATACTCTCCAAAGGTTTGGTGGGATTCTGGGAAGCTCTGGTGGCTTCAGCAATACATTTCTTAGGCTCAGAGCAGCATTTCGTGCACCGCTTCCTGCTGAAAGGGCAGCTGCAGCATCAGCTGGAACAGACAGGGCAATAAGAGACACTGGGTAATAGTGGGGTATGAGCAAGGAAGAGGATGTTTTGCTTTTATCGGCTCTTTTTTCCCAATTACAAAGTGTTCTACTTATTTAAAAGGCAGTTATGATGGGGAACGTTAAAGATATTTCTTAATTTTAGAGCTTTAGTTAATACTGATTAAACAGTTAAAAGAATGTAGAATGTAAGTGCTCCAAGACAAGCTATAGTATCCAAGAGGGAGATGCTGTTCCTGAGCATATAACGGAAGGTCACACACTGTAAATATCAATTGCTGCAATTACTGGGGGGGAAGGGGGGGTGTCTGCAACTGAAAGGCTCCAATCAAAGTTTCTTGTGTTCACCTGGGAAAAAAATCTGTTGAGATCTCTCTGTCCTTTGCCTTCCCACCATCCCCATCAAAATTCTGTTCCTTCTTCTAGCATTCCTAGGTGATTAAGGATATTGTAGGCTATCTTGTAATTTTTTTCTTGTGCATTTTTCGATGATGTACTCTGAGAAGTTTATGTAATTTGAAAATCCAGCATAGCTGCTTCCCTGTAAGTTGAGCTGCTGGCCATTTTAGTAAGATATAAGGTAGTGCCTGAGTTTCTTGTCGGCTGTAAAAGTTGGTCTCCTCCTCTTTCCTTGCAACTGTACACTTGCATTCCTGTAAAAAGGAAGGGACTATTTGGAGAAAAATGGGAGATGAGTTTATTATTGAATAATATTTTCACTGTTCTGCATGATTTTCAGTGGCTTTAGACCTCTCCACACAATGTCAGCAGAAGTGAGGGCCCGTTATGTATGGGGAAACCAGCTCCTGCATCTTCTATGGAGCTGGGGGTCATAAATCAGCTCCTGATGAAAAATTTGTAAGAACCTAGTCCCTGAGCTCAGTTCCTTGTCACTGGCAGATAGATACCGTGTTCAAACAGTGACCCGTGAAAACAAGAACAATTTAGCCATCCATGCACAACAAATGAGCAGCTTCTTCCCCCCCAGCAAGCTGATTGTTGTTATTCAAAACATACACCGCAGGGAGAGCGCTCTTCTCAGCTGCTGTGCTTTGGACTGTTGATGCAGTAAGACACCATCTGATGGGTCAGGTGTTTGCTTTTAATAAAAAACGTAGTCTATGTATTTGGATGCTATTTTCTCAGGGTTTCTTTTCTTCTTGGTTACTTAGGATTTGCATGTTGAGGAGATGGGAAAGAGTATGGTGAAATGTAGGAGTTCCTGTGTAGAGTCCGAGCAGAGAGCTGGGTGGAGTGGAGGATGGGGTTTAGGAGGCACATGTGAAGCCATCATGTTCCCCCATGCCTCGCTTCACCTTTCCCTGCCCCTCTGCTCCACATCACAGCCTACATGTGTATGCATCATCCCCAGTGGGAAAATCATCTCTTGTTACAAGTTGCAGCATTTGCATAGAAATGAAAAAATAAAGCAGGAAGAAGGACTGGGACAAGGACCGATACCCGGCCATCACATTTCTGGATTTTCTTAGTGTTTTATTTCTTCCAACGGTATGTATCTGCCTGCAGCACAGGTTATGTCTATAGGCCTAGGCTGAGGGCCCTGGGAGGATTCAACCCTAAGCTATTCAGCAAGCAGCTGGAGAGAGGCTGTGATTTGGGGAACACCCATCTCTCCCTCTTTGCCACTCTGACAAAATGCAGAGTAGATTTGAAAGCCTTGGACCAGTCTGTGTCTAAAGCCAATGAGGGGGAATGTTCCTGATGCTTTCACGTGACTTATGTGATGAGGTGCTGTGCGAGCAGTCGCTGCTGGCTGTGCTGAAGAGGAGCCAGGGCTCGACTTTTAGGAAATAAGGACCTGACTGTTCAATGAACAACTGCACTAAATATTAGCTGAAGTTCACAAAGTTAGTGGAAGCAGTCACTGTGACTTGGGTTGGCTTGAGGTCAGTCTTTGAGTAGCTGTCTGGCAGGTAAGAAATGTGCAACTAGTATTCCAGCTGACCTTTATATAGCCTTGAGGTCAGAAAAGCAACTTCTCTTTAGATACAGCAGTCTGGAATGGTCTGCTTAATGTTTATCTTGGCAGTAAATCGGAACAGTACCAAACTGCTGAAGTCCCATAGATTAACTCAAGTGTAGAGACATAAAACGGGATCCAGGCAGTGCCAGAGAGTGAGAGAAATACACATAAAGCAAGAATTCTTCTAGAGATAATTACCAAATACCATGTAGTTACTGGCAGCAGCACAGATTCATCTGGCTTCGACCTGTCTGGGATTGTGTGCAGCAGCACAGTGGGAACCGTTTGGGATGGGATGCTGCATGCTGCCTGCACGGGTGGAGAGCGGCTTTCCCTTGCTTCCTACCAGTGCAGTGCTACTGCCTTGGACTTCAAATGGTTGTGGTTTTCAGTCAGTAGCACTTTGATATGCACTACTTTGAGCAGAGCTTCAGTGGCTGTGAAGTTTTATTTACAACCTCTTAGAAGAGATCTCCATGGGGAGAGCTACTGGATGGATAGGACATGGGGGAAGGGAAAGGCAGGGAACAGCTTATGGGGGAGACGACCTAACAGAGGTTTGCTGGAGAGAGAAATTGGACTTTTATCCTCTGGTAATGTGAAGACTGTAGTCTTGTAACATCCATACATACCTCTGCTGTTCCTTGCGATATAGACCATTTCCTGGTCCTGTTTTGACTAGGCAGTGTTTGTATAATCATAGAGTCGTGGGTGGTTTGTATTGGAAGAGAGCATGAAGGTCATCTAGTCCATAATGTAATGCTTTGCAAAACTGGAAATGCTGATTAATGTTACCATTGACACAACCGAATTTCTTATCTAAAGGTGTAACCTTTGGGTTCAGAAAAAAACAAATTTGTTGAGAAGTGTATTTTTCTTGTTTAAATAGGCACATGAGTGTCAGGGAGACTAAAACACAATAGAAGATAATTAAAGACAGCCTATGAAATGGGATATTGTTCAAATGAACATGGAGCAATCTCTTGTTTGTCAACTGAGTCTCTTTGTTGAAGGATAAAATAGGAGATGTTCCTATGTGGTCGTCATGAGCAGTGCCCTCCACCTTTCCGAATTAGAAAGGCAAGCAGAGAGATTATCCAGAGTGAACATAACTATGTTTAACTTTACAAAACAAAGTATACAGCTAAATATGCATCTATTAATTTAATGATATGGATTTAAAAAACAAAAAAATTCTGTGTGTCTTACCAGTGAATGTGTATTCCTAACAGCAGCAGCATCCTCTATGATTTGGTGAGTGTGGGACCTCTCTGGCTATATTGCTGGTACTAAGGAATGCAGAGATTTACCACCTGGTTGCCTGCCTTATTCCTTCACTGCACACAGAATTTTCTTAAAAGTATGAATTACTGCAAGTGGGTGAAAAACAATGTATCAATGTAGCAGTAAAACAAAACTGAGATCCCATTATCACTGGGTTCATTTAGAACATGGTAATATTTCTATCCTCTTCCAAGGTAATGTGTTTCTTTGGCTAAATTGCAGTTGCTCACACCAGGACTGCATCTGTCTCCCAATTATTAGATGTGGGAATTGAACTGAATTTTAAAAATTGAGGACAGCATGTATAAAGCCACGCTGCGGGAAACTTGGATGCAGTATTAGAAGTTGGAAAGGGGAGGAGAACAGTGCTTCTCCCTACACCCCCCCTTAGTGATTTTCTTTTGAAAACCTAACTTGGTTGGAACAGTTAGGTTCTTATATTCATTATTTTTCCTCCTGTGTTTTTTCCAAAAGATGTGTTTGCATTCAGTCACAGTGTGGTATCCCTGCCTGTCTTGCACATGGGTTTAGAAGCAGGAATATCTTTCTCATCAGGAGCTGGGTTTCTTCCAAATAGAGCACCCACCCAAGTGCAGCTGGCTGGCTGGGAGGGAGCAGTTTGCGTTTTAATACCAAAAGTGACATGATGACAGTATGTTCCCTGCCAGTATGTAACACTTATGAGTCAGACCCAGATGTTTGATGGTTTTTTTTGTCCCACTGTCCCTTACAGAAGCAGAAAGCTTTTCAGAGGAGGAACGCCTGCGGGTCCTGTGCCAGGGTGCAATCCTTGTTTCTGAACAGAATTATTCTTCTGCTCTGAGCTACTTATTGTGATGGAATTTTGATGTCTTCATTTTTCTTGAGCCATTTGCAGCCTTCTTTGGTGTGTTTCAAAAAGCCAGCAATTTTCTTTAAAGGTCTAATCCTTCCATTAAGTGCCTGCCCTCTCTGTTGTTAGGAGTGCAAGCCAGGCTGGGTGAAGGGTGTACCGTACCAGGGAGTTACATGTCTGTCGGGAAGATTCCTCACATGTTTCTGAGTGAAGGAGCATGAGGGTCAGGAATTTAAAAGAAATGAGCTATTGAGTTCCTTTCTGTGATTATAAATGATTATGTGGTTTTCTTGCATGACTTGAAGTGTGTGATATTTCTGTTGCTGACAGGGAAGGCCGCTCTAATGCTCACATTAAAGGAGATTACCAAAGAATCGGAGATGTTATGCTAAAGAACATTCAGAGTATGAAGGTAAGAATGGTCCTATCACTATTAAGCTTTGACATGGATTAGAATTACTGTGCTTTTCATTTTCATATGATCTTGTGTCTTGTGCTGTTTTTTCCCAATTGTAATCAAAGCTCATGCTATGAAAGTATCCTTTGATGAAGTATCAAGTGCTTGAGATTTCAGAATTGCTAGCTGATTTGAAATTGTCCAGCCCCTTATCTCAATCCCCTCTCCAAATACAGGAACAACAAATTCAGAAGTTCATGAACATTTCATTTTCCAGCTCTTTTTCCTTTCAAATAAGAAGGCAAAACATTGGAATTTGTGTGTCTAAATAGACTATTCAAACGCAGAGTGTGCTTACTTGCACATGCACATGCAAATGTAAGTGTTAAGATATTGCAGGAATAATGACCACAACCTGGATATTGATTTTATATAGGAAACTTATAGTTGTGCACTACCTTGCCGAGTTAGGTGAAAAGTTTCTGAATAAATGCAAATAATTATCTTTGATCTCTTTAAAGCTTAAAGCCAAAGTATACGTATAAAGGATAAATCTAGGTGTAATATTCAGCAGGCTTTACATCTGTTCATAGTCTGGCCAGAGTAGCATTTTTGATGCTACATGTTACTGAACAAACAGTGTGGAAGGCAGGCACGGGGAGCCTGTGAAAACCCTACAGGCTTTTACAGTACAGATGGATCACACGCAGCTCACCTTATTAATGTAGCTGTGCATCCAGGTCAGTGTGTGGCAAAACATGGCATTGCACCTTTGGCATATGGATCTCAAAAGTGCTTTCAAACTATCCAATAAATCTTTCTTTGATGATTGCTACTCCAGCATTTGTCATTTAGTAAATGGAACAGCCTTTAGTCCTTGGCTGGAGGAAAGGACGGTTTTAATTTTTACAGCTGTCCTGAGATGTTAGTTAGTACTAGGCTTAGCTTCCAGAAGGACAGAGAGAGGTGAAGAGAGGTTAAGTGATGTGCAAGTGATTATACGGCAAATCAAAAAAAGAGAATGTGGAAATCTTGATTTACAGTCCCCAACAAAGACAGTTCTATCACCAATAAAGCGCCCTTTCCCTTTCTGCAACATACTCAGCAGGAACTGCTTTTTCCCCTTCAAGATACAGTTTGGAGGCAATGTAAGAAACACAGGAAGGGATTTTTCTACCTCCATCCCTGCTCTCAAGAAGTACACACCTTTTCACAAGCAGTTTTTGGCATCTCAGCTTCTGACGCTCTGCTTCTGCTCTTTGTACCTTGCAACATTAAACTGCCTGTCCTTCACTGTTCTGCAGGTCCTTCTGTGGCACTAATTTAATGGCAACATAGAGTCCTGACTGTAACTTAGACCTGCCAATGCACTTTCATCTTTGCCAATCCCCTTTTCCCATGAGAGGATTTTGTTCCCTTTGCTTTGAGAACCACCACTGTTAATAAGCACAGATGTGTGGAGGAAAGAGGTAAAATCTAATTTGACTTAAAAAACTGCACAGCATATTATGCAGTTAGTTAAAACTCCATGTATTTATCATGGGATCTATTAAAAGCCCTGAAAACTGACACTCCTTTTTAATTAACATAGGAGAGAAGTTAAGAGCAAGTAAGTAATGGACAGCCTTTGTAGCAGTCCAGAGTGTCTGCTGTGTCTTTGCTTGAGTTACGAGCTTGTAAAATGAATATGCAATGTATGGAGGAAGCAGCTTGGCTGTAGGGAAGGTGGATTTCTGGTAAGGATGTCCCAAATCACAGGAAAGGGGGAGTTGATTTGAAATGTGTCAAAAAGTACGAGCTTTAGAATAAGCCAAGCTGTTTTCTCAAGTCCATGTAACATAAGCATTCAATTCCTTTCTGTTGCTGGCTAATATTCTAGCAGGTACTGAGAGACATTTTTTCACTGCTCAGAGAAGCTCTGTACATCCTGAAGAACCAGTTTACCTTTTGCAAAACACAAATGAAGCCCATGTGTTGTTAAAAAAAATACTGATGAATTGTTTTAAATGGGACTCATGAATGGCTGTGATACCGAAAGCTTAATCAGATTACGTTTCATGCAGACCACATTGACTTGCATAACTCCCCTCCTGCCAGTGTTTTCATCTTGGAGGCTGCACTAAGGAGGAGATAATCCAAGGACGAAGAACTCTAACATACCCATTTCTGTCAGACAGCTCCTCTATTTTTGTGTTTGTTTGCATTCCCAGGGAATGCAACTTCTCATTAATAACAGAGGAGCAGAAGCTAGAAGTCTAATTCCCCATAAATGCCTAAGGGAATTAGGGCAACCAGATCCCTTCATCCTCCTGGAAAATCCCATTTTCTTTCCTAGCTCTGCATTTGCATTGTCTACCTCTGTCCCTGTTGCACCTACACTTGCATGAGCTGTGTTCCTGTCATCTCCTTGCCTTTGGATTTCTCCCTCATACAGACGGTTTTGTTTACTCATGTACTCATGTTTTACAGGGAATGCAGGGGGGGTGGGGGCATGCACTTCAAATGAGCAGTGACATTTCTCCTTTTCAAGGGAATATCAGGACCATTGTGTTGTGCAGTCATTTGGTTTGCAAAATCCCAACTGCTCTGTTAGATGGATTTTTTTTCTTGGAATGGGTTTGGGCTGAGTCATGTCTCACAATGATTGCTAATAGCTCTACCACATGCTCTTTTCTTTGTGCATATAAAGCAACTGACAATTCACCTGTGGAAGCACAATGAGATTTTGATGGAATTGGAGGATGGGATCAAGAACTCCCGCAAACTGGAGAACTTTTGCAGGGATTTTGAGCTCCAGAAAGTCTGCTACTTGCCTTTCAATACCTTCCTTCTCAGACCTTTACACAGGCTTATGCATTACAAACAAATAATGGAGAGACTTTGCAAACACTACCCACCAAGCCACATAGACTTCAGGGATTCAAGAGGTAAGTAAGAGAAAAAACACCAATTTCTGGAGATGGGGAATAGCATCCAAATCCATTAGGCTGTACAAAAAAAGAATATTTATTTTAACCCTACATTGAAAGAGGATTGACTTGTAAAATCCAGCACTCAGAAGACCAGAAATGGTAGGATTAAGGTTTCTCTTGTATACACATGCCACAGTTTGGACAAGTACTTGAAGAAAAATCTGCTGAGGGTTCTTAAACACATAGAAATGACATGCAGTTCAGGAAGTTGCTTGAACTGAAAACACTGAGAGGCTGGGAGAGAGCGCACAGGAAGTATAGCTTGTCTTGTTCCTAGATTTCCCTAGAGATCTGCTAGGAACACCCAGGTGAATCCTTGGTCTGACCCAATGTGGCTGCTGTTAATTATGTCTTCAAGAGTTATTTGGTTTTATGTGTTACTTTTCCAGACATACAGTTTGTTCTTTTACCATTTCTATGATTTGTTTGAGGAAATCAAAGCTGCCAACGTGTTTGGTTGGGTTTTTTTCCAAATGTACAGAAATTTTCATCCTGTAGTTTGAACTCACTGCCTGCTGTTTCGTTTTGATGATTTCTTTTCCTCCTTTCTTATTCCTGTCACCCGTCCCCCTACATTTAAAGATAACATTGTTATCTATTGAGTTAGTCAGCACAGAAGCACTTGTGCAAGGAGCAAGGAGTGTAACTGCTCCCAGCTGTAAGGTGTTAGCTGAGTTACCTGGCTAAATTCCCTTGCGTGATGTCCACAGCAGCCAATGCACAAAACACAGAGGTAACTTGACCTGTAGCAATAGGAAATGCTCCTGAGGTCTGTGGCACTGAAGTGCTGCGTGACACAGATGTTTGCCTAAAAGTAGCTACTGCCTGAATGATCTCAAGGAATGCAGTGAGTAGTGACTTCATTTCTTCTAGCCAAAGCTAGATGATGAGGATGATGTATCCATTCCAACCTCCCCAGATACTGCAGCAGCCATCAAGGTTTGATTCCTGCTCCACTTTTGAAATGGATCCAAACACAAAATTCAGGGGTGAAAATAAACAAGCATGAGAAGGACAGTGTGACTCAAGAATATCATTCTGGGATTAGGCTCTTTCTAAGGTGTCTGCAGATTTTTGTTAAAGATCAGAAGCAAAAGAAGCAAAACCAAGGGATGTGAATCCTAGCAGAGAGCACAGGTCCCCCACTAGCAGGAGCTGCGTACTGAGCAATGATGTAAGAACCACTCTTACTGTTCCCTTGGCTACATTTTTTTTAACACAAGTGGGTGTAACTGCTCTTCTAGTACTAAAGTCAGTATGTTCAGCCCACTCAGAGACTGCCCATCTGGCTGGGTGTATCAGGGTTGTTTGGTGCTCACATACATGATGGCATGGGGAGCCAGCATGTGAGCTGGTCCCCCAGAAAAAATCAAGAGGTTGATTTTCAGCTTAGTTCCCTGAGTTGACATACTGCATTGTTGGCATAGCAAAAAGACAATCTACGGGAAGCAGCTTGGCAGCAGCCTGCACTTGGCTTCGCTTCTGCTGCCACGGAGTGGGACTTCGTAGTGCCTGCTTCCTGCTGTATCCTACCTGACCCTTCTTCACACAGCAGACATGAGATGTTCCTTAAGAAAAATCACTCCCAGGTGTTAGGTCAGTCATTGTAGGTTGTGTCTTTGGAGAGAATGAAGCAAAGCTGTGATGCTACTTGCAAACGTGCATCCTTTTTAGTTGTTGTCATTGCTGGGACTGAGGACAAACCCCCAGATGACTGTGTTTACCATACAATAAATGACAGGTGTTTTTAATATGGACCCAACCCAGTGTGCTGCAGGCAGAAGGGGAAATAGATTTTTTTTCAAGCCTAGAGAAGATCCCTAGATTAATTGGAGATGTAGGAAATTAAGTCCTTTAGGCAAACCTATTTGTTCGTTCTCTGAACTGACTCAGTTGTTCCTACAAAGTTCCTGTTGCTAAAATAGAACAACTTTTGGTTGTTTCTTCATTACAACACTCCACCCTCTCCCCTCCATTTCATAAGATGAAGTCCAGAGTTTCTGTGGCTTCTCCTCTGCCTGGGTAGCTTTAAAGTGTGAAGGAGAAGGGTAACACAAGAAGGGTGATGTTCATATGCTGAGTGCTGCAGGAAGCATGCCATCTTTCTTTTTGAGCATTGTTTTAAGTTTTTGATAACCATTTTATGATTTTGTCCATCTAGCTGCTTTGGCTGAGATTTCTGAAATGGTAGCTCAGCTCCATGGCAATATGATAAAGATGGAGAACTTCCAGAAGCTGCATGAACTCAAGAAAGACTTGATAGGCATAGACAATCTGGTGATCCCAGGAAGGGTAAGTAGCAGAGCTGTGATCAAGTTCTGATACAAGTTCAAAGCATTAGGTGCGCTTTAGAAAACTGTTTCTTAGGAGCACCTGTGAAATTGCTTTTCCTCATACGGACCTTTTTCTCTGACCAAAAACTATGAAACGTAAACATAATAATACCGTAGAAAATAGCAGCCTTTAACGCAGGAAGAGGTAATCGTCCTTATTGCCTTTTTTATTGATTTTATTAGGTCTATCTTAGTATGGATTTGGACGGTCGTAGGCAATTCCAAACATCTATTACAACAGAGGTGGTAAAAATGTAATATTTATCACAGCATTCAGAGCTTGAGCAGTTGCATATTTCCTCATTTCTTGCTTCCCTTACTTTTTGTATTCAACCCTTGATGCTAGAGCATAGCAGATTAAAAGAAAGGAAGATATTTGTGCTGAAGAACCTTCAGCCCTTTCACGATGTCTAGCTTTGAAACTTTCTTTGCCCTGGGGAAAAGCAGGCTCTTTAGTATACATGTAATATTAGGCAATAATTTTGGGGACAGTATTGCCTTAAGTAAACATTTTTAATTGTGCTATAAAATATCAACATCTCTTTCTTACTTGTCATGTTTTTTTTAAAAAATGAAAGCTTATTTCAGAATAAATGAGCCTCAGTGTGCTATTTGTAGCCTCTTCTACTTTTCTCTGTTTGTGTATCTCTGCTTACAAACTTGAGAGTTTTCTGTTGTTCAAGTAATTTCCTCCCAACCATTCCCCTGGCTTTTGTGTGCAATATACAAACCCAGTACTTGCAGCAACTGAAATGCTGGGGAAAATGCATTGCTAGAGTGTTCTCACCCCTTATGCGTTTCTGGGAAACAGCTTGAAAAAATAGATGAGGTTTACGTTAAACTGCAAATCATAGACTCACATAATCACCTGAGTTGGAAGGGACCCACAAGGATCATCATGTCCATCTCCTCTCCCTGTATAGGACAACCCCAAAATTCACACCGTGCGTCTGAGGGCCTTGTCCAAATGCTTCTTGAATATTGTTAGGCTTGGTGCCATGACTGCTTCCCTGGGGAGCTGTTCCAGTGCTCCACCACCCCCTGGCTGAAGAACCTTTTCCTAATATCCAACCTAAACTTCCCCAGGACATCTTCCTGTGTTCCCTTGGGTCCTATCATTGGTCACTAGAGAGAAGTGATCAGCGCCTCCTCCTCCTTCCCCTCTGAGGAAGTTGTAGACTACTATGAGGTCTCCCCTCAGTTTCTTCTTCTCCAGGCTGAACAGAACAAGTGACTTTATCCACTCCTCATATGGCTTCCCCTCTAAACCCTTCATGACTTTTGTGTCCCTCCTCTGGACACTCTCCACTACCTTTATATCCTTTTTATATGGTAGCAACTTAAACATTCCCTGCAGCCCAGATATCCAGCCCCAGGGCACTCCTGCAGGATGGCTGGACCACAGCTCAGTGCGAGCTGCATCCTGGGATCTGCTTCATGTGCCATGTCCACAACTAGTGCCACAACAGGTTGTGGAAGAGAGACAGCTTGCTGAGCTCTCTAGGGTCTTCTTCATTTAAGGAGTTAAGCATTTAGAAAAAGGGGTTTGCAGCTGATGTGCCGTGGGAAAGGCAGTGCCCAGCACAGGTGTTTCTCGATTTGCAACTGTTCCCTGATCCCTCACTTTGCCTCTTCCCTGGATCCCAAGTTGCCGCCTTGCTTTGTGCATCCTTCCAGTGATCCCACACACCATTCACTTCCATAGCAAGCCCCTCAGGATATTTCACAGCCTGTGCATCTTTCTATCACATGAAATTAAATGCTGTCATCAGTTGCTTCTGCTACCCTATTCTATTTAAAGACAGAGCGATCTTCCTCTCCTAGGAAGTTCAAGAAGAAGGCAGATGGGAGGCAGAGGTTGTTTGCCTGCCAAAGCAAAAAGCTTTCACCGCTATGCTCTGGCACGTGCCCAAGATGTTCTGCTTTCCAGCCCTTTGGCTGCTTTTCTGGCTCCGGCTGAGGTCCCTTTCCCAGCTTCCGTGGTCAGTTGTGCTTGCAAATAGCAGTGACCTGCATCTCTCGATTTGTGTGTCTGCACGGCGCTTGCCATGGTGGTGCTAAGCCTGCTCATCACCATTACGTGGTACTATATAAATAGTAGTTATGATCAGTAATCTTCGGTGGCTGGCAGCAGCTTCCAGTAGTGCCTCTGGTAACATGAATTTACCGCAATACAGGGATAACCACTTCTAGCAACTTTTTTTCCACCCCTTAATTAGTCGCTGTGCAGTGCAGGTGGGGGGATTGGATGCCTCACAGCAACTCTAAGCAACCAGAGTCTCTCTCGGAACAGTTTAATCTTTATTGCTAAGTCGCAGGTGATTCTGGTGCTTTATATGCCTCTTACATGCACAATTATAAGTAGAATGACCTTTGAAAGACTATAATAAATAAATATAGACCTCTTGACAGAAGCTGGAGGGAGTGCCTGAAAAATGGTATTTTCATGGGTTTCAGATAAGTGGAAGAGTTACAGTGAGCCCAGAAAACCCAGCATTTTGAAAGCTTCAGATGTACTGCTTTTCCTATAATTCCATCCCAAAACATTCTTAAATAGTTTAATCTGAATTAATGTACTGTACTATACAGCATGGACAGTGCTAGGATAACTCACTGCCAGACAAATGTCCCCGATTTTCTTCTGCTGATGGTGATGCTGATTTTTGTAGCTGATTTTACATCTCCTTGAAGATCTATGTATGCCATATGCACAACAGAAGCTATCGGTGGAGAGCCAATAATGGACAGGCCAATTCATCGTTAGTTTTTACATCACTTGTAACATGAAAAATACACATTCAAAAAGCAACGAAAGAGAGAGCTGTCTGAAGGAATCAATGTTAGGTACAAAAAATTTTGCTTAGCTGAGTTTTCTTAAAATGAATGAAGGATTATGAAAGAGTGCAAGAAATTGTTCTGTAAATATTAATAATTTTGAAAATATTTAATAAAGAAAATAAAAAGTCCTGGTGACTTATAGTCAGATCTCTCCTGTGATCAAGCAATCATACTTATTTTTGCATAATAAAAAGTCATCCTCATTTTTACAGAAGGCAATTATTTGTTTTGTATTTGTTTCCTACAGGAGTTCATTAGACTGGGCAGTCTTAGTAAGTTATCTGGAAAAGGTTTACAGCAACGGATGTTTTTCCTGGTAAGTGAGAAGGCAGTTTTTCTTTGTATAATGAAATGTAACTATAAGCAACTATTAGATGAACTATTAGACACTAATTACAGTAAGTACTTTTGAGCAGTCTTATTTAAGTTAACATAATACATCACCTACATAGCTGGTTATTTAGAACTTATGTTTCTGTCCAAATCCAGTATTCTGTTTGTAAGTGCTTACTAAGAAGATAAAACTTGTGAATATCATGATAAAATAATATCTCCTATCAACATTGTGTTAAATAAAAGCAGAGTCATCATAAAATGAGAAGGGGCACCAGGGTTAATGGTCGTGACCAGAAAAGAATTTAGAGTAACTCCTGGTGATATGAATGATAAACCACATAATGTTCTCAGGGACACATTACAGAACCAAGTTTCTCCACAAAACATCCAGTTTCAGCCCGCAAGTGCCCAGCACCCTGATGGACCTGCCTTTACCTGGAGATACATGCTGTTGCACTCGCACTAGGAAAGGTTGTCTCCTTCCACCTTTACTTGCAGTATTTTCACGTTATGGTGATCCCCCTGGATCTGTGATCCACAGGAGCTGACCAGATGGTTCCTACTCTCTATTCTTCCCAGCCAGCCAACTTGCTCCTAAGCTCCTCATCCTGCTGCTGCTGAGCCTTTGGTGCTGGGGCACTGGGATGCCCAGCAGAGTGCATAGATTTTCTAGTCTAGTGTTACAGGGCAAAACATTAAGGAATCAGTGCAGTGTGGCGGGAAAATAGTTCCTCGCCTTCTTGTATGCAACAGGTGAAAACAGTGGGTGTGTAGAAAAGCTTGTGAGAGTGCTAGGTTTTATAAGATGTTTGACATTTAATCTCTCAAATGAGCCAAAGATGTAACTTCAAAAATCTACCTGGGTAGGATTATCTTCCTTCCTTTAAAGGCACTAAAGAGGTAGCCTAAAGAGTATGGTGTGTGTTTTCTTGCATATCGCAATTTTTGTTACCAGCTGATGCCTCAACATTATACTTGTATAAAACATTTTTAAAATTGAGACTAGACTCTCAAGTCAGTTTTTATCAGTTGCTGGTGCTGTTACATTGTCTTTGGTCTGTCTGGAGCACCAGAATTCTTTTGGAGATAAAATCCCGAGCCAGTATTCTGGGTCTCGGAATACACGTGTAACCATTGGCAAAATTAAATCCCCCTCTAGTGGCTGAGCCGCATAGCTTCATGAACTATTGTTATGGGATTATAGATCTATTTGGGAGAGCTCTGTTTCACACCACAGAGTGTGATTCTTCTTGACACAACCGTCTGGTTTGAGAAGAACATGCTTTGTCCCACGTGGCACAGCGAAAATACAGCATTTGTATTATGGCAACAAAATGCAGGTGGGCATTTGACCTGCTTTTAACAACTGCTGTTACATGCAGGAAGCTCCACAAATTGAAATATTTGGTGACTTCACCTTGATGTTTCTAACCTAAAGCCACCTGCCTTAAACCAGGTCTCACAGCTCCTTCTGGCTTGTGGAATAGTAGATAGCCACTTATATCGTAAGAGTTGTTGGACACTCCTTTCTGGGCCGTGCTTTCTTATCTCTCCATGCAAATCAGATGTTGGTGGAACACACTCACCTTCCATAGCTTCAAATGTGGCAGAGTGTGAAACGTACTACTTGGTTTCGCTGATGGTTGTGGCTTGTTAGCTCTGACCCGGAGATCGCAAAGGGAATATTAGAAGGCATCGGAAGATATCCAGTGGAAAATTGTGACAATGTGCCTGAGACTAGCTGGGAAAGAAAGGAAAATAACAGGTGCTAATATTAGATACTAGAATATCATGGAAGCCAGTGTTTTGGATTCATGCATTAGGACTGCCGTGTAAAAAGTCAACCAGTTCTGGATAGCTTTCACCTATTTACCATTCTCATTTTTTTTCTCCATACAACCAGCCATGCCAACATCATTCTAATTATGCTTATTCTTGCTTTTTAGTTTAATGATATCTTATTGTACACAAGCAGAGGTCTGACAGCATCGAATCAGTTCAAAGTCCATGGGCATCTTCCACTGTATGGCATGACAGTAAGTATTGTGAGAACTTAGGGGATTCATGCTTGAATGGCCATTTGTGGTCCCAGCTTAATTTCTTGATCAATTTCTGCAGCAGCAGAGGGCTGTTCTCTGATTCAGGGAAGCACTGCTTACATTCTGCAATGCCTGATGAGGCTGTGTTGGGTTCAGTATGTGTTCATGCAGCCCTTCTGCACAAAGGTGGTTATATAGCAAAAATGGGGGGGAGGGGAAGACTTTTTCCTCATAGTCATAGAATGGTTTGGGTTGGAAGGGACATTAAAACTCATCCAGTTATAACCCCCTGCCATGGGCAGGGACACCTCCCACCAGACCAGGCTGCTCAAGACCCCATCCAGCCTGGCTTTGAACACTTCCAGGGAGGGTGAATCCACAACTTCCCTGGGCAACCTGTTTCAATAATGCAAACTTCTCATGAGATGGGTTCTTTATTTTTTTAAACCATAAATTTAACCATGATTTTTACAAGTAATTCATAACCAGTTGCTCGTAGACACACTGTACAAGGCAGGTAAACATTAGCAACAATCTAATTTCTATACAAAAAATTTCCAAATTTTTTCAGCTCCTTATCTTAAAGTCAAAGTAGTGGGAAACTGGCAGCAATATGTCATTTGGAGCTCTTGTTGCAATTCTTCTGGAAAACAGCCGGTTTGAGCCAATAGCACCTAATTACCTCTTCTTGTATGATTTCACAAATATTTTTGCTAGTTTCAAAACCCTTTCATTCCCGCCGTGTTTGCATGGGAGCTGCTCATGGGTTTGTATCTATTCAATACTGTTTTTCTGAGAATTGAGTTAGATAATCACTACCACAGTAACTGAATTCCTCTAAACACCTCTGAGGCTTCAAGTTTTTTCTGGTATTTCTAGGAATCTTCTCAATTATTGATGTCCATTTGGTGTGGTCTTATTCACAACAGAATTCTGTTATGCTGCAGTGTCCAGAGCACTCTGTTTTTAACATATCCTTTGGTATAAGGAAACAATCTCCTAATAAAAATACTACTGTTTTCTTATTTTTTTATGACAGAATGCAGACAAAGCCACGCTTTTAGTTTAAGAGGTCTTTCTTTCTGGTTTACTAACTTGCAAGCCACCATTTTTTTCTCAATATCTAGCTTGAAATGCTGTTTGTGAACATTTCTCTTAGTTTTCTTTTCCTCACTGGTAAGAGCTTGTTCAGGTCGGTGTTTCACCTTAGGAAATGTGTACTGCCTGCAATCTGACTGCATCTGGGCTTTTATCTCTCAGATAGAAGAAAGCGAAGAGGAATGGGGAGTTCCTCATTGTCTAACATTACGAGGTCAACACCAGTCCATCGTTGTTGCTGCAAGGTAATTCAGTGGAGTCAGCATCCACGTGTAGACTGTATTTCTCTGCAGCTTTCACACTGGGACAGATACAAAAAGAGGTGTCATTTTGTTTGGATTTGCTCCTAAAACAATTTCAAAGATATGTTCTTTCGTGAAAGCCACTTGTTAACAAAAAAAAAAAAGACGGAAATGGGACAAAACTGAGTGGCAGTTGTGCAAGTCAGAACCAAACCTAAGTTACTAGGGAAAAACCCCTTGTGTCTGAATTTATTTATTTAAATTACTAGCAAGCTCAGCTTGTGACTATTTCTTAGAGTTTATTTTCAGCCTGTATGAAAGTGAATAAACCCTGAATTTTCCCTGCTAGCACCCGTGCTGAAATGGACAAATGGACAGAGGACATTCAGATGGCAATAGACCTGGCAGAGAAAAGCACTGGCCCTGCCCCAGAGTTACTGGCTAGCAGCTCACCTGACAACAGTAAGTAAATGCTAGAGAGTAGGTTTTATTCATTTTAGTCGGTACGACTGGTGGTTGCTTCCAAGCGAAGCAGCAAAAAATGCTGGCCACGGATCAAACTGATACATTTGAGGTTGACTTTTATATATGTGCTGTTCTAATGTTCTTGTTGATGTTAGCAGAAAGTACTTAAGCATAATGATTTCAGGAACTATTTAACAAGATTTGGGCAGTGGAAGGTATTAAAAGCACCAGCAAAGCACAGTAGTTAGTCTTTGATTCTAACACTTGCAGAAACACTTGCAAAAAATTAAATCTACTTAACATCTGCACAAAATTCTTTCTGAACGTGTGTTTTAAAATTAGTTCACAATATTGTGGACAGAATTGATTTGTTTAATTTTTCCAATTATATATGTTGTTGCATAGAGGAAGAAAGATGCTTTTTCCCTGCATTTCATAGAGTCTCCTGATGAAACTACTATAGACCAGGAATCTGAGGACGACCTCAGTGCATCCCGCACTTCACTCGAACGTCAGTCACCACACCGTGGCAACACTACGGTGCACGTCTGCTGGCACAGAAATACCAGTGTTTCAATGATCGACTTTAGTATTGCTGTGGAGGTATCTGCCTCAGAACGATCTCAACTGCAGCTCCAGCCTCGCTCTTGAATGACAATTTCCTTTTTGCTCCTCCTTAATAAGTGCAATATTCTATTGTCTCCTCCTGGGGAAAGTTTCAGGCACACCTATTGAAATGACTCCAAATGATGGCATAAACTGCCAGGCAAGACACATCTATCCAGTCCCTTAGTGAATCTTATTTTTAAAAATCACTTAGAGCAGTAATTTTCAGAGAAGTAACTGTCCAAAAAAATGCTGACGCTCCTTAAAATTTAAAGCGGGTTAAACTGTCTTAATGCTTTCAGTTACAGAGGCATTAAGTCATTGCTTGAGCTGAAAGGATATTGTCTTTAGCTGCTGCAGCTAGAGTTTTAATTATTTGTATTACTAACTTACTTTCTTTACCTAGCCATCTTTTCTGGAACCTTGTCTCATTGCTCAGTCTCATCTGCTTTTTCTTTATTTGCATTTTCCACCTCAAAATCAGAACCCTTTTTCGCCCCCCGATCACATTAATTCTGTACTCGGCAGACGAGATGCGGACATTGACTTTTCAAGGATTAAAGTGAATGCCTCCCAGTTCAGCTTAGGTTTTGGGATGAGGTGGTAAGCCTGCTTAGGTGTTCTTCCTTCACCCCAGAGAGGCTCCAGGGAGCTCCGAGTACTTTATCACAGTCCTCATCAAATGGAAATTTATGCTCAGTGAATGTGCTAAAAGGCATCTTAGACCTGAGTCGATTCGCACTCACAGAACAGCCCCCAGACATCAGGCAACTGTTGCTCTAGAGAAGACACACTGATGCAGAACACAGAGGTGCAAGGACAGACAGTATTCATAGTTTGTGTAACCACCTCTTTTTTTAAACAGAAAGCGAGTTGGTTGCTGAAATATGACAAAGAAAATTATTCTGTGCTAGAAAATGCTGACTGTAGAGCCTCATTTTGATCCCTTGCAGGTGGATTTTATGTTCTCTATACCCTTATATCCTGGAAGGGAGGAATAGTTCAGCATGGAACAAGGTCTTGTATTTTTACCTAAAGCAGAGAGCTTTTATAAATAGATATAAAACTTACACCAGTGACTAATTCTGACTATTAAAGCATTTAGTTAGGCAAATCTTTAGGTCTGAGATCAGTGCTTATTGTTCCTTATTTATATTCCTCCCTGTGCCTCAAATGCAAACAAAGCAGCGAAGACCAAACACACCCTGGAGACATTTGTTGTTCCGTGAAAACATCTTCAGTTCCACTGCTGTTCCATGCGTGGCAGGTTATGCTCATGCTCACATCATTCTGTTGGTGGTTCTCACTTCAGCATTATCGTTTATTTTCTTTGTGTCTCTCCCTCCTTTCTGTCTCTCTCGTGGTAGAAGATCCTCTCTCTGTCAGTGACTGTACTTCCCTACCTGCTGGACTGATCAGTGATCAGCGGCCTGTTTCCATTTCATATGTCTGCTGGTACCGAATGCAAAGCCTGTCCTTTTATGATATCCTCCAGAGTAATGAGGTAACAGAAAATTAAGGAGTACACCGGTTACTTAGGGCAAGGAGGCAGCAGTCCAGATATCAGAGAATGGGATGATTTAAAGCAAAGTCTTAAATGTAGATCCAACAGAACATTTTCAAGAATATTTAATTTGTAGTAGATACATCAGGACTATCAGATATTGACTGTTAAGATTTACAGATTAAATGATTAGCTTCTGCGTTATATATTGAGAGTGGTGTAAGCAGCTATTTTGATCCAGGTGAGAGCCCTTACAGTCAACAAGGAATGGGAAGTAATTAATCATTCACTGAGAACTCCCCTTCATTTGCAAAGTACAGTGATGCTGGACTTTACGTCTTCTCTATGTAAAAAGCATTTTCTTTAGCCAGATGATAAATACTTGTACTTGGTTACAGCTTTCTCATCCATTTTATTAAACGATCCAAAATCCAGCTAAGGATAAGGTTAACAGTCCTTGCTTTTGAAATCTTCAAAAAGTTACCGTGGGAAATCACTGGGTATTGAGAGTTCAATCTCTATCTTCAATTCTAAAGTACGTCATAATTTTCCTTTACATCACAAATTCATGTCAGACTTTCTTTTTCCATTATTCTATTTAAGTATCATTTGAAAAGAAAAAAGACAGACCGGGATAACAAGACTGATATTTAATAATGCGTTACTAAAAGGCACCTCAATTGAATGAAAAAAACCCAATACATAAGTGTAGTAGCTTGAGGTTTTTGGATGTACCCAGCTACAAAAAACCAAATGTGCTACATTAAGGACTACTTAGTAGTAGAAAAATGCAGAAGAAAAACGCATCCATTCAGCCAAAACATTTTCACATACAACAAGGTCCCATACAGCTAGATAAAAGCAGATAATTTTTCTTACAATAATTAAACTGCAGGTACCTTTCACTGTTTTATTTGGCTCCTTTGAATCTGTTTCAGAACCAGCTGTCTGGAAATCTCCTAAGAAAATTCAAAAACAGCAACGGGTGGCAGAAGCTTTGGGTGGTGTTCACCAACTTCTGTATGTTCTTCTATAAATCGCACCAGGTAACCGACTGCACGAGCAGATGTGGCTGAGGAAGACCTTTTGGGTTTTCAAAGAGATAGCAGAGAGAAAAGCAGACATCAGTCACAGATGCTGTAGGCTGGAGAAGCACTTGGACTGGTCAGGGCTACGCAGCATTTAACGCTGCTGGAACGTGGAATGTTCTCGATCTGTTCACTTGTCGATTGAAGAGCATGTGTTTGCTGAAACTTTGAACAGTCACATCCCTAAAAGTATTCCATGACACATATTGCTACTGCTCAGAAATTGTGGTGCGAGTTTAAACGAGTTTTCCTTCTACAAATTCTGAGATTATTACAATTTAAAACTTAACTCCGACTTAGAAACTTCATTTACCATCACTGACACTTATGTCAAACAAGAGAGAACAGTGGCCAATGATTAATCCCTCTGAGCAAACCTCCCACTGCAAAACTGGGGGGGGGGGGGTTCTGTCTGGAATCTGTTGGACCTTTGTATCTCTGTGTTCAAGCAGGGCGTAAACACAACACAACTCCAATTGCTACCTCATGCTCTCATTGCTATAGAAAGCCTTAATGCTATAGTTTCTGCACTAAAAACATGTAAGCAGGATAAAGAAATTGTACACGCCATGCATGAACTAAAAAGACTTCAGCAAGGAGTGTTGGAGGGTGGCCATTCTATTTCTAAAGCAGTAGGCGTTTGCAAACCTAGGATGAACACACACGATGCTCTGCAGATGCCAGGTGATGGAGCTTTATGTTTGACAATTTGCAAATAGTGAAAGTCCAAGATTTCAGGCAAATTTATTATGAGGAAATACTGATAGGATCAGCCTCCAGCAGAGCCTTTTGAGAAGTGTCTATAAAGATGGGCAAGCTGAAACTACTGGACAATTAAGTTCATTGCAATTGTATAAAGCAGGTATTTTTTCCACACACCTGTGGAAAAGCGACAATGTTCTTTAAATGAGTGGGTCTCTATCTTCTATTTTATTTAATGCTCTTTTTACTTGAGGGCATTTGATCTCACAGCATTTGCCATGATTTCTTTCCAGGACAATCATCCTTTAGCCAGCCTTCCTTTGTTGGGATATTCACTTACCATCCCTTCCGAATCTGAAAACATTCATAAAGATTATGTATTCAAGCTACACTTCAAATCCCACGTGTACTACTTCAGGGCTGAAAGTGAATACACATTTGAAAGGTAAGTCAGCCTTGAGTGAGAGGGAATTTTGTAAAACAACGTTGATGGATGCAAAGTTTAGTAAATCGGTTCAGTAATACAGGCAACTCGTTCAGCACAAGCAGAGAAAGAACACTTTAAAGTTTTAAAATAATTTTTAAACCTGATAATGCGAGAACCAAGTGGGGGGAGGAGGTTAATGTTGTGATAGCTGTAATAGTAATCACCACAAATCCTGGGTTATGTGCAGGAATTAGTAAAAATTGATCAGGCAGGCTGCACGGGGAGCTCTCTGTCTCTGACTTGAGGTGCATGTAAACAGTTCACAGGACTCTGCAGTAGCCGTGCAGAATAACTTCCCTCCCTCTGGTACAGGTACAACTGGATGGAAAATCCACACCCGCAAGGAAACTCTCATTTTTCACAGAAGTGGCTGTTCTTACAATGTGTATCTGCCACTTTGGTGTGTAATTTTTATACCACCTACTGCATTTCAGATCCATAGAGAGCCAGGAAACAGGCACTGCTCCTGCTAAATTGTGGTTTGAGGTGGTTCATAGTGGGAACTAATTTAGCTCTTTTATTCAAAGCATTAACAAATCAAAAATCTTAACATCCTCTCTTATTGAAGAAATCTATTGTTGAGTTTTAGCCGTATCAGTCTAAAACTATAACTATAAATGAGGCAAATTGTACTCAGTCACTCATTTGGGGGGCCATCACCCCGGTTTATCCTCTCTAAACCCCCTTTAATATATGTTTGGCAGCCTCTTGACTTTGGATAGTCTTGGAAGTAAAGCAGCAAGCAAGATGCTCCCGTAGGCACTGAAAATAGAACTGTGTACAACTAAGAGTGCAGGGTGTATCTTTCAAGACATCTTTCCTTAGGAATTGACCATTCTTTTGTTTGTGCCTCCTCACAGATGGATGGAAGTGATCCGAAGTGCAACCAGCTCTGCCTCACGCACTCAGGCTCTGAGTCATAAAGAGCCTCATGCCTATTGACGGCTTGAACAAGCCGCCCTGTTGATTGTCCAGCAGCTGCTGATTTTCTAGAGGACATTTCAAACTCTTTTCTCCCTCCAAGTTTAGTAAAACTTTGAATTTGGTAAAAGAAAAGAAAGAAAATATGTATGGTTTTGCAGAAACTTTTACAATCCCTCAGCAAAACTGTTTAAGTTCACCATATGTTCAAACTAGCTGACTATCATCCCAGTGGCTGCTGTTCGTTTCATGTCTTGTATTTTGTCATTCTGTGCTGTTTTTAGCTTGTGCCAGTATTAAACTATTGTCCTTATTAGAGTGCCAAATGCCAAAAGACATTTTGTTGCCTCAAAGATTGCACCTAAAAAAAAAATAGTCACAATCTGAAAACTTTCTCCTCTGAGGCAAACGCTATTTCTTCTCTTTTCATAAAAGTATATATTTTTTTTTTACCATGTTAATCTGTAGACTGCTGGATTTTTAAATGTAGATGGGGCTTTCGCAGTATAAAATATAATTATATATACAGCAAGCAGTCTAACAGGGATGAGAGGACTTTCAGATTTCATTTTTTTTCCCAGTCTTTCTACATTTAATCAGCAAGGAGTTACTAATTTTCTACCTTTAACAAGGAAGCAGTTTACAGCTCGTTCTCATTTCCCTTCGGGGTTACAAATCCATGTGGTATAAATAAAATATAGGATTCTTATTCTAACCATTTTCTTGGTGCAAGCTGACCAAATTGTTCATTTGTTGGCTTTGAAAAGTGAATACTACTTGCTAGATGAAAAATTTTTAACATAATCCAGTGCAATATTATTTGGGCTGTTGATGTACTGTGAATGGTTATGTACAAGAAGAAATTAAAAGCTGTGGTGACATTCTGCTGTTTGTTTTACAAACGTGAAAGAAAACCTGTACGCTGTGAGAACTGCAGCTATTTGTGATCGATTTGTGGAGCGTTTCGGGAGCTAAATTGCTGTAAGCTGGGGGTGCTGCTGAAGCCCTGAGTTTTCATCCTGCCTGCTGCACATCCTAGCGTGACTTTCAGTTTGTTGTTGGCATTTCAGTCTTTCCCTCTCCCCACTGTGCTCAGTATATGGAGAGCAACAGACACAACCAGCAGTGGGACCACCTGTTTCGTATGCCTACCTTAAACCTTAGCTAACACACCATGTTCTGGGGAAGCTGCTGGCCCACTCTGAAGGCTGGCAGCACCGTCTGCTATGCTTAGATGCTTTTCCTTATCTTTTGAGAAACACTTCATCGTGAGGATGACGTAAGACTTCCATTAACCAAAGGTCACCGTGCTGGAAACACATCCATCACCATTACGGGCCTTTGAGGAAACCCAGTGGTAGGCAGAGGGGGCCTGAATATAGGTACAGGAAATGAAGCTGGGACATTTCTACCCCTGCTTTTTCTTCATCTGGCTGTTCACTTTGTTAATGGCTTATCTATGTGCGATGTATACAATGGCTTACAGCTTTGCTCACAACAAAAGGGAATAAAATACCTCACAATGCTACCATATATATTCCTGTTTCAAGACGGTAAAATCTTCTTTCTATTGCCCCTCCCCCAAAAAGAGGATGGGCTCCTAAGCCCTTGTGCCAAGCACCAGTTCTGAGTGAGCCACCCTGACAAAGGGAAACAAGTATTTCTGCTATGAGGACAAGGTGAGAGGGTTGGGCATGTTCAGCCTGGAGGAGAGAAGGCTGCAGGGGAACCTCATAGCAACCTTCTAGTACTTGAAGGGGCTACAGGAAAGCTGGGGAGGGACTTTTTAAAAGGGCAAGTAGTGATAGGACGAGGGGAAATGGTTTTAAATTGGAAGGGGAAAGATTTAGATCAGACATTAGGAATTCTTCACGCTGAGGGTGGTGAGGCTGTCCAGGGAAGCTGTGGATGCCCCTCCCTGGAGGTGTTCAAGGCCAGGCTGAATGGGGCCTTGAGCAGCCTGGTCTGGTGGGAGGTGTCCCTGCCCCTGGCAGGGGTTTGGAACTGGATGGGGTTTAAGGTTCCTTCCAACCCAAACCATTCTATGATTGCTGTACACTTCCTTCTACTGTGTGGAAACCTTCAAACCCCCTGGACAGGTAACTTGTTGCATTTGCTCCTTTCCCCTGATTATCAATATGGATTGTTAATCACATTTACCCTACAGCATTGCCTCTGTTTATGACCTGATGAAGGACAAACTTAGAAAGTTGGTAGAAAAATCTGAAGAACTTTTTCCCCAGCTTGGCGATTCCAAGCTTGTAATCCTTCTCTGTAGGAACAAACTGAGTGCATTCAACCCCCCTCAGCGAAACAGTACAGGATCCAGTGCTTCGAGCCTGACCAGGAATGTGAACAACAATCTTCATAATGGTGAAAAGGGGAAATAACACAACATAGATTAACAACCACAGCAGCAACCCACAGGTCTGGAAAAAACAAGGATGAAGAAGCAACAGCACGTGATGTCACTGTGAAGTATGATAAAGGGCTGCAGACCTTATCTCCTCCCCAAATACTATCGATCATCTGCAAAGTCTTCCAGGCCAAGTCCCTACATCTGTCCTTTGCATTTGTTATCTACAAAAATGAAAAAGAAAGACTTCTATTTTTTTTTAAATAGAAATTAATTGTTGAGGACCATACCTTTAAATCAGCTAAAATTGAGTTTTATTTTAGTTCACTGGGGCTTGTAGGATACAATCTTTATTGCTCCTCTCTGCTGCAGTAGTTTATTCTGAGCTCTCTAAAGAAAGGCTTTTATTTAGATTCCTGAAATCAGATAACGCATTTTATAGCTACGTTTTGTTTTCATACAAACTAAGTCTGGGAAACACTTTTTCCATAATATCTAAGGCAAAGATCAAGATACAGTTCTGTTTATTGTGACAGCAGAGACCTAGCTGGGCTGTGGATGCAACATCAGGGATACACCTGATTAATTTTTCAGCTTTTTCACCTTTTTGTATTATTCTTTTTCTACAAAAAAGACTTCCTTTAAAATAGATTTCCCCACATCTTTACCAGTATGATTTTTAATTTCTTTTTTCTTTTTTTTCAATAATGGAGGCAGTTGAACTGCTGTCGTTTGTCAGCATTTTCCTAATTCTTTATTCCCAAGATCAACCAAAAACTGAAGCAATGGTAAGAGAATAAAAGCAATTGTCTTGATGGTTGTATCTTACAATCCGTTGAAGCCTATGTGTGAATGAAACTCATTCTTTGCTAGAAAGCTCTAATACTTTTAGCCCCGATTCAGACCCTGCTGCTGTCCTTCTAAAACTGAGGCGTGGAGACACAGAGGGTCACTGTGTGCCAGGTTAGGAGCCAAGAATGACTACAGCCTTCTCATGTTTCAGCAGTGGGAAAACCTCAGACTGGTCACTCCGAGAGATTTCCTTTTGTCGTTATTATTCCCCATGAATAATCAGTTGGTGGCTTCAAATAATGAACACATAAAAGCAAACCAGGAACTTTATTGCCAGAGGAAGTTGAACCACAAGCAATGGGATCAACAAAGCCTGGACTCCTGTGGGTATTTTTCCTCCACAAGACTAAGCATCTACATAATTTCTCTGCTGTTCAGCTTAACTTTCATTAAGATGTGAGCATTTATTGATATACCTACCTGTTCTCACAAAATTTTAATTAAATGCTTTTGAGACCTCAGTGGCTTTGTAAATTCAGCTGAAAGCAGCCAAAAAAAAGCCAGCCTAGAAAACAAATTAGCAGGTAGGGAAAACATGCTGTGATTACAGAAATCTTGATGAAGGTCTCTGACCAGCAAAAAGAGGTCTCGCAAGGAAAACTCGTTTTAGAGACAAAAGCAGGGGCAGCATCCCACCATTGCATGGGTGAAAAACAAAATAGAGAAGCAAGCAGGACCTGAAAAGCCCAATTTTGACCATTTTTTTTGCTTTTTAAACACAGCTAATTACATGCTTTTATCCCTCAAAAGAAAACATAATTATGGATAAGCAGATACACAACTCCAGTTGCCCAGTTGCCAGAGCACACAAACACACTCTCCTCTCCCCCCCAGGGGCATGGAACAGTTGGTAAGGGAAAATAATTGGCAATGTGTTACATGTATGTTTTTTCCAGGAGAAATTAGTAATCACGTAGTCATTTAGTTATATGGGTAATTATGGATGTGACGGTTGAGGTTAAGCTAATGCCACTTGTGAGCACTTCATCAGTTTCACTGGGCTGGCAGGATGGGGAATGGGAAGCAACCTTAAACTGTTACCATCTGTGAATTGGCACATTGTCTTACTGTAGGACAAACTGCAATACAGAACTACATGGATTTAACCCAAACAGTGCACTATAGCAATCATAGAATCATCTGCTTGGAAAAGACCTCTTGAGATCATCGAGTCCAACCATACCTGTCCCCTTACTAAACCATCTCCCTCAGAAACTCATCTACTCACCTTTTAAACACCTCCAGGAATGGTGACTCAACCACCTCCCTGGGCAGCTGTGCCAGTGCCTGACCACCCTTTCAGTGAAATCTACAATTGTATGTGTAGATTAAAAAAAACCTTAATCAAGAGCAGAACTGAACTTCCCCTGTGCTTGGGCCACCTGTGAGATAAAAGCTTAAATTCCCCAACAGAATAAAAATATTCTCAACATTTTTGTTCAGCGTTGAGTTTAAATAAGATTTTTCTCTTGTACAAATTCTGAGATCATAAAATCATAGAAGGGTTTGGATTGGAAGGGACTTTAAAGACAGTTCCAACTCCCCTGCCATTGGCAGGGACACCTCCCACCAGACCAGGCAGATAACACCGACTGATAAACTTTCTGCTTACCATCACTGACAGGTGGACAATAACTGAGCTAGGAACCTGTAAAAGCATCCCCTCCTAGGAGAACCCCGAATCTCATCTCACTGACCACTCAGATGGCAAAGTTGCATTGAACTTTTCCTTCTTTATTTCTAGGTCACATAGTTTACAAGGAGTTTTATTATGTTGATGTAAGGTGACAAAAGTAAAATTGAAACACACAGTTATAAACAGGCAGCAATGTTACAGAAAACAAGAGATACATTTTTAATTGTCCTCTGTAAACATGCTTTAAAAGAAGTCAGAAACCGTTACATACAATTTGTCTACTGCATACGCTCAGTGCAATTACCAGCACATCTGCAAAATACAGTTTAAAAGAGCAAGCTTGCAGATCTGTGCTATACTTTAAGCTCCTCCCTAGCAACTTAACTTTTACAAAAATAATTTGCAATTTTACTTATCCTTGCATTGTACCTGTGCTTATCAGCACTTCTGATAATCTTCCAATAGTGATGGTTTTGAAGGCCAAAACGCATCTCCTTAACAGTAAGGCTAATGTAAAACTATTACAAAGTGGTACCACGTTGTTTAAAAAAATACTACGCAATGCCACAGAAAGCTGTAAGAGCCAAACGAGACATTTCACAAGTACAGTAAACGCAAGGGCAGAGGAAGGAGTTACAGTAGATGAAGCGGGACGTGAACTCTCAGCGTGCCCCTGCTCTGCTGTTCAGTACTAATGCCCATCTCCCCCCTCCCCTTGTGTACAGCCAGGGCAGAACGCCACAGTTCAACCATTCCACAGGAACTGGTTCATCTGTCCATACCCGCATGGGGATGCACAACATGTTGGGAGCTGCAAAGGAACTCTGGCACTTCAGAGGAAGAGCCGCTTTGTTCCTACACCGAAAGCGTTCTGTATGATAGCACTTAGGCCCTCATCCCATCGTAAACCTGGTGGTCAACTACAAAGTGCAACTGCAAGAAAAATTAAGTTAAAAAAATAGATTACACATCTGATACTTACAAAAAGTAAGCTGTCAGTTCAAATGACTGGGGTTTTGTTGTTAAAACTGAGTTTATTTACTGTCTAATCTTGAAATCCCTGACAAATAAGCAGTTCCGCTAATTTAAATGTTTGCATATAAGTAGGGATAGTGTGTTGCTTCATATATTCAAGACTGAGTGAAGAAGTACTACCTGCACAGAGAAATCATCAGTGCAACATCACAACATGGACATGGTTTTAGCATAAACCCACCTTGCAAAAAAATACGTTTCCTTTCAGAAACTGAGGCCACGCTGCTTTCAAACGAAGCTCTTCTTCTGTTACCAACATAGATCTGATTTGTAAAGCAACAATACTTTTCAGCAGCAAATGATTGTAATTCTACATTCAAGACACAGCGCGCATTTTTTTCAGTGAATCTCAGTTTAAGATAGTCTGTTTAAATAATCTATATATTACATATAAAAATACACATCTCTACCATAAATGAGGTCTTGTCTTTTTCTAAATTTCCCAGCCTTTTGGCCAACTGGCCTTACTCTAAATCTTACTCATTTTAAGCTCCTAAACCAAGGGACACATTCACCAAGCAAATTCTGCCACAATCAACTGAGAGAAGTATTTCCTCAACATACAGTCCTGGAACACAACTAAAATGCAACTCAAAAAATGTATGTATACTTTTTAAATGATTTTTCAAAACCAGCGTCCTTTAGAACTTCATTAAATTTTCTGATTAATTCTCGAGATTCCAGCCAGCACAGTAAACCCAACTTCCTCACTAAATCTCCAAGTTCTGTGCATCTCCAGCTCATCTTGCTTTGAGTCCTTACGTTAACAGATGACTGAGGGAAAGCTTCCATTGATCTATTAATGTTTCAAATTCAAACACACCTGTTTATTTCCATGTGCTGTAACAGCACATATTTATTGAATGGCTGAGTGTTTTAATACTGATATGTCAAAAGGTAAATCTCCCATGGTGCTGTGTTCAGATGTACATTTCACAATAGCAGAGCTGAGTTTGTTTCCCCCAGTGTAAGCCCATCCTTCATGTTTAAGGATACACAAACTAACATATTCAGAGGAGTTAAAAACCACTGTTCAAACTTAAGCATTGTTCAATTTACCTTAAATTCAAATGCCACAAAGAAAAATCCTTACCTCCTTATGCGGGCAAACACGTGTCTAAGAATATGGCTACAAGGAGTGCACGTACACCCATTTCTTTCAACTACTGTTTCAGCCTTATCAGAAGTTTCATACCTCTGGTAGCATGACAATGTCCTCTAACTGTTAAATTAATAATTAAGGCTATTAATATGCATAGAATATGGGCTACCATGGCGATGTGAAGTCCTGCAAGGAGACCTGACCAGCTTCCAGAATGATCCCATCCAGAGATCCTAAGTCGTTCTGTGCCAAGCCAGGCAGATATGCCTCAACTTTTAAAATTTTAATCCTTTCTGTTCTAAAACGCATACCTATATTTAAATAAACAAACAAATAAACAAACACAAACAACAAAAAACCCCAACAAAACAAAAAAAATGAACAGGTAAGTTACTTCACTGTCATCCAAAACATGAAATCATCGATTTCTGCATTAAAACAAGGCAAAAATGCTCTCTTAGCAAACAGAATAAAGAAGCACCTGAATATCCTCTTGGTAAAAGAAACCAAGGTAAAACCTCAGAGTAATACTGTGAAAACAAATGCCACCTCATCAGCTGTGTGGGTTGTGTGGGTAACTAACGTTACACTTTTCAAGAACTATAAAACCTAAGTCAGCTACGTAGAAGTGCTCACAAAAACACTGGAAATTTCAGGATTCAGAATTTTCAAGTAGTACCTTTTTTCTGGGGAGACAAGTAATAGGACACGGCATACAGCCCTTGGGCTCAGTTTTGCCTTCTGTCTTCATTCTTTCTGTCTGATGTCTAGCACTTCCAGTAAAGAGATGTGCAGATTTAGGCAGCAAGACCAAATATCGAATCTATGGATAATTTTTCTTTCACACTGCAAGACATTAATTTTAATGATAAAACCAGGCATGATGAAGCAATTCTTGCCACTGTCTTAGAGCCAACTTCTTAATGAGATATTTCAGAATAAATGTAGGTTATAAAGATTTATTTGTGTGAGCATTCAAATGTGTTTAGGTGAAATAAAAAGGTTGTACCTGAATTCCACTACAAGCTTCACAAATACCTTTTACTAAAATTGAACAATACATATGCTTCAGAATTTGCATTGGCACAATTTAAAACTAAAAACATGAAAGAGCTCATTCTTTAGGAAAAACAATAATTTAAATTTAAAGCTTTGAGAGACAAGGTGTATTAAATTTAAAACAACCAGAAGTAGTACCATAATTAGAAAGTCACGCTCAGAATATAGATAAAAAGGAAGAAGCATTGCAGAAATAGAATAAAATTGTGTCTTTGCTGAGGTACAAATAGAAGTTTCCATAGCACAGGATTAACTCTTTCAATGGCAAATCCTTCACATACAAAAATCAAACCAAGATTTACTTATCACGTAATTCAAAATTTACATGTAATAAAGGCAAGGCAATACTCAGTTATGGCCTGTCAAATATGTACCCCACTAACATTATCTACAGAAGCACTTTACCAGTTTGTACACAGTGATTCCTTATGCACGTTGAAAGGCTTTTAGTTAAAAAAAAGACATTATATACACATCTGTACACAATTCCAACAAACGTACTCCCATCTCCCAGTGGAATTCTTAAAGCAAGATACCTGAGGTTTCTCAATATCTTCAATTTCTCTATCACAAACGTAAATATACATTTCAGATTTTACAAAAAGACACCTCCCTGGAATATGTGCATTGTCATTTAAAAAAATTATAGCTTCAAGAAGCTGAAAAAGACCACCTCCATCCGAGAGACTAAATTTTCAATCTTGCACGTTTAGGAACGTCCTTCCTCCAAAGGACATTCCGGTGACTGAGGGGCAGAACAACATTAGGGTACATGCCTTCAATGCAGATACCATGGGATCTCTGTTGTCTTAGGAAAGTCAAAACCTGCACGTCAGTAGGATGAAGTACCACCTCCTGTTAGAGAATATCTGAAAAGGAAAAGAAATAGTTACCATTGTGACTTTCAGAAAGGCGTTCTACAACAAGCAGCAACTAAAAGTTATTCCATTTTATGCTAATAAACTTCCAGCCTTTTCCCTTGCAGAATGACACCCACCACAGGCGTCGTGTTTTAAAGACAAAAGCCAGAGAACTGAACAACACGTAAAATACACCCTGTTAGAACACCAGGGCTTCTCTAATGAACAGCAACAATCCCGTGCTCAAGGGTGTTACTGAGAACTATACCATGATGCAAGAATTCTGTGCACTGGAAGCAACATTTTCTGATTCCAACTTTCCTACTTGGCAAGTTCACATCATAATCTTTCCAAAACATTACTGGGGCAGGACACCTGTATTTCTTGGTCTGAGCACATTATTAAATCTTCTGAAGAAAGAAGCACACATTTTAATCTGTTAAGCTTTCAATAAACTTTATGAAACATCAGAGGTCAAAACTGGGGGGAAGCGGGGGTGTAAATGGATTCATTCAAGTTATTTGGCAGCTCTTCTGAGGGTCCCAACTAATTCATTCAGACAGACCTGGGAAATCCAGTTCTAAACAAACATAAGGTGAATGAAAATATCCTCAGAAACATGTTATTGAAGAGTCATCTTCAGTAGGGAGCTATCGAATTGAGAGGATATTGCAAGCGGATACAATAAGTAACTTCATGATGTAACAGAGCACAGCTCTTGTAGAATTCAAAGAAGGAGAAACTTAACTTTTCAGCAGCTGACTAGCTCCAAAAATAGCTTTATGCATGAGGGATAGCTACTAAGCTATGGAATGGTTCAAACTCCTTTTTATGGGAAGGATTCTGCCATTTATTTATTTATTTCATTCACCTTCAGGAAGGAACACCAGTCCCATCAACAAACATTCTCTATGAATTTTTTCTTTCTCTCCTTCAAAGCAAATGAAGTGCCTGCCTCCACTGTTAGAAGCAGTGCAGCTGGTGAGGCCACACCTCAAATCCTGCATTCAGTTTTGGGCCCCTCACTACAAGAAGGACATTGACATGCTGAAGCGTGTCCAGAGAAGGGCAACAAAGCTGCTGAAGGGTTTAGTGCACAAGCCTTATGAGGAGATGCTGAGGGAGCTGAGGTTGTTTAACCTGGAGAAAAGGAGAATGTGGGGAGACATTATCGCTCTCTACAACTGCCTGAAAGGAGGTCATAGTGAGGTTGTAGTTGTCTCTTCTTCCTAGAAGCTAGTGACAAGACAAGGGGAAATGGCTTCAAGATACACCAGGGGAGATTTAGGTTGGATATTAGGAGGAATTTGTTCAGGGAAAGGGTAATCAAGCATTGGAATAGGCTGTTCAGGGAGGTGGTTCAGTCACCATCCTTGGAGGTGTTCAAAAGACAAGTAGATGTCGTACCTGGGGACATGGTCTAGTGAAGGCAGGGCTGTATTGACAACTGGACTTGGTCTTAAAGGTCTTTTCCAACCAAAACCATTCTGTGATTCTATGAATAAGACATTACGACAAAGAAAACCACCAACAGTCTAAGGAAGCAGAACAGAAGAAAAACAGAATGCTAAATAGGTCTATAAAGGGTTCTGCAAATCTGTCTGCTAGGGCAAAGATGATGACTGTTGCTGTCATGATAGGAACAAGTAAGATCATCTCCCGTATGAAGAAAAGAAGTGGCCAGTGCAAAGTCTGTCTCCACACCATCATTTTCAGTTTCAATCGCAGCACCAAAATCTTTGAGGTCCCCAGTTCCAGGAAGGCCCTGTACCAGGCTGATAGAAACTTGACACTGGAATACTGGGCTGCTGAAAGACTGGGGTGAGTTTTGGAACTCCTAATGGAAACAACCTGAGATGGAAGCTCCAGAAACTTTCAAGCCTGCCAGGATGACCTAAAAGGAGAATCAGGACATCTGGCATCAAGAAGTGACCTTTTAGCACCAGACATCCTGACTGCGCTTCATGCATAACAGCCCAGAAAGCAAGAAACACAATTGCTTGCAGATTTCTTGGCACTGATTTCTACTGAAAGGCGAAGTCTGAGCCTGGCAACCCCCTGCTTTAACTTCAGAGGTGCGTATTTTTAAACTTCACCAAGCTGTGGTTAGAGACAGTAGACACCTCAAGGTGATTTTTTAAAGGTATCAGTCCATGATTAATGACTGCCTTGAGTTCTTCCTAGCACCAAGCAATCCAACTTAGATAATGTAGATTCAAAACAGCTGTGGGCTCCTAGATTCAACGTGGCATTTAAAGCCTCTTCTGACAGTAATTCTGAAATGTATACCCCTAATCTTTTCTTGTGTAGTATTTAAAAGAACAGAAACTCAAGTGTTAAGAATATATTCCTAACCTAGGCACTTAGAAAATCTCTAATGAAATTGGGCCTTTTGAAGTAATATTGGCTTTGGTGGTACCACAAAAAGGCCATACAGACTATGTTTAATGAATGAACAAGAATCTGCTTACTATGCGTTAAAGAAGCACAATCTAACTGTAAGGTCTATTTTTCTTTTACTCGTTTTGATAAAGAGTGACACAGGCACCCTCTACAACAGGGGTGTCAAACTCACGACTCCTGCCGCTCTCCTGCTCCTGCAGCGTAACGCGCGTCACTCGCTGCACACGTGACAAGCGCTGGCAGAAGCGTAGGGACAAGGAGCTCGGTGCTGCTGCTGGGGAGAAACAAGGTGCTGGGCCCGATAAAACAAGGTGCCAGGCTAGATAAAACAAAGTGGAGGGACAGATTTGGCTTGTGGGCCATGAGTTTGACACCCCTGCTCTACAACATACATTCTGATACTAAGAAAGTGTGAATGTCCCCTATATGAAATGCTGTCCAGCCTCATCTGACACACAATATGCACACCAACAGAATGAACGTACATACAGGTTATCACCTGAAGCTAGCAATTAGAACTGCTGATATGATTAGGTTTTTTTCTAATAATCAAACACAATTGTGCAAACTGCAAGCACAATTGCTTTTTCCTCTATTATAAAGAGAAATTAATTCTTTCAATTTAACATGAGTCAAGTATTTGTAGACTCAGATCTGCAACTTCCCGTAATCCTTAGTGAAACGGTTTCATTACCTCTGAAGTCTCTGCACAAGGTATGATACCATGTTATCTGCAATGCCTGGACAAGCCTCTTCAGCTAGATAAATAGCCTTTCTCAGTTCTTCTATGGAATCTGTGTTACCACCACACACTTCACTCTTCTCTTTCAACTGTAAGAAAAACAGGAAGAGATGTATTAATACAATATTCATAAATATTTCCATAAAAAATATAATGCAAAAGCTGTTAGGAAGTGACCTCCAGTGTTCACAATGGCAGGATCTGACACACCCTTACATCTAGAAGAATGTTTTTCATCCTGAAGTTAGTCTTTGCAGTAGTTATCAGGAAGTCATTCATATCAGGTGTTTAAGGGGAGATTGGATGTGGCACTGAGTGCCATGGTTTAGATGATGGTTGGTGTTAGTGTTGGGTTATAGGTTGGACTTGATGATCTCAGAGGTCCTTTCCAACCTTGTGATACTGTGATACTGTGATATTTACCTGTAGCTGTTCCATTTCAAGAAGTGCTGCTCATACATACTCACTTTGTATGCATGCTTGTACACCTACAGCTTATAATGTATACACTGCAGGTGCATTTGTGCAAGCACTGTTAGATGTTTCACCCTGTCAACCCTACAACGAAGAACCCTGAGCACTCTTCTCACAGTCCCCCTATAAAGGATCCCACAATTAGGCAGGAACTGAGGGCTCAAATGGAAGTGCTTCACTTGCCTAGGAGCTGGTGTATTATGCTGAGTATGGCTGAGAAAATGCTTTCTTTCTCAGAACTCCCTAAAGAACGTTCAAAAAACGTCAGCAGGGTCTGGGCTTCCTTGGAAAAAAGTGTCATGTTATCGGTAGTAAGAGTGAAAAAAGGCATGGCCTTCATTCGAGGATTAAACTTTCCCCTGCAGATTGCATGTCTGCATCCACAAACATCTCTCCACATTTATCACCGCAGTTGTTGTCAAGAGCTCCATTGCAGCTTCCTCCTAAGAAGGATGGAATCAAAGTCATTTCTCAGGAAAAGGAAAAAAACTAAGTGAAAAAAATACTCCTGTTGAAATGTGACTGTGCTTTTCAGTGCTTTGGACAAAAGAGGTTAAGATGCTTGCACAGAACTGAAGAACAGTGAAATAATTTTCTATGTATTTCTCTAAAAATTATCCAATTAATCTGAGAGTTGTCTCTTGAACACTGGACATATATCCAGCCTGCTTTTATGCCATTGCTCCCAGCAAAGAAGAAAGCTTAGCTTGGACAAAGGGAAAGTTTGTGCAACTTCTGAACCGTAATGCGAGCATGCATATACTTTTGGCCCTACTTAAGTACAGCACAGGACATTGTCACATGGAATATGCATGATCCCCAAAGAGCAGCAGAAAGCAGAATTAACAGGTCAAGGCAATTTTGAGTTAAGTGTATTACAAAACATTGTGGAAGAAACAAAGTGGCAGTGAAGTTCTTCAAAGATGTCCAAGCATTAAAGTGGCCTTTCAGGACTTTCTGAAGAAGACTTTCAACAGCTGTCAGGAACTACAGCTTGAGAGCTGGCATCAGCTTTGGGGAAAGGTTTTTCTTTGAAAAGTAATCGGAGTGAAAACAGAAAGGAAATAATCATTGTTCTTATAACTCATGTCAAACTCATGGCCCACAGGCTGAATCTGGCCCTCCACCTTGTTTTATTGGGCCCGACACCTTGTTTCTCCCCAGTAGCAGCACCGAGCTCCTTGTCTCTTCACTTCTGCCAGCGCTGGTCACGTGTGCAGTGAGTGACCGCGTTACGCTGCAGGAGCAGGAGAACAGCAGGAGTTGTGAGTTTGACACCCCTGGCTTATAGGTCTGTTAGGGCACCCTCATGAGAGCAACTCAGCTCTCAACAAACGCTACTCAAGAGGACTTCAGATGTGTACAACAGCTGAAGTACAACCACAGCAGTCGTGGTTGTTTGGCTGTTTCTTGTCTTCTCTTTTCATTACATTTAGGATGCTCAGGATTGAGACCTTGCATACAAAGCATAAGTAACAGGAAGACACAGATGCCTTCTCTTTTCCCAGTAATAACTAACCCTTTCTTAGTCTAAACTGGGAAGTCACAGCTTGAGGACAAGATGACAGAAGTAGACAATAGCGGAAACATTACAATAAAGGGCACTTCCAGACCTCCTGCCTTCAAAAAGGAACCCAAAATGAGTCACCAACATGTGGTACCCAGCCAACGTCCTCTGAAAAGGAGAAAAAACACATCAGAGTGGTAGCTGGTCACTGAAGATCACAAATAACTTACAAGCATGACAACTTTGTTCACTTTCAGGGTACGTTTTGTTTTCTGGTTTCGGGGGGCTTTTGCTTTTTTCGGGGTTGGGTATGTTGTTGTGGTTTGGTTTTAATTGCTTTGCTGAGCCGCAAACAAAAAACTCCAGATTACTACCAGCAACACAGAGAGGCACAGCCCCCATAGCTGAGCAAGCCTCTTCAGCCAATGCTCCTAAGTTGTATCAGAGTTCAACTGAAGGAGAAGCATGCAGAACACAACCTTCCCCTGTAAGATCACTTAGGGACAGCAGTTGGTTTTTAAATCTGTCTTCTGGGCCAAAAGCTTTGAAGCCTCCATGACAACAAAAAGCTCTGAATGACCAGATTGTTCTTTTTGGAGGAATTCCATGGAGTAACTTACTAATTTAGCTATAAATTATTCCTGAAGGTGCAGGTATCTGTGGATTGAATGCTAAACAAATGAAACTGAAAATGTAGCATAAGGCTTCCTCCAGACAGCAGAGATGGCAGAAAAAGGAAATGCTGCAATGAGATTCTGGAACAGTTTGGGAAAGGTGTGGCTATCCACCAGAAGCTGGATGGAAGAGAAGTCAAAGAGCATATATCAGACCAAGAGTCTTCTCCCATACCGTGAAAAGATACAACAAACAAGTGTGCGAGGAAAAAACCTTTCTGTAGCCCCTACACACTTCAGAGATGAAATAAAACAACAGGCTTAAGGACTGCAGTATTGAATGTTTTGTTGCTGCAGCCAAGGGAATCATATCTCCACAGGGATTAGCAAGTGTCAATTAAGAGAATGGCCCTGAAAATGAAAATGGGAAGCAAGAAAGGCAAAGAATGGTATAGCAACTGGTTAGCAATACCATGAGAAGGAAGAACCCAGAGCAGTAGTATCTAGAATATAGGTAATAAAGGGCATGGTGAAGATAAAATGAAAAATAAAGAAAGGATAAAAATGCAGGATGGAGTGTGGAACAGAGTAGATGCAAGACCTACATCATGATTGGTACTGAAAACAGAGAAGGAAGACCTAAAGCAGATGCACAGGAACTAAAAAACTGGCTGGGAGATGGCAAGGTAGGAACTTCAAAGAAAATTCTCAGAGGTATGCAAGTGGGTAGTATATAAAGAACTGCAATGGGAATATCCCTGTTTGAAGTGTTTGTCCACTTTACATAGAAGAATGATTGGCTAACTTAATACTGGAGCCCGAATAACCAACACAGAGGTCATCCCTTTCAATAAATTTGATTTCTTTACTGCACTCAATGTGCTTAATGAGCAGCATGCTAAATTCAATGTAATCCTCTGAGGTAGGACTTTACTCAGAATGAAATTAAGACAACATCCTTTTATTAGAAGAATTTCTCTGACTTCTTTTCTGTAACAGTTATAATGATTAAAATCATTATTTACATCAAAAATTTCATATCAAAACAAGGATGGAAAGGGAAGTTTTGTTTCTTGGAGTTCTACCAACTTTTTAAAATAATCACATCTTCATAAATATCTGGCCTCTCATTCACACTTTTTTTTTAAAGTTGTTTTTAAGTATTTAGAAAAAACAAATATAAAAATTATAAAATTCAGAATTGGAACAAAATACAGTTTTCAAAATTCAAAAGTTCTTGCTGATCTGGTCCACAGCTCCATCTTGCAACACTGAAGAGCTTACAGTTTGTAACAGATAAAATGACAGATAAAGACATAAAGTAGTGGCAAAATATGGAATGCTGCAATCCCAATATTTACATACCTTTTTGCTGTTCGTATTCATTGCTTTAGGCTAGCATGGTTGATGTCGCTACCGTGCATTTGAAGTATTGTTAGAAGCAAAGCAAAGATCTCTAAAGCAGACATGCATGAAAGCAAAGGGTACAGCTACAACTGTAACACATAAAGTTCAAAAAGGGTTGTAGAAACCTTAGGTGCCATTCATCGTATTTTTCTGGTTTTCAGAGACAGAAATCCTGGAATTGCAACGTTTAAAGCAGTGACTTACCTCAGCAAACAAAGGGGATATAACTGTAGACAGGCACTGGGATAGAGGCCGCTTTGGCATATCCTTTTCCTTTAAAGAAAACAAAATTTTGATGAATTCTATTTCTGAAAATAAGGACCCTCACCGTATTCTGTTTCTAATTAAAGAAAAAATTAGTACCAACATGCTACACTTTAAAAAACCTCTGCTTCTGTGTGTATACAAATATGTAAAGTGTTCTATAATGGACTATTCCAAAGCACTGCAGAAAATGAAGGCTGAATTAAAATTTGAAGCTGGTGCACCTCAAAGACATGGATACTCAAAATTAAAAAGTACCACAACCCTACAGAGCACGTACTAAATCACAGATACACTATTTACTAGTTTCCTCCCATATGATATTTTTCTTCTGTTTCTCCAGTTCTGATAGCACAAACACAGAATCCTCAGAGCCAGAGTAGTAACCACTTGCCCCAGCCACACAGGCTGCAGAAAATACTATGGGGCAACTCCTAAATATCCCTTATTCTGGAGTTTGTTTAGGTTTTTTTTGTTTGTTTGTTTTGGTGGTTGGGGTTTGTGGGGGTTTTTGTTTTGTTTTGGTTTTTTGTTCTAATGGTAGAATCATAGAATGGGTTGAGTTGGAAGGGACCTTAAAGCCCATCCAATTCCAACTCCCCAGCCATGGGCAGGGACGCCTCCCACCAGACCAGGCTGCTCAAGGCCCCATCCAACGTGGCCTTGAACATATCCAGGGAAGGTGAATCCACAACTTACCTGGGCAACCTGTGCCAGTGCCTCACCACCCTCACCATGAGGAATTTCTTCCTAATGCCTAATCTAAATCTCTCCCAATTTGAAGCAATTTTCCCCCCATCCTATCACTACTCGTCTTTGTAAAAAGTCCCTCCCCAGCTTTCCTGTAGCCTCTTCAAGTACTGGAAGGCCAATATAAGGTCTCCCCTGAGCCATCTCTTTCCGAGGCACAACAACTCCAACTCTCTCAGCCTGTCCTCATAGCAGAGGTGTCTAGCCCTCTGACCATCTTCGTGGCCCTCCTCCAGACCAATTTCAACAGTTCCATATCCTTCTTATGTTGGCGATTCCAGAACATGCACTGACACATGCACATTCTGCTCTTTACTACACTGGAATCTTTTTTTTCCTGAAAGACCAGAACGCCTTCCCTGAAAACCCCAGCCTAGGTTTGTACTGTGCTGGTTCAAGTTCACTTTACAGAAAGAAATTTCTAACGATAAAATATTGTCTGGTATTCCTGCAGTGGTAATATTTCACAAACTACAGAAATATTTTGGTATACATTTCAGACACTATAGAAAAAGGACATGGGTACAGAACACCCAAACTTCAAAACTTACTCAAAATGTTTTGTGAAAGGCAAATGTAGACTATACATTTTCAGCAAAAGAATTTAAACGCTTTTAAAGGTACAAAATAAAAATCACACCACTAAATTATCACAGCAAGAATCATCTCCTTGTATAATAGAGTCAATATTTTGAACACCTTATTTCTTTGCAACTCCAAAGGCTGGGCTGCTCCATTCTCTAAATTCTTGGGGTCTTTTTCTCTTATTGTAAAGATCCACTCTCCTGAATCACTCCCACCTGAAGCCTGGCCATCCGGTTCACTTCAAGGGAGGGAAAAAAAGAAATAAAAGAAAAAGTTTTATTACCTACACCGTATTACCCATATTCATTAAATATACATGCTAAAAAAAAAAAAACTATAGTCAAGATCAGAATCAGGATTCTACTGTGCAAGCAATAAGTACAAAGACAAGTATGAAAATTAATGTTATTTATCTCTGGGGAAATGAAAAAAAATGAAACCAAGATAGTTCAGTAAATGTTAAATTGACTTAAAAAGAAAGAGAGGCATTACAGATTGAAAACATTTTCCCAAGTTACATAAAAGAGTAACACGAGGTGTTGTATTACTATCTGAACGCTGGCTATAGTAGAGTACCTCAAATTACTATGGAAGGAGGGAAATTAGAAGAGTTAATATGCGCTTTTGCCTAGAAAAACAACTAAGACACTAGCTTAGAAAGCCTTTGAGGAAGACATTTCATCCTCAGCCCGTTAGCAAGGTAAATTTCCCACTTTGGAAATGGCTAAAAAAGTACAGATACAACATGGCTTTAAAAAACTACATCACCATAAATCAATCTTTTTGTGGATGACATAGTAATTTTTTCTATAACTCCAGTTAAGTTAAAAGAACAAAACCATCTGTGCTGACACTAATCAGTCACTGCATTACATTTCTCCTCTCACTACCATTAATATCATTCTATAAGGCCATTTCTTTCTGATCCGTGAATTTAGAGTGACTTGCAAGAAATCTACCAATTAAAAGGGTCATTTTACAAAAGGTATTTAGCGCAGCCTACCAAATCATAAAGCACGTGATCAGCATAAGAGAATTCTGAGATTTCCTCTTGAAGTCATATAAAACTTCTGGCTGTCACTGAAAGAGGCAGGTCTACCTTCCTCATATACATTAGCTCTAGCAAGCTGACCCAACAGAAAGATATCTATCAATTGGAAAAGTTAATATTCCAACATGCCAAAACAACTCCCCTTTTATCACATCTAATACAAGGGCTGCTGTGGAAGCAGAGGAGGGGAAAGCAGACTTAGACATAATGTTAAAGTGTCTCAGAAATAAGCACTCATTAACCATTCTAGTTCCATTATTCTTCTACACCAAACTATCAAAGCTGGTCTGACATTCCACAGGAACAATGAACTGCAGTCTCAAAGTTCAGTTCCTAATTGATCTAAGACCAGTTTTAGGACCAGTAATTTACCTTCCAAATCAGATCTGGGTTTGGGCTGGAACTGTGATCACTGAAAGGGACGAAGCCATTAATAATAATATAAACATTAATAATATAACTTGCCATTAGCGCACAAACTGGAATTGCAGAGAATAGTTGTGTTTTCTTTATTATGAGGAATTTAATCCATTTGTGAATAAAATGTGGCAATCCCTTTGCTTGATTTACGAAAGTGTGTAATCTGATGATAACCACTATTTTCAAAATTACTTTTAGACTAACAAAGGTAACTTTTTAACTGAATTATAACTATAAAAATTAGAAATTAAATAAATTTGTAATTATTTATCTCCTTTTTTAATAAATAATTCAACATTTCATGACTATCATGCTGCAATGGCCTAACCTTCCTAGAAGGACAGAGGAAAACGGAAAAACCTTTCATAAAAAAACCCCTAGGTAATGTGGTTTGTAGCCCAAAACCAAGTTAGCATGAAAGCAATGTCCACTAACCCTCTTATATGCAAGGACATATTTCTGCCTGTTTACTCAGACAGCCAAAATGAGGGACAGCCTGTCACCAAGGAGACAGCTCCTCTCCTCAGGTGACCATTTGAAGACACAGGACAGTGCATGTTTACACCGCTACCTGGTCATGTAGGGCAAGGCCTACCTTCTGCTTGCACAACAGGAGTAACTGTGGGCCTTATGTCTAGGAAGGACCCTAGACCCTATCTAAAAGAGAGGTTGTGTAGAAGGGGCCAGAAGAACTGCTCTCAGTGACTGTCATTTGCATGAAATACCTTGCAATACTGAAACCAAGATTTCATTAGTTTACCAGGGTTGCTAAGGTACAAAGCTGGAAATAACATAACACAAGGGTAAATGTGCTAAAAATAACCACTTGGCTCCTATATTTACAAGGGATATTTTACAAACTCATCCAACTTACGTATCTGAGTCATCAGAACTGGAGTCGTCGTGACTTTGTTCAGACTTCCATCTCTTGTGTCTGTCAATAAGGTCAGTCAGGTAGGAAGTTTTCTTTGAGTTTCGTAAAATAAATTTGTGTTTAAGGAGCTCCTTTGCAGTAGGTCTCTTAAAACAAAAAAAAAAAATTTTTTTTACTGCATTTGAGAGTGTTAAGTGACCCACTATAACAAGGTTAAGAAATCCAGTCTTGACAACAAATGAGATTTTAAATATACACAATATGCAAAAAAAAAAAAAAAGAAGATACTGGTGAATATGTTGCCCCATACTAAAGCTGAACTACACTTATTCATGTATAAGGTTGGTGCAAAAATAACTGCCAATTTTATCCATTAACTTTAAATCAGTATATCTCAGCTTAATATAAATTTTACTAATGAAACCAAAAGACATTAGAATCTGCATATTTTTGTCAACAAGAAGCAAGTCTATTTATTCCGGTAGCATAGAATTCTAGAGTCCTGGAACTGACAAATTCTTCAAAAGCATTTTGAGCTGCTGCTTGGTTGCAGAAAACCTTCTCTTGCAGGAAGTTGTTGACATGCTTGAAAATGGAGCAATCAGTGGGAGAAAGATCTGGTAAGCAAGCTGGGTGAGGTAGAGTTTCATAGCCCAATTTGTACAGTCATTTGCAGGATGTGGTCAGGCGTTGTCATGACAAAGACTTAGTCCTTTTCGATTGACCAACGTTAGACGTAAATGTTGCAGTTCTCACTGCATTTTGTTGGATTTCCTGGCAATACTCCTCTGTTGTGATGGTTTCACCAGGAATAAAGAAGCTGCAGTGAATTATTCCACTTGTCCACACCAAACAGTCATCATAACTTACTTTTGATGCAGCTTTTGTTTTGGGGAAGTGTTTTGTTGCTTCACTTTGGGCAAGCTACTGAGCAGAACATGATTCGTTGTTGTATAGAACCTATTTTTTGTCACATGTCACAACGCCATCAAGAAATAGATCATTTCTATTGTGCAAAAAAAGTGCAGAGCAGACTTCGTAACAGCAACGTTTTTCCTTTTCATTCAGCAAAATGCTCATGCAGCAGCCATTAGTTGAAATATTTGATTTTCCAGTTTGGTGCAAATGTCGAACAACTATTGTCATCTATCACAGAAGGACATACACCATCTTCCTCATCTTCAAGGCTCTCACTTCCGTTACGAAATAAAAGTTTAATCCAAAATAAGCAATTATTTTTGCACAAATCTAATATTCATGTAAACCAGTCTCTACTACATATTGACAAACAGATGAAACTCACAAAGCTTGGGTCCTTGTTTAAGCAGGCCTCAACAAATTCTTTAAGGGATTTACTGAAGTTTCCTTCCAGCGTTGGTGGATTGTTCTTAGGAATGAGGAACAAAACCTTCATTGGATGTAATTCTGAATGAGGCGGCTCTCCTTTTGCAAGCTCTATGGCTGTTATGCCTAATGACCAGATATCTGCCTGTAAGAAACAATGCTTTTGATTACATTGGAGAAACAGAAGGAACAGTGTTGCTTGCAAAGGTAGATTCTAAACTTTTACCGTAAATCATTTCATACATAAATTGTTCTTGTTAACATGGTCTGGTTTATGTGGTTAACCACATAAAATAAAGCACACAGAATTCCTTGGTTGTTTTTACTGTATAGCATAAAACAGTTCTACTTATTGGAAGTTGAAAAATTTTGAAATCAATACTGTTATATCAGCAGTTATAACTGATCTTGAAACACAAATGTTTTTAAACAGTAATGGTAGAGTTGTTATAAACTAGCATTTTATCTATCATATTCAAGTACAACATGTAAACATGGGGTAAAACTCAAATATTGACATAAAGGAAAATGTTATAACACGCACAAGACTCTTCCTTGACAAGCATCAGCTAGTAAAACCATCGGAAATGCAATATGTTAGAATAGAATTCTCCTGTGGTTTAACACTATCTTATTCATCATTCTTATTCACAGACCAGAGGAATACAGTCTAGAACAGTATTATTCAGCTTTTTCAACCCAGCATTTCAACCAGTTATGTATTTGGTACAAGTAGCTTCCAAAATATTGACAGCACTATTCTACCTGTTCAGTTTTGTAGACCTTCTCCTGTGAGCCACGTCTTGTACGCCAAGAAGGCCTGATCTAAATCAAACTTCTCTAAGACATGCCCATGCAAGTGCAGACCTAAAGGCTCCCTGCCAATTTAGAGGGATAAATCAAGTAATGCAGCAAAGACCAGTGCTAGATTTGCTCCCATTTAATTTCATTGATGGGTTGGATTCACACTGTTACAGGACACCATAATATGCATATTGATTTTTTTGAGGAAGATTATTTAAATATATTTGTTTCATAGGTTTTCATCATTGAAATGTGCTACTCCTTCTAGGGAAGACAGTCTCCCTGGATTCAAATCCTATTGCTAAATCTGCCTGAAGTAATGTGAAGTAATGCATCATAATTGCCTATGTTCTGCTGAAATAACAGCCCTAAAACTCAAAAGAATGGATGAATAAACTCCTCAGAAAGGTGAAAGGAAAAAAATCTGAAAGAAACATCTGTTCCAAAGGACAAGATATCAATTCTGTTTCCTTTGAAGTGAAAGCTGAACAAGACATTCTCAGGGAAAACAGGAAAGATCTAAAGTAACTGTCTGGTTTTACTCCCAAACAGAGCATTTCAAATTTTGCTACGCTGTGAACACATCTATTTCCAGGTACTGGATAGAGTATGGATTTAATTTATCACTGTTCTCCTTAGTGTCCCTCCAATACATTTGTCTTTTCTCAGATGTGCTAGGTTATCCTTGACTAACTCATACAGGACTACAGGCTGATAGCTGCAATGTATGCATTGATTCCACTATCATAGCTACACCGCATATATAAGAACAAGCTCTTCCTCATTCTATTACCAACAGCTTCGGTACTTAATTTTGCAAGTTAAGCATGGGAAAAAAAATCTCAGCCAATTAGCATACCATCACATTTATGAAATTATGTTAAAGCCCATCCAGTTCCAACCCCTGCCACGGGCAGGGACACCTACCACCAGACCAGGCTGCTCAAGGCCCCATCCAACCTGGCCTTGAACACATCCAGGGAGGGGAATCCACAACTTCCCTGGGCAACCTGTGCCAGTGTCTCACCCCTCTTCATTGTGAAGAATTTCTTCCTAATGTCTAATCTACATCTTCCCCCTTCCAGTTTAAAGCCATTCCCTCTCATACTATCACTACTTGCCCTTGTAAAAAGTTCCTCACCAGCTTTCCTGTAGGCCCTCTTCAGGTACTGGAAGGCTGCTGTAAGGTCTTCCCAGAGCCTTCTCTTCTCCAGGCTGAACAACCCCATCTCTCTCAGCCTGTCTTCATAGCAGAGGTGCCCCAGCCCTCTGATCATCTTTCTAGCTCTCCTCTGGACGCACTCCAACAGTTCCATATCCTTCTTATGCTGGTGATTCCAGAATTGGACACAGTACTCCATGTGAGGTCTCACAAGAGTGGACTACAGGGGGACAATCACCTCCCCCTCCCTGCGGGCCACACTTCTTCTGAAGGAGCCCACGATGAGGTTGATCTTCCGGGCTGTGAGTGCACATTGCTGGCTCATGTCAAGATTCTCATCCATCAGCACTCCCAAGTCGTTCTCTGCTGAGCTGCTCTCAACCAAGTCATCCCCTAGTCTGTATGGAAACTATGGGTTGCCCTGACTCAGGTGTAGGACCTTGCACTTAGCTTCAAGTTGCATTTCTCTTAAGTAACAGCATTATCAGCTAAGCTCGCTTCAAGGCTGAGTATAACTGTAACTTCCTTCTAGCAGGAGAGCTTTTCTTGGTTATGAAAGAAAAGCATCACCTGTGAAGACAAGTCTTCATGTTAACGACTGAGCATTATTATTTCCAATTTATTCTGAATTTCAGTTTCAAGAGGAATGTGTAAAAGCCATATAAATGGACATATATGTGTATGCAGATAGATATATAAATACTTCCTTTTTTCCCTTGTATATTTATAACTTTCTACTGCTAGCATCCTTCCTCCACAAAATATAAACAAAGTACAACAAACCACAGCTGCACACTGAACTCTTTGAAGTCCAAGATGGGTGTTGGAAGCCCATTCCTGTGGGAAGCATCAAGATTAAAACACCCAAGTTCCTCTGGAATTGTAACCTCCCCTTTCACAGATAAGAAAGGATCTCAAAACAGGGATGTGAGTACCAATTGCATGTGTATCCGACTAGGTATATCTACGACCCATTTATGTGTGGAATCGAAATTCCATAACAAGCGCAAATCAGTCCTCCAGATGGGGAGGAGGAAGCATGACCTTAAGAGGCAATGACTCTATATCATCAAGAAGTTTTACCATGTTATGAGTTTTAAAGTTTCAACTCTTGAGCAAAAATTATTCTTCCCAGTTCAGATGAGAGCCAGCAAGTCACTGGTAACTGCAGTACTGCCATAAGCCTTTCCTCTTTCAGTCTAATGAGTAAAATTTAGCCTGACTTTGAAGCTCTTGAAGTCAAAGAAAACATACTATATGCAGGAGAAAAAAAAATTAAATATTTGTTTATCTATTACAAGTTATATGGGATAAAGAGCAGAGAACTAGACATGGGAAAACTGAAGTAGATAAGAAAAGATGCTGACTTCCAGATGAAGAAAGGAATCAAAACAGGAGGAAGAATAAGAACTATTGCCCAATAACAGAAATCAGACAGAAGGGAAAGAGCCTACGAGGACATTATATCAAAAACTAATAGTTTGAAGAGAAGGAAGTAAATGGTATAGGAAAAGATAAATAAAAAAGGAAAAGATTTTTTTTTAAGTGTGGTAGCTTTAATGTAATGATTATAGTTATGCTTTGACTATTTTTTCCCCACAGCACTTTCTTTAACAGCTAGATTTTATCACCCCTATGGATTACTTGGACTTTAAAAATAAACCATAAGGGAGAATGAAAAATAAAGTTGGAATTTTTGCTATCAAGTCCACCTCTCAGACTAGTTAGTGACCACATTAAAATGCAAATGTTATAGCTAACTTACTGTCTCACACAAGCCATCTGGAAATCTTATGTTCTAAAATATATCAGTCTGAATTATTATTTACAGAAGTGTAACAGAATATGTTGAGAACTTAGTATCTATGTCAAACATCACATTCCACTGTTGGAATACCTTGTAAATATACCTTGCAATATATGGTCTGAGAAAGAATAACAGGAATATCTTAAAGACACAAAACAGTTTGGGAACAGGACTGAATAAAGCAAGAATGGGATGGGAAAATTCTGTATGGCAGTTGAGGAATACACAGCTCACATATGCATTAAGCAGTCCAAAAAGCCTCATCTACTCTTGAGATCACAATACTGGGAACATAAACTGGGACTCTGTTTGACACTGTTAATTTTCATGTATTTTAAAAGAAAAATACACAGAATGTATGCATTTGTTAAATCCTAAATTAAAACAAAAATACAGACATTTTTATCTATGAAAAAACCCCTGCTTCTCTACCTTAACAAAAGATAAAAGACATCACCTACATACATTCCCATAATATAAGTTTGGGAAAAAATAAAGACTATATTCAAAAACAACAGCTTATGTAAAGTATTCATTACTTTTACACGATCTTAAGAGTCATTAACATGAGTATTTATAATATTATAAAGTAATGCAAAGACAATAAAGATATACTGTTTTAACCAAAAGTATTTCAAGTGCTCCACACAAGAGAGCTCCTCGGAAATTTGCCTCTTCAGTTCTGAAATCTGAGTTTGACAGAATGGTTAACTCAGAGCATATCTGAGTTCAGATATATTAACTATATCTTCATATCTGAAACTGCTTCAAGAGGAAATCAATATCCTGGAATAACAGTTCTTGCGCGAGTTACATTGATAATATAGTGTAACCCATGGTCAGAAAATCCACCAACTGCACATAATACTAAGTCAAGCGATACTAGTGCTGAATCAACCGGAGACCTTAAGCTTTATTGCTAGTTATTGCTGTGCTAGATCTCAAGATACATCCGCCTTTCTTTAGTCTACTTCGTAGTTTTATGTCATAACTTAGCTTTTGCTTTGGCTTGCACTGCTGTGCTATTTCAGCAGTCAGCATGAGCAAAAATATCAATCCAATTAAAAAAGGAGCAACAAACAGTTTAACAGTTAGTGTGAAGCATACAGTAAATGAGGAAAGAGCAGAGGAACCATGTGAAAGAAGCAGGGAAACTGTGCCCAAGGTAGTGTTACAGAGCACTTTCAAGCTTTTATCAGCAATCAATCAGCATGTAGGAAATAAGAGGAGGAAATAAGAGGATTCAACAGGGCAAAGAATAAAACTGAATAACACAGCAACTATGTACTGAAATTGCTTGCACCCCACTGGTACTACGCTGTGAAGAAGACAGTCCTGCCTAACATGCCTCTAGCATAGTCAACTTACAGAGAGAAAATGAGGTTAGATTTGGATGTCTGTGTTCTCACATATGCCTAAGTATCCTAAAGTAAACAGGCCTTCTCAAGTGTTTTTTGTGCAACAACAGCAAAACTACTGTCTGTACAATTTAGCCTGGACCTGAAGTGCCAAAAGGCTCAAAGACACAACTAAATATCTCTAGTTCATTCAAAACTTGAGCTCCGGCTTTCCAGGGAACTGATCAAGCATCGAAGACCTTTTTATGTCCACATGGCATCGTAGTATGAAACAGCTAGAATTGAAAACCCTAGGCCTGAATCACACGCTAAGCAAAAGTCATTCCCAGAAGCCAAACTTCAAAAAAACCCATCAACGCTTCAAACAAACAAAACAAAAACAACCATCCACAAAAGTAATGGTTTACTCAATATTCAAATTGAGAATTCGAAGTCATTTAAACTTCTAGGCGCTCTACAGAGCTCTGATAGTTATTTTTAAATAGTTTTTCTACAGAAAGACATCAAATAGGAAGGGTAATAATACTCCTGTCTAGGCCAGAGTCAGTATTGGCAAGTTCCTTACGTGAATGAAGGTAGAAAGAAATACGCCAAAATGTCCCATTTTGTGGAGATGGGATCAATTAACAAACACCTACAAGAGGATCAAAGGAGATGGGCAAGAAAGATGAGCTCAGGGAAGGATCTAAGAGATTATTGCTAATTATCATAAAGAAAGCTCATCTTATCGCAACTCAAGCGGGACTTGAGGGTGACCTTTGTTTCAGATACACAGTAGCAGTAGTGGGTCACTGGGCTGTGCAAATAGCTTTCCCCGTTATAATCAGTAGAGCTATGTCCTACTGAGATAGCTGGACCAGCACAGGGTAAAGAGAAAGGAGGGGCTCAAGGAAGTGTATGTGTAGCTCAGCCTAGTAGAAGTATGATAACCAATGAACAAAATGAACTTTGAGAAGAGCAATGGGCTTGAGCTGGCTTCAATGCACATATTACTTCCAGCAACTAGAAACACCCAGGGCCATGCTGCTGAGCACATGGAGACCAGTAAGCAGAATCACATTTCTATTGTAATCTAACTGTATATTGCAATGGATTTTTGTTCTCCATTGTGGTTTCAGTACACACCTGTACCACTCTGCTAAATCAAAGTCCCATGTAAAACAGATGAGGAAAGCACCTTCCCTTGCCAACAGGTTTTATCTGCTAGGTATCATTCAAATCTATACCTATACAGACACAGCCAAATTATTAGCTACATTCTGAAAACCAAATTATGTAGTTCAAGTGAAAAAAGAAAGAGGTTTTGGCTAATGCCCTGAAATACCTTACCTTTGAATCATATGCTGATTGTTTTATTACTTCAGGTGCCATCCAAAACGGTGTTCCCACAAAGGTATTCCTCTTTATCTGTGTGTCTGTTAGTTGTCCTGCTACTCCAAAATCTGCTAGTTTTACTTCTCCTTGTTCAGATAGCAATACATTAGCAGCTGGAATAAAGAAAAGGAAATAGCAGAAATTAAGACATTTGGGTGTTTATTCATATTGTGCAACCTCTTCTAATGTTATTACAACACAAATAAAAAACTTACCTTTAATATCTCTGTGGATTTTCTTTTCTGAATGCAAGTAATCAAGTCCTTTGAGTATCTCCCTCAATATTGTAGCAATCTGGGTTTCATCAAGTGAGCCAGGTTCTAACTAGGAGACATAAGTAGTTTTACATATGTGTCTGTTTGTGTGTATATATACATATATATAAGGAGAAAGACAGAACAGAAAACACTGACTATAAAATGACTATGGAATTCCAGCTCAAACCTTCAAATTTGCTGACTTTGTAACAATAGAACCCTGACCATTTAAAAAAATATATAGTTCTAAACTAATTTGCCTTATGAACAGCAGGCAAAGCAATACTTCATTTAACAAGAACACTTTTTAAAGTTTGTAAAAGGCTCCCTGAAGACACAGTTTAAAGTTATTATTTTGCGGTCATGTCACAGATACAGACACTGCCTTTGAAAAGCATCTACATTGTAATCTGATTATTAACATTACACTGAACTTAGATGTGCAGATCCACAGGCCCTATGTGGACCCAAATCTCAAAGTCTGATCAAGAAACGAAGGCATATAAGGTACCACATCAATTACATATCCTATCACTATATTATACTGCGTGAGATTTTGTGAAGCTCTCTAAAACACATGTCAAACCATTAGGCTAACAAGAGTATTGCATATTAAAAAAGTTAACTGTTTCCATATAAAACTGAAGGTATAAGCCTGCAAATCATTAGAATTAAAGCTTCCAAGCAATTTAATTCTTATGAGAAGAAACAGCAGTGGTAGAAGATCTCAGAACTCTCTATACCTGATACAAATTCTAAAAGAAAGTATGCCACTAACTCTTAAAGAGACAGAGGAAAGGTCACTGCACAGAGAGGCTTCTTAATCAATAATGGCATTTCAAGACAGACACCGAAAATTTGTGGACAAAATTAATACTGGAAATATTCCAGTATTTTTGCTCACTCCACAACTGCAGTTACTGAAACACAATCAAAAAGTTAGGTCTCTGAAGCTTCACTCTGTGAGAAAGCAAACATTTCAGATAACAATTCTAAGATAAAAAATAAAATATTACCTCCCTCAGAAATCCTCAGCTAATAAGTAGGAGCAGAGGTAGGATTTCAAGTCATGCAGATAGCATATTAGTTTTACCCTTGTAGCTTTACTTACAATCCTTTTTATTTTCTTTAGCTTTGACAACGTACATGATATTGTCACTCCTTAAAACCCACTGAGACATTCTTAAGGCTTTGCTCTGGCTAGGCTGCGAGCATCAGTTCAGGACCTGGCAACATAATACGGCACATCTAATAGGGAAAAGCCTCTCTTATCAGATGTTAGCTTACCTTAGTGAAGAGGAAGTTAATGAAAACACACTAAAAATGAGAATATTAATGCTTGTACCTCAGCCATAAACCTCAATTATACTCAAAGTCGAGCAACAACGTACATGTAATTGCATTAAATCTACTTTCTCTTGCGAGGTGTCATTTTGAAAACAGCCAGTGCATATTTAATTACAGAAAACACCAGGGTAACATGACACTTATACACTTTGAACATAGAATTCTAGGTTCCCATTTAGTCTTGCCTCAAGTACAGAAACACAATAAATTGTGCCAGTTGTCCTACTAGATTCCAGTTGACAAGTGTAATGTGCATGTCAGGACTAGGAAAACATGCAGCAGAACACAAACTGAAAATAAATGAAGCACTCACAAGACGTTTAATATGAACTTATATGATGATTTCAGTCACATGGCACGATTTCTTCACCGACATTTCAGGATGTTTCCAAATTAAAAAAAAAAAAGAAAAGAATCTTTGCTGGAAGATAAATGGAACTAATACAGCTCACAAATTTACAAGGTTCCATTGTATATTTATGCATGGCACGCAAATGCAGAAAATGCATCATAGAATCAGATAGAATCATGTCTAATCTGAACTTCCTGTGATGTAGTTTCACTCCATTTCCTCACATTCTATTGCTGATCACCAGAAAAATCAGATCAGCAGCCCTGTTCTCCTGCTCCCTTTGAGGAAGTTGTAGTCTGCGATGATGTCACCCGTCAGCCTTCTCTTCTCCAGGCTGAACAAACTGAGTGACCTCAGTTGCTCCTCATCAGTCTTGTCCTTGAGACCTTTCATCATCTTGGTCAGCCTCCTCTTGGACACACTCTAATAGTCCTTCTTGTATTAGGGCACCTAAAATTACACACAGTACCCGAGGTGAGGCTGCACCACTGCAATGCAGGGTGGGACAATCCCCTTCTTGACTGGCTAGTGATGCAGTGCTTGATGAAGCCCTTCTTGCTGACAGGGCATACTGTAGACTCATACTCAACTTGTCATCAATCCAAACTCCCAGATCTCTTTCCATAGCGCTGCTCTCCAAACTCTCATCCCCCCGTTTGTACGTATAACCAGGATTACCCTGACCCAGGTGGAGAACCCAGCACTCACTGTTGTTAAATTTCACACTGTTGGTGATTGCCCAGCTCTCTGCTTTATCTAGATGTAAGGCTTCTCTACCCTTGCAGGAGTCCACAGCTTCTCCTATATTTTTTAAACATATTTTTTAATGCCGGCACAAATTGTGTTTCTGTCCGAAGTCTCACTGAAGTCTAGAAACTTGTTTGGTTGAGGCGGGGGGAAGATAAATTAAAACACATACAATAGGAAGAGCTGTAGTGGCAGTTTCAGCTACTAGTGCTCTCTGGCTGACTGATGATCAGTATTCTAAGATGTTTATATCCTGCTTCCAATATCATGTTGCTTAGCTCCCTTCCATCTACACAAATAATCAGTCTTGCCTCATGGAACATAATATTTTCCTGGCTTTGACAAACAGTTTTTCTCCTTTACTGGAAGCAAACGTTATCACAGCCAAATGACATATTATAGTTTCCAGCATTATAAGAAAGGAAAATAATTGTAAGGGGTCAAATAACAAAAATCATACATAATTTACTTACTAGATCAAGGGCAGAGCCCCCACCCAGATATTCCATTATTATCCATAATTTCGTATCCTGCAAAACAAAAACAACCAAAAATGCATTAAGCTTTACTAAAAAAAACCAAAACTAAGCTGATTGGACTTGTTCCATTCTTTTTGCTGAAAAACAAATCTACAGTTTTGAAACACCACTACCAATTAGCTGTTCCTCAAAAATATCTTTGGATTATCCTCTAACATATATCATCTTTACTCCCATCTGATAAGGAATTTATTTAGCTGTCACAATCTGTTCACACACTTACGTGGGATCGCAAAAGATTCATTCTGTTCCTCTAAATTAAAAAGCGGAAAGGTACTTCACATGTAGCAGTGGGTAAGAGCACAGATGTTAGAAGGCCATTACTTCCAAATAAACAATGCACACTCTCAATGTCACACTCAAGCTCATTTCATAGCACCTCTTTTTTGTACTTATACTACTAGAACAGACACAGTATCCAGGGAAGAAGAAACTTCTCTTTAACTCCCACCAAAGAGTTAAGTAGCAGAAGAAAAATAGCTTGCCTTTCTGCCAAACAGAACTGGACTAGGTATTCTGAGCCTGTGAGTTCACCGGCATAATAACTCCCCAAAACCATCCACCGAGATGTTCTTATCACACTCCTTAATACATTTTGCAAAAGTATCTTCTGAGACAAGAGACAGACAGAGGCCACTCAACAAAAATGGAGGAGAATAAACTTACATTTTAAAGTCTTGATTACAGAAATTGAAAATACCAAATAGTAATTACATTACATAAAATATATTTCCTTTCCTTAGGAAGAAGGAAGAATAGAAGTAAGTTTTCTCCACTAATGATTATGCATTTGATATACAGTATAGAATTTTGGACAACCGTATTCAAGAAAGATTAAATAAACTAGTAATAAAGGCTACTAAAGATCACTACAGCAATTTGCTAGCTTTGCTAGTAAAAGAAGCTAACAAAAAAAAATCAAGCTAATATATTCTCAAGGGAAAGCATGATACATATTATAGGAATGTTTAACACAAGGTATACAATACAATATGCTAAGCAAGAGACTGGATCCAATAATTTCTGCTATTTGCAGCATCTTATTCCCAACTACACTGAGAGAAGCAGTTAGCCCATCTCTTCCTTGCAGTACCAGCCTTGACACACATTGTAAAGCAAGGCCATAAATCTACCTGATAGATATTCAAATGAAATTGCTTTATGGAACATATGATGGATTTCGGTTTAGTTTTTATGATTATCATTTACATTATGGCTTGTTAGTTTTAACTTCATGTACTAAACAAGGCTTCTCATATAGAATTGTAGAGGCCTCTCAGAGCCATGAGCACATAAATAGCAAAAACATTCATTTATTTTATACTGCAAAATCAAACTTAATGTAAAAATAACAGCTCACAGTCAGGGCAGATAAGACTGGATACTCATATATAAAGATGGATTAGAATTTTTAGAAACGTGATAAATGTAGAACAAAATTTTTTCTCAAATCCCCAAGAGATCAGAAAATTCTACCCTTGGTACTTGCTTAAGCCTTTCAGTCATTATTCTAGTTCTAGTTCCACCTTCATCTGTCCCCTTTCTGGTCTCAGAATGCACGTTCTGTCGGTAAATGCACACAGCCCTTCCCACCTACCTCCAGTACCACAAACTGTACTATTTTAGGTAAGACCCTGGATTAGAGTTTCTTCATCACACACTTTAACACACAGATTCAGCTAAATTTAGATACTCTCCTTCAGGAATCAACTAATAGTATTTGACAAACATAGCCTTGTTAAAAATATTTTAAGAGAGATGTAACCCATTTTTTAGGGAGAAAAAGTCATTATAAAACATAACCTAAGTACCTAGATATAGCATTTTGATAATGCTTACTTTCTGCAGATACCACAGATATTCCAAGAATTGTAGTTGATCTTGAAAGAGTCCCTTATAGTACTGAAACACCTGTTCTGCTGTTAAGAATTTCTCAGATTTTGGCTGTCTCTTCAAGGGTCCAGGTCCTAATAGTGCCAGAACAAGTACGCTTCTGAGGGGTGTCTTATAGTAAGTCATTTCATCTTCATAAATCTTCCTAAACTCGATCAAAATCTTATAGAGATATTTTGCTTCATCCTGATAACCTGCTTTTTAAAGTTGCATGAAATTCCCTGAATATTCAAGTTTTCTGTGCCTTCAAAATTAACATTAAATTTAATAGTAATTTAAAACACAGACATGTCAACAGTATCAGTACTTTTATTTCAATAGAAATGCCTGGGTGGGAAAGAACAAGGTAGGATAAACGAACCCCCTTGATCCTCTCAAAAACAGGACAAGTCAATAAAAGATGGATCTTCCCTTTCCTATCATCTAGATTACCTTGTGGATTTAAGAAGCTAACAACTTGAAATAAAGATATAATTTCCCAAAAGAGAAATCCCCCATAAAACTAGTTACTGATTTCTCCAGGTGAAAATTAGAAATCAAGAGGTAGCAGAAAACATCTAAACAAGTTTAAGAATATCTTTTCAATTACATAGTTACAGTCATGTAAAACAATTATACAACTACAAATTATACAAATCACAATATTTTTAAATCATCATTTATCCTTTTCAATTCTTCTCCTGGTTTTCTCAGTCTTTGCTCATGAAATTTTCATCATCAACTGCCTGCTACTGATTTGCGATATGAAAGCGTGAACTCAGTCAACTCAGTAATGTTACACTTTAAAACAAGTAAAGTATGGAAATGCAGTTAGGGAACGCACACCTAACTCTACTTGTATCCCTGTGTGAAGCTAAGCAATAGCCATCTATTACAACTATGGCATCTTTATATCTGTAGCCCTAGACTCAAAGTGATTTTTAATTCCCTATGGTTGCTCCTCCTCCCTTGCCACAGAAATATTACTTGACTTCATGCATTGTTTGTGGATTTTTGTTAAAGTTTTCATCATTCATATGAAGTATCAGCATCTGAACAGATGTAATTACTATGGCAGTGAAGCTTACTATCACTTTTAACTAATGCTTGATAGATTTTTTTAGCTTTTTTAATGTCTTAAGATTGCTAAACAAGAAAATACAAATAAAAGCTTTCGGTGAGACAGTTTCAATGACTTGCTCAATACATATTCTACCTTAGAGCCAGTAACCTATATATTCTTACTTTATGACTTACAACAACAGCAAAAGGCAAGCAGAGCACCACTGGCAATTAACTTTGGCATCATCAGAGCAGTGTGCCTCCTTCTTTTCTTCCTTTCAGAGTATCTTTGGCATACCTCACATTCCCCACCACCTACTGTCACCTCCCTTTTTAAAGCTGCCTAAATCCTATTTTTGCTTGTACTTCTCACATTCTTATGTGCATATTCTCCACTTTTCCTTTCAAACAGAACACCAAAAGCACTAAATTTTCTTCCATGGCTTAGATTAGTAATTACATATTACACATAATCACTTGTATACTGACACTAGCAACATTAAGTGCTCCATTTTAAGATCTGAAATAAAACCAGTTTTCTTCTTTCAAGCATCAGTCACAACACAGCACTGAATTTTCTTCCAAATACAGTGAAGCCATGGTGAGTCATCAATCCAAAATTAGGATTATTATTTCTCTACAAACATAGATGAGTACATTAATGAGGGCACTTGGAACATTTCCTTTTTCACAGTAGGAACAAGAGGTTTTATACCGATGCCATGATACTGAGGAAAGGAACAGCCTGGAATCTAAAAGAAGTTGTGTTACAGAAAGGCAGTTTCTGTAAATCCTTTCCAAACTAATTTGCTCTCCTTGAGGTCTGACTTCAGATTTTAACTCTGGAACTACACAAAAACCTTACAATAGCAGCTTTTCCTCTAATAAATTATTCTCCATTAAGTCACTGATACATCATGAAAGTATTCGTAAAATAAGTATAGTTACAGCAAATAAAGAACTTCTAATATGTAATAGTTAAGGATTATCATTGAAAAAAAAGGCCACCCACCAAAAAAGCTCCTCTGGAGTTTGAGAAGCACATTTTCACCAAAATAAGAGGACTACAGAAGACATATATAGAACTAAGTAATCAAGATTAAAATGTTTGTTTGTTAATCCTTATGAAGTTAATACAACATCTGAATAAACATGGACAGGCTTATCTTTAGAGATGCTTTGTATATTTTTATTTATGTGGGTTTAGGGTTTTTCTTTGTTTTTTACTAGAAGAATATACTCACCCATTTCTTAGCACTGTGATATTATACAGGAGAAACAGACCCAAAGCAATCAAGCCAAAGTATGCATCAATGAAAGTGTTTCTAAATCACCTGCCTTGAGGGGTGAGAGGTTGCAGAGGAAACCATAACATAGAGCCAAAGAGAAGGAACTCAGAGGTAAGAGCACCAAGTGATATGAATAGTAATTCAGAATTTAACTAGGACACCTAAATCAAGGAAATAACGCAATTTGAGAACAGTAGCACAACAGTGAGCATGTTTGTTCCTAAGTGAAATAAAATCTCCTCACCTATTCAGCAAAAAGAATTTACTACTTTAAATTTATTGTTAGAAAAGGTATTTCACACCTTAAATTTCCAGTACACAATTAGCAGCAGAACAGAGGGTGTTTATAAATAAGTATAAAAGACTTGTTTAGTTTTGGAGACAATCCATCTTCAAATTCCATTTAGAATCTATACCGACCAGCACTTTAACTTATGTTAACAATCTCAAGCTAGAAATTACACAACAGATTTCTAAACAAAATCACAACTAGCTTAAGTTGACCGATATACTAGAGATTTTATCATCGCTAGGTTAGTAGAAAAACCTAAAATACTGAAAACCAGAAACAGGATACCTCAGAGAGACCCTCAACTAATTTAAAAAGAACAAACTAGTTCCAAAAACGGATATGCATTGCACAATGTATTGTGTGTTATTTCAGTTTAAAAGGGATATATGCCAAAGTAAAAATGGGCCAGAAAACGAGATCTGTATTTCAATACTGGTATAAATTAATTATTCATGTTCATACTGATTCTCCTGCATAAGACACCAGATTAAAAGAAATTTGAGAGATATAACGTATGCAACAGGATAACCTAAGTTGCATTCCTGCTACAGGTTGTTACCACTCCCCATGGAGATCAATCTTCTGTTGACTTCTGATATAAAAACACCCAGGGAAGTTTGACAGTTCAAAAGGACAGATCATGGAACATGTCTTCTCCACCTACTTTAAGCAGCCTTGCCCACTGATGTCCTGTTTTGGGAGGAAAGAAGATTTTTTCTGGATTTCTTCACACTTGGGTTTTTAACCGCGCACCTGAAGCCCATGCTGCTCAACAAAGCCACCAGGTGGCAGAATCACATAATGCCCAAGACGCTTTTTCACCATCCCCCAGCAAAGAAGGTTCGGCCCCTAAAAAAAGCTTTGCAATCCAAAGTCAGAAGCACAAAACCATCTGTTTAAAATGAATCTGAGAACTTTTATCACGTTGACATTATCATATGAATCTTTGAACACCAAGTCACAACAGTAGTCACTGTCTTGTTATTCAGGATGAAGAACACACACACCCTGGTGTTTGAGTTCTCATTCTTTATTAAATCACATGGACATCTGTGAGCTTATACTCAGAGATACAGATCAAGCAGAAAAAAAAATAAGTTCTGTATGATGCCATAAATGATGCACTGAGGCAGTGACAGGAATGGCATTTATATATTTATGGTTCCTGCTCATCTTAGAGAAGCTCAAAATTTTCCACAACAACTAAATATTGCCAGCTGCCTCAAATCTGAAAATATGTATCAACAAGCATCAAAGACCTCCAGAATATTTTAAATGCCCTTATCTTGGAGCTTATTTCATTAAAAAATAATACATATATGAGAAACTTATTTTAGGCTTTAGAGAAGAGGCACCTACGAGTTGATGTATTGTCATTAGATCCTTGAAACGCATCAGACTCACAGATTAGTACTGAACAGATACCAGATACTATTTGCCAAAGTGGAGTTATTTACCAGTAAAAGGCAGCTATTATATGGTTTTGGAAAGGTACATACAGCTCTACTTCATGGCCTCAATTCTTGTCATTTCATAGATTCATAGAACCCTCCGGTTGGAAATGACCTCTGAGATCATCGAGTCCAACCACACCCATCATCCACTAAACCATGTCCCTTACAAAATCATCTATCCTTTTTTTGAACACCTCCAGGGATGGTGACTCAACCACCTCCCTGGGCAGCTGTGCCAGTGCCTGATTACCCTTTCAGTAACAAAATTCTTCCTAATATTAAGCCTGAACCTCCCCTGGGGTAATTTATGGCCATTTCCCCTTGTCTTATCACCTGTCACTTGAGAGAAGAGATCAACACTTGCTCTCCCACAGCCCCCTTTCAGGCAGCCACAGACAGTGATGAGGTCTCCCCTCAGTCTCCTCCAAACTAAACAACCCCAGTTCCCTCACCCGCTTCTCGTAGCACTTGTTCTCCAGCCCCTTCACCAGCCTCATCGCCCTTCTCTGGACGCGCTCCAAAACCTCAATGTCCTTCTTGTAGTGAGGGGCCCAGAACTGAACACAGTACCCGAGGTGTGGCCTCACCAGTGCCGAGTACAGGGGCACAATCACCTCCCTGGACCTGCTGGCCACGCTGTTTTGGACACAGGCCAAGATGCCATGGGCCTTCTTGGCCATCTGGGCACACTGCTGGCTCATATTCAGCCGGCTGTCAACCCACACCCCCAAGTCCTTCTCCTCCAGGCAGCTCTCCAGCCAGTCTTCCCCCAGCCTGTAACGCTGCATCGGGTTGTTGTGCCCCAAGTGCAGAACTCTGCATTTGGCCTTGTTAAATCTCATCCCATTGGTCTCAGCCCATCGATCCAGCCTGTCCAGATCTCTTTGCAGCTCCTCCCTTCCTTCAAGCAGATCAACACTGACACCCAGCTTGGTGTCATCTGCAAACTTGCTAAGGGTACACTCAATCCCTTCATCCAGGTCATTAACAAAGATACTGAACAGGACAGGACCCAGCACTGAACCCTGGGGAACAGCACTCATGACTGGTCTCCAACTGGATTTAACTTCATTTACCACCACCCTCTGGGCCTGACCATTCAGCCAGTTTTTCACCCAGCAGAGGGTGTGCCCATCCAGGCCAATGGCAGCCAGTTTCTCAATCAGAATACTGTGAGAAACGGTGTCAAAGGCTTTATTAGTTTACTAGTTTGACTAGTTATTAATATTACCCATAATTACCTATAATAATACATATTACCTATATATTAGTGGTTCTATTTAAATCTAATCATAACTAGATCCAGTGCTGCCATATATTAACAGTGCAGAATTAATAGTATATCACATATCACTATCTGCTTTTGTTCCCTTCTTTCCAGTATGCAATGCATGGATAGAGAAGGTAAGCAATGCACCCTTGAAGTTCAAACAGCCTATCCAGATGCCAGCTGGATTGCTCAATGTCATATAATAACTATTCTGACAGACAGAAGGGATGTGACAAAGGATAGAATTACTGATCACAAAAGAAAGGTATATACACTGCAGTTTCTCCAATATTTGAACACCATAAGTATCCAATTCTAATAGCGTAAGGAGTAAATAATCAAGCCCTTTCCGCTGCAAATAGAAAAAAACATTCTACTACTCCATAACTAGGTTCCTGTGACTGCTTAAGAGCTATCAAGAAAGGCTATAATGTTTTTACAAGCTTTTGAAACTCTTCACAGAAGGCAGACAGAAAAAATAAATCTTTCAGTGTCAATTCACACCACCTTTCTAAAACAGCAGCATTGTTTGTTCTTAAATGGAATCTCAGTAAGTACTATTTTTCTTCAATATCTGATGAATAAAAAGTTCTCCAGCCTCATTACAAGGAACAAAGAATGCCACCATCATTCCAACACTTCCCAGGAAGCATACTGAGTTCCAACACACAGTTAATCCTTCACTTCAACTGTTTTTGACAATCTATTCATCTGCTAATGTTGGAAACTGCTGCTAAGGTTTCCATCTATTTCCATCTACTACCAAACTGTAGTATCTCCTAAAGACACCCGTTTCAGAGCACCTGAAAGTCAGACAGCATGGAAAGACAACTGTTTGCTTTGAAGAACAAGAGAAATTACTTTACGAGAGAGCAAAGCTAAAGACACACAGGTTGCCCTAGTCACCAAGGATTCCCTCTGGATAAATCACCCTTTCCCTGCCCCTTCCCTCCGCCTCACCCTGTCACAACTAACAGCCCACAGCACTGTCCAGTGTTCTCAGAAAGGTGAAAAATAACTGAGTCAACAGCAGCTGCAAGTGAATTGACAAAATTAATATCCTGCTTTGGAATTTTGGAGCATCAGAGGAGCAAAAGCACATGTTATGAAATATAGATTAAGATAATCCACGAATTGAGAAAGTATGAAGAAAAATCTAGTCACACTGAAGTAGATCATCTGGATCTACTATTAAAGAGGATGAGTAAAATTGATTTTGCTTCTTAAATGAATGACTGAATTTTACTATCAGTTTGAGAGGCTCCAAAGAGAAAGAATATTTCTTTGAATATCAGTTCCCTCCAGAAAAGATTGATAAAGCAATAACTAGAGTTATATTTGAAATGAATTCTTTAAGTATTTCATGAATTCCAGAGCCTCCAAATAATATAACACTTCCCACCTTTAGCTAGGGTCTCTCATTTTGTCAGAATGTGTCTATCAACAGATATTTCATTTTAGCCTAGAAACACCTCTAGCAATTCTCAGCCCAGTTTCTACTCTTTCTTGCTGAATTCCCAGAGAAGCAGACATAAGACCAAATTTACCCAACAAAACAAAAACCAAAACCACCTCAATTTGCATTGCCACCAAAAGGCTCAAAGTAAGGAAATAAAAGGTGTCTTTGTTTCCTTCTCATCTGCTCTCACAGGGGAGGGCACCCATTAATAAAAATAAACTATAGCTGTGATTTAACTTGTCTTACAGGAACAGAATGAACCCAGTAAGATTTACAGAAGCTGCAGCGTGCTACTGCTAGGTTTTGGCACATTCAGTTGTACCTTGTAGACGTAAAAAAAAGAAGTGTTAGAATAATTCCCCAAGAGATTTGCAGCTTTCTGAAAGTTCCCTTCTTTGAATTTGAGTATTTGTTTTGCCTCTTTGAACACCAGAAGAAGGGGTAAAGAAATGACATATTGTGGAAAGACTATACATTAAGAAAAAAAGTCCAAATTTCTCCAGTCAAACAATACACAACATATGAAATGTATATCACAAAAGAAAATTTTCCAAGGAGACTAAGGAAGCTGGCTACTGTAAAACAAATCTCAGCATTTGGACAAAAGCAACTAAAACAAAACCAATCAAACAAAAAACCTCAAACCCATAAAAATCAACCACCACCACCAAACCCTTAAACGCAGTCAAACAAAACTCAAACTAATTCAATCTATCAACATAGCCAAGACCCGTAAACATTTTAAGTCGGGAGGATCTGCAAGATGTTCACCATATCCATAGCTGAATCTCTTCCACAGCTACATTAACTGTAGAATTAGGTGGAATATTATCTTATAGGACAACTCACTTCTTTACTACCTCGACATACTTAAGTTACAACCTACAGAATCTTTGTATTTATATGACAGAGTCCAATAAGAAGGCTACATAGATGGTAGTTATTAAAAGTACTCTGTATAGTTAGAAAGCTCTTACTTGGGTTTAAAGAGGCCAAACTAATAGTTAAATAATACATTTTCATCATAAATGAAAAAAAAACAAGACAAAAGTTGTTAAACGTGGCACCTGCAGTCATACAGGACTCAGTAACAGATATAGCCTAAATAATCTGAGGGTCAACTATGCTCTCCAAATCCACATTCTTAAGAAAAAAAAAAGCTGTTCAGCAAACATAACTCGTTTACTAACAGTCTACTACACTCTCAAATATTGCCATTTAAAATGAGCAAACAAACAAATGAAAAAACAGCCAGCCAAAAAAACCCAAGACAGTTCTTCCTTATGATTCCAGTCATATTCTTAGTGGGTTCCATATAAAGTTTACAGGAATAAGAACAAAAAAGCAAGATTCATAGCTGAGTATTTGTACAAGTAACCTGAAGGTGGGTGGTGAAGGCGTGGAAATCACCCCTGAAAGGTTTGCATTTATAAAAAAGGGATATTTTTTGTTTGGTTTTAAGTTTCTGATGTCAAGGTAAACGTCTGTTTATTCTGTATTGTTCTTTCTACTAAACAATTATTCCACAGGTACTTGGAATACAAACAACTGTGCTGCATCTAGGTTGCATCCCTAAGAAGAAAGAAAATTTTAAGGACATAATTCCCTCCATGAGAATGAAATGCAATCATTTGTTTCTACAGAATTTTTCTGGGATAACACTCACTAGAAATTTAAACACACAAAGAAATCATCTGGATATTAAGGAATTATTCAGAAATCCATTTTAAAAAAGGCTTTTAAAACTATGTGGAGCAAGCAGGATTTGGGTTTGGTTTTTTTCCTGACTTTATCCCTTAAGGGCCACGAATGGAGAAAAACTCAGGTTTAAACCTCATCCAAAATACAAAAAAACCCCTAAAATAAGTGGAGGGGAGTCTACGTCTGAGCACAAACCCAGGAAGTGTAAAATGTCTTTTTCCCCTTATACTGGGGCACATTTTTGGGCAAATGTCCATGGATGAGTATTACTGACAGCAATGAATTCTCCATGAATATTAAGGGGGCTGTAATCAGCTGATGAGGACTCATGAAGGAGCCATGAACAGAAACCTTTAGGAGATGGTAATGCTATCCTAAAGAACATTACCACGTTGAGGTGCAGAACTGCTGAGAAGTATTTTGTCTGGGGAGCATTTCTGAGGCGCTTACCTCCTTTGAAGTGTCTTGGCGTCAGGATGAATGCTAGCTGTCCTCGGGCTGCCATCCCTTTGAGGGGAGGGAGATACAGATGAGCCCAAAGGTTCTCTTCTAAACACAAGTCCTTACTGCAAGCTGGCCAAAAGGTCCCTGCAATCAAAGAAATCATTGTGGTTTTGCATGTGGCGCATTTATGTCCTTTAATCAAGGTTTGTCAGCCATCTAACATGTTCAACCACAAAGGAAAAAAAAAACCAAAAATGCATCTGCTGGGTAGCCAATGCAGAACAGAGACTAAGAAAAGTGAAGAATACTTCATTCCAGTTTGGGCACTATTAACTCCATGAAAAACACAGGCAACATGATTTTTCAGACTAAGCAGAACCACCTCAGTACACAGTATTTTACGCATGTATACATGTATAAAAAAAGCTATTTGCCTTTGGAATCATTTTCCAACACTCTGAAATTCCTGCCTTCTTCAGATCACAAGAGAAAACATCATATTTTCATTTCTAGATATACATACTGGTCAAAATATGCCATAATCTAATGCTGCAGTCACTCTTGAACAATTACCTCTTGCAGTTGCCACTGCAGTATACAATTAATCCTTCAATGCATTCTTTTTGCCATAAGCTGGTTGTAACAGATCTCATAGAGCTACTTGCTAAGAAAAAAAACAATGAAAGTTCTGTCACAATACTGATAAAAGATTCCTTCTTCAGAACATTTAGCAGACTTTTCTGTTTGCATGCCAACATGCTAGAGCCACAAGCTCCATGCTCTCCTTAGCCTAAGTCGTCTCTAACAGTGTCCATATTCACAGCCCCTTTGGCACATTTCCTGGGCACATGCCCTTCCACCATAGAAATGAATCTTTATAGCCCAGCTGTCACAAGCCTAGGCATGTCGTATTGAGCACATGGTTTCCCAGAGCTTCAGACTAACAGGCAATCTTGGTTTAGAACTCTTCTACCAAAGTATATGACAGTAGAAGGAAACAAACACATATTTCTTGTATTGGCTGCAAAATTGGCTCCTAGCTAGTAAACATGAGTCCACATTCTTCTTCTTCCCACCTGCCTACAGTCATTTTTCCCTTTTCTTGCTTCAAACAAAGTCATGGGAGAGTGAAAACTGTTAAATTAAATATTCAATTTCAATTTGTTTTCAATTGAAATGGCAAATATTCTAGAGTTTCATGACAACACCAGATGAATAGACTGGCAGCTACCTGATAGTGCCTAGTAGGGCTGACAACAGTCATCTCCTCCTTCCCTGACCACCAGGAAAATAACTTCATAACCATGCCTATCAAGTCATTACCTTATGGAAGAAAAAACCTAACTGCAATCCGTTGCAGATCTTTTCACAGGAAGTCCATTTAAAGAGGCTTACGAAGATTAACGAGTGACTTACATGGCTCTATGACAATCCCAACATTTTGTCTATTCACCTCTTACAATAGTCACCAAGAAGGCAACAAACACAAAAGCATAACCTATAATCAAAGTGCCATATAGAACTGAATTTTACTAAGAGATACATCCAATGGTTATTAACAGTATAAAGTCCCAAAATGGGAAACTGGAAGCAAAAGTAAATCAATATTAGTTTATGAAATTCATTCACCCACATAAATTGCATTACAACAAAAGCAGAACTAATGAACATTGCATCGAACAAATACTGAGATTAACAGGGTTTTTTTTCAACGAATGTCACCCTACTCGTACCTGCGTATGTTAAACCTATTTCACTGGAGTAGCTGACACCACTAATTTTATAAATTACCCCCCTCTCCAAACCAGAAACAAACTTCCAGCAGAAAATATGAGGCACAAGAACCCCTTCACCTCCACTGTCCAGAAAAAAACTGCTCTAATGCTTATGTCTCTTCCTGTTTACCTATTCAATCAAAATAAATTCAAAATTAAAGGTAAAACTCAAATTTACTTCTTCGTATGGACATCAATCCAACCATCAGTTTAATCCTTTCTTCACCACTTGTGTGCAGAGAACTTCCAAGACCCTTTGCATCACTCCTCTGCAGCCCGTAAATCTTCACTCCTCCTTTCACCTCTCTTCACATTGATATTAAATTCACACCTTCCTTTACAGAATACACACAGGCCAATTCTTCTTCAAAACACTTACTACTAATGAAGTTGTATGTAGCCCAGAAACTTCAACTTAGACTTCTGCCAAGCTCATCAGTCCAGTCTCTGCAAAACACATAATCTTTCTGCAAACTGCTTATTATTGTCCATTTTTCCTCTAATTATTGCTAAAAACACCTTCTATTTACATCCATCATCTCCATTCTGCCTTTCTCCCTATGTTTTTGTTTCCTTCTTACAAATTGCTGTTTCAAGGAACTGTTGAAGAATGCAGAGAAGGAGAAAGCCTCAGTATCTCCAAATGATGCTTTTTATACTACCTGTTATGCAACAGCTTACAAATTTAGTAGTGTAATGAAAAAAACTAGACAGAAAGAACCTTAAGAATTTGATTGAAAACACTGGGTCCTGAATACAAGAACTGTGAGGTTTTAGCACTAATATAGTCCATAACCTATTCAACATAGAACTTTCCTTTTGAAGTTCAGTATTTTTGAGTCTAACCAAACTTTTCAAAAAAAGTTTCTGAAAGTTCTACATTCAAGCATTTTAATGTGCTTATTAATACGCTCTGTAACATGCCATAAGATATTAGTCCCTTATGTGTAAAGAATATGTGCCATTGGTCACATTCTGCATGAAATGCCTTATGCAAGGAATCCTGTTGGTGCAACAAGATGGAGAATCAGCCTATGGAACTACTCCACCTAAACCTCGGCAAAAACACACGCACACACATGCTTTTTTCAGCATTACTGTTGACTGATTGAAGAAGTTTCATAAACAATGATTTTGCTATGTGGTTCCATAACTCTTTAGACTAATCTGAACCAGTGTACAATCCCCCTGTAATCCTTCAAAAAGGAAGGAAAAAGCCCCTGTATTTAGTCCCCTGCCTGCCCAGTGAGCCAAATCACTTAACTGAATGTTTAAGTAGCCCCTGCTGCTAGGCTGAGGAAATAGCCAGTTGCAAGGCAGAGCTGCACTCCCTTTTCAGCAGCGGAAAAAAACCTGCACCTGACTGCTGCACTGATACTCTCTGTTCAGATATCTCACAGGCCCACAGCAATAACTGTAGCAGGTAACACACAAGATAAAGAAGGACATGTGGCATAAACAGTATTGCATACTGTTAAAAAGTAATGCTATGTCATCCTGGTCTGTACGGCCAAACCAAACACAAGGCTTCACATTACAGCTAATCCAGAAGCAAGCTGTTACCAAAAACGGTGGTTCTTCTCTCTCCCTCTACCTTCCAATTTTGGGGCCACCCTATGTCACCATTATTTATATTTTTTGCATCAGACTTTGCAATTTTGAAGCCACAGGTTTCAACTGGCTAATCAGTCATGGTTTGGGGTTTGCTCTTTTCAAGAGCCAAGTCATTTATGGATGGGGCAGGTGAAGGCGTTGGTGAACCAAGTCATTCTGCAGTCAACAGATCCAATACAAGTAAAATGGCAGGAACATGAAAAGCAGGATGGGTTGCTGGCTATTTCATCAGCAGCTACGTGTTGGATCTGCCTAAAGGCAGCTAAAGAAGCTAAATGATGCATGGAGTGTTTCATACCCTACAGAGGCCAACAGTGAAACCAGTACACAGGGAGCTTTCAAGGCCATCACAACAAGCACAAACATATTACTTCCAAGAAATTATATGTTACACTGAGCTTTATGAATTTTGACTTAAAACAAGATCAGAACAACATGACACAGTTAAGTACCTAAACGTTGTGTAACACGAAATATAGTTCTTATGAACTCTCAGGTTTTTTTGAGATATAGTAATGATGCTTCCCAATCTTAATCCACTCATACAGTAAGACCAACAGTGTAGAGCTGATTACACCAATAAACAGGAAAATTCTTGAAGTAACCATTATTACTACGTAGGTTTTTCCCCAGATTCAGAAAAATAGGACTATCTGATACAGCTTCCAGAAAGTGATAATAACCCCTTGGACTGCTAGAGGAAAGTAGTGGAATAAAAAGTTTCTAAATTCACATTCCGAACAGTATCTTTGAATAAAAACAACACAAACGAGGAACTGCTTTCTCATTAAAGAGCACAGCAAATAGCTACATGGAAAGACATAAATTCGAAGGACTCTGAGCAACAAAGGTTCCAAGTTGCAAGGTTCTGAAACAAGAAGGGTACAAACTATTTTAAATATGAAAACAGCCTCATAGCAAAACCACTTGTGCTAGAGATAAGAGTCCAGGGGTTCTTTCACATCATTGTGCCTTTGCCTTATTCATGGCTCTTAACAGCTGTATCAATGGAAGCTTTCAATTTGTTCTTTAAATCAGCAGACCAACCACATGTGAAAGCACTGCAGAACCATGACAGAAATTCTTGCTGCCTCTCTCCGGGCTGTCCGGCCAGATGTCAGTTTCACATTCACCGGGACAAAGGAAGGCAACACCTATTCAGCTCCTCTGGAGGCTGGAGCTGCCCCGTGAGAACACAGGGGTAACCAATCACACCAGAAGAGCAGTAAGCACACTGGAACAGTGACTGATGCACAGAAGCAGTGCCTTGATTTCTTTTCCTAACGGTGCAGCAATAAGGAAGAATTTGCAGCTCCAGCATCCCTCTCATTTCAACTGCAGGAATTCCTACAGGATAAGACAATTTCATCTGGCTTTGGTCAAGAGAACAGAGAAGACACTCTGTTGCCTCAGCCCCTCACAAAATGCAATCATGACAACACTGCTGCAATTGTAGCAGGCAAAATGAGACACATTTTTTTTTCATTTCAGTGTGCCTAACCCCCATCCAAAGTTCAAGTGCCTGTGGTTTGCAAAAGTCAAGTCTAAAACAAGCACTAGCTGCTTCCGTGGAGCTGGGCACGCAACACAAAGGATGGAGCATCAAGAAACTACTGACATATTTCAGTTGTCCCTGTGCTGAGGTAGCAGTCCCTGTTGCAATGGATTCTACAGTCCTAACATTAAACAGGAAATCCCCAGCCTCACAAGCAAGATGTAACCTGCCACAGGATGTCTGCTGCATCAAATGAGGAAAGAATGCATCAAGTTCTTTAACTTCTGGCAGACTAATAGTATACATTTAAAGTAGCATCTGTTCAGAGATGCTCATAAACGTTACAGTAAACTAGTCAAAGTTGTAAAACAAAAGGATGTCAACTTAAAACTCATTAAAGTCACATATAGACACCCACGTTCAAAGGTATATTACCTAGATGCTATGCCGAGAATAATCAACATATCCACATTAATGTCCTTGAGCTTCCCAAGTCGTGAAAGCTCAAGCTTCTTTAAATTCAGCAAATATTGATTTATAAAGTAAATGCAAGTGGCTAGAATCCACCTCATATAAACTTTTCCAATATTTAAGCTATCTTCCCACTAAAAAAGAGGGTGTGATTACCAGATGAAATTTGCTTACTTTGCCCACTAAGCAATTACATCTTGTCATATTTTGGAGTAACAGATTAGAAAGCACCAAACTATCAGCACTTAAACATGGAAAAGTTTTCATATATACAGAGAGTCACTTCCAAACCTTCTCTTGGATAAAAAAATCAAGACTGAACTCCAGTCTTTCTCTGGAACACAGGCTTTCCAAAACTCAAACTGTTCCTGAAGCTCCTTAGTGAATGCCTTACAGTTTTCCAGCCACACTGTGAATTGGCCATATTATTCCGAGAATAACCTCACTGATGCCACCAAATGTACACCAAAGCCCTAGCCAATACAAGATTTAATTTGGTTCAGCCACAGCACGACTTACCAACCTCATGTTCATCTGATTACCTAAAATAACCTACCCACTACTTTCAGAATCTCTGCTTTCCAAAAATAAATCTTTATTTCTAGACTTCATTTGCCTGAACATGTTGTTCTACAGACCTCAGTTAATTAAACTTCTCAGAAGTGGCATGGTTTTTTTCATTACTGTACATTGTGTCATTCATAAAATTTAACCAAAAGCTATTTTCTGTTTTCTTGCAGTCTAGATAAACACCAGCTTGATTTATAACAGTACATATACTATATCGTAGACATGAAATAAAAACCCATATAGGTATAAAGATTACATTTAAAACTATAAGCATCTATCCTTTATGAACCTTACCAGCATCAGCTCTTCTTATAAACCTTTTTTTTTTAAAAAAAAAACCAAACCTTAAAATACTTCTACAGAATAGGAAGTTTTCCATGTAAAAGAAGGGAGAAAACAAACCAGAAGTATGATTCTCCTTGGGTCAAGAAGCTTAACCAGTTCAAATGAGGGTATCTCAAAAAGTACAAAGCGTGCTAGAAAAATACATCTGAAGGATGAAGAAATGCTTAGAGACAGTAATATTACTTTAGAATACATAGTACAAAACTAGCTCAATACCAGTTGAATATCACATGTACCTAGTTACACTGGATGTTGAAACCAGTTGGAGATCATTTGCTCTACCATTATATTCACATGTATAAAAGTCTAAGACAGCAAATTTAAAGACTTCTTAATGTATACATAGATATATAACATTGATCTCAGCTTTTGTCCATACACATATAACAACCTCAGCTTTGAGACTGATATATATGCCAAAAAAACCAAGAAACTTTAATGTTCAACCATTTAAAGTCAAATTAACGTCCTCATATATTTCTAAATAATAACCCAAGATCAAAGAAATATGAAAATGTTACTAAGTTGTAACAAAGCAGTAATTAAAGAACTGAAGAAACATTATCAGAGAGGCATCTAAATCTTGGAAATAAAACAGATTCCAAACAACTTTCCCTAAAAAGGACAAGAGAAACAACTTCAGAACCAAATCTAACTAAGCTCTTGAAAAATCGATAAAGCAGAGTTGGACGCAAAAAGCAGAGATTACAAACTCCTAGACAGAAAACTTTTAGAATAAACAGCATAGCAGTACCTTCAAAAACTTACAGCATGGTAAAACTCAGAAGAGACAGCAAACAACTTCAAATAATTTTGTAAGAAAAATATGAAAAATAAATCTAACAAGAAACACAAGGAACCCTTACCTCATTACAAGGAGGCAGCAGATGCTATTACCTACAATCTAAAGCAGTAAATAGACCCAGAGAAGCTTCATGAATTAATTTTACAAGGATCTAAAAAGAACTACAATTCTTCTACCTATGGAGCATTTAATCAGTTAATAGATGGAACAGATGAACGTTTCATTTGGAAGACAGCAAGGATAAATATGGTTCCCAGAGCAGAGAGCTAACAGAGTTGCCATTTATTTTGCTAAGCCTGCTTCATTAAGGAGCATCAATACAGGTTTTTAACACACTATGGCAGATAAGGAATGGGAATCCCTCTAAATATATGCATCCATATAAACCATGTCCCTGCAATATACTTTAAGAATAACATTCTATAGTTACTATCTCCTACAGTGGACAAAAGCCCTTTGTCAAAAAAGAATGGGAACATGAAGATACATCGTATTTTAAAAAGTGGTAGATCTTCGGATTTCAGACAAAAAGATGTTTCCCAAATTCATTTCTATTCAGGATGACAACCTAAACTGATACTTGCTTCTCTACTGCTTACTGCTCTGTTTGAATGAACTCTGACCACAGCAGTTATACACAAACCTCCAACAACAAACATAAAGAACAAAGCCTAGAGAGAATGGAAGACTTGCTCTATGCAAGCAATAAAGTGCTTTTTGTTTAAGACTCACTGTGCTAAAAGCAGTAATACCTTGTATGAACAGATATGGCTTAGTCTCTGGATATGAAAAAAAATTGCTACAAAGCAAACATTTCTGAAAAGATGAAGTTGTGATATGAACAAATTTTAGAGTAAGAAAATCTAACAAGGCATTTGAGTATACCACCCTACTCTAAAAAGTAGTTAAAAATTAATACATATTTTTAATGCAAATTTCTAGGACAAAGTAACTGCCATTATTTCATTAATAATACTCATTTTAAGTTGTACTACCATGCAGATCATGCAGTAGACACCAAGCACTGGACAAGCTATTCTCACAAACATCACCTGAAGTCAGTAAGAGGTCTCAGGCAAGCACAGCAGTATTCTATAAGCCCTCTAAATTTTCAAGCAATAGGTCTCCCAGCACACTGGTATGTATAATTATGTAGCTTAATTGAAGCAGGCATGGAAACACAGAGAATTAAGAACAATACAAGGATTTGTGAAAGACAGACGATTCAAATGTTTAAAAAAAAAAAACAACTCCAAAACATTCTGGCTACCTAGAAAATCTTCAAAAATATAAAAGGCTTCATTGCAATGCCCACCAACCACCTTTGCTGAAAATACAGAACGCCTCTTAAAACCTGTCAAATATTTAAAGGGTGTCAGAACGATTATTCTGCAATTACATAAACCTGTTCTAGAAATGGACATGCAATATTAACCATCACGTCTGCAGTGTCCCAAAGGGGATAGAAATTTTTCTTTTCGGGTATCTTGACATTTTCTATATCAAAATAAATAACACAAAGTTCTCATAAAACATACTTATTCCAACTTAACAACTGACATGAGAGTACTTAGGAAAAAGGTTACTACATAATAAGACACCTCTTCAGCTCACAAAAAGATATGCAAGAAACCTATAGAAACAAAGACTGATCTAGAGCGAGAAGGTAAAAAAAATGAGAGACTGCAATTGTTATTAGAATTGCTGTTTGTCTGCCAAAAGTAATCTACAGAAAATCAATTTATGAGTTCTCTATAAACAGTACCTCTTTCCACCCAGGATCCAACAGACACATGGTCAGCACACATCACGCTGCACTGGCTTTAGAAAATAATCACTGCAGTGGCTGGCAATATAACCTAAGATCCTATCATTTTCCTACTTGCTTACTTCAAAGTTATTAATTGTGTGAGAAAACACCAATACATTTTTTTTAATTAGAGCTAAATTGTTAAATCATGGAAGAAATAATGTCTCCTAATCACTCAAGATGTGGAAAATGTGTTGAACATTCTCAGTGATGGATTATCACATTGTCAGAAACAGAGTTAAAACTACATATGGCAGCCCTGGTTTGCAAATACAACAAAGATGTGTAGCAAATAAACCTAGATTCTTAGCCAAGAATATTAACCAATTAATTTAAACATGAATATGGTCCTCTTAAGTGTGTGTGCATGTATATATATGTGATGGTACATTATTACTATCCAATAACAAGACCTGATCCTCACTTTAGAAACCTAATAGAACAGCAAATTGTTTCCTTTGCAAAGATTGTGTCACTTCAGCATCACTTTATAACCCCCACACACTGACTTTTAACTGCATAAAGAAATGAGTTTTTTGAAGACCAGAAGTTCTGCACTACCAACTGTCTTGCAAGACAACACATATTCACAAAGAACTGAAGCAATGCACAAACGTGACTAGCTGTCTGTTTTACCAGCTGTAGAAAGAGCTACACTTTCGTCCAAAAGTAACCAAGTCACAGATGCATACTGTTAGTGCAGAACCTTAGAAAACCGACACAAGTTGGTAAATCCACAGGCTACTGCATTTGACAGAAGCGATGCAGAAAGTACAAGTTATTTTCAGGAGGTTCCGCTCACAACAATAAGCATAAATATCACTAATGACACATCCAGCCAAATCTATTTAGTCTCCTCTCTCCTTCAATTAGGAAAAGCAGTAGTTGCCATACTACATTCACAAACTGTTGACATTCACTCAGGTCAAATTTGGACATTGAATTATCTCAGCCACATTGCTATTATACATTTTAAAACCTATTAAGTGGCATTCCCATAAACTTCTATTTTTCTTGTATTCTATTTCATGTATCCTATAAGATCTTCCTGCTCCTCCTCCAAAACAAACAGATTTGAAGCAGCGACACAGTCCAGGAGAAATACCACTTCTGCCTTTTTGCCATACTTAAGTACCAAATCTAGACTGAGAGATTTCAGAAGTAGTAATAAAAGCCATAATGAAAAATTATCCAGTTTACTGTGTGCAACTATGTGCCTTCTGATGCTTCCAAGATCGAGACTAAACATAACTTCTAAGTCCAGTACTGGTGACAGGTTATCAGGGCTGAAACCGTTCATAAGGCTTTCAGTGATAAGATGACCAAGCAAACTGGTTCAGAGCGCAAGGGAGAAAGGAAAATCTGTTTATCCCTTCAGTAATGTATCTCATGGATTCAGAAAACATCCTTTTTCCCTTGGAAACTAACTGGTAACCTCAGAAATCCAGAGACAAAACAGGGTCCCCCCTTCAGAATCCTCATGTCTCTGCTGATAAACAGAACGCTTCCACAAGAGCAAAAGCAGACTGAAAGTTAAAGTCTTTTCTGCCTCCTTGTAACTTCAAACCCTGCCAAGAGAACAATTTCTTATCTAGATTGCCATCTCACTGTCAGAAAAGAGCTATCCAGATGGAGACAAAGTCTGACCAAAGAAACAAAGTAATACTAAAAGCTTCTAGATATTTTCACTGCCTTCTAGAGGTAATAAATCACTAAATCCATCCAATTATATATTAAAAAAAAGCCTAAAACCACCTCTATACGCATACTTAAAACTGAATTCTGAGATTAATTAATACAGCAGGGACAGGAAAGCAAACAGATTCAGAAGGCAGTTAATGGAACCGCCTTCCATTAGCTTCACTTATGGCTAATGTGCTGTTTGCTCACATGCAAATAAATTAACTTTTAGATTTTAATTTTTAAACCACTCAGATCAAGGCTAGGTTCAGCCTCCTTTGAAAAGCAACCTAAGCTTTGCTACTAATCAAACTGTGACAAAAGCTTTCAAGCTTCGAAAAAAAACGATACTACATTGTTTTTAATGTTTCGACAATTCAAATGCACACTTAGGTTATATTTTCTAAATTTAAACAACAATTAAAGTTACATTCTCCTAAAAGCAAGAGAATCTAAACATATCTCTTAGAGCTTAACAAATTGATGTTATTTAATTTCTTTTTATATAGAAAGAGAAGTGCATTTTTTTCTATTAAGTTCTTCCACTTCAAAAAACATAGTAATTCATATTTTTGTCCTTTTAACTCTAAAGAAAGCATAACTTTCTTCAATTTAGGTCTGACTGAAACCTTGCCAAAGAAAACAGGCACAATTGGATAACTTGAAAATAATTACTTATAAAATCAAATCACCATCATCTCTGAGTCATCTTACCTTTAAATAGGATCCATAATATTTAGTTACATATGGACTGTCACACTGACTCAGCACTGTGATTTCTTGTTGGATGTCTTCTATTTCATCTTCTGCTTCTTCTAGGTCAATAATTTTTATAGCAACCACTTTCTGAGTCCGATTGTCAATTCCTTTAAAAACTTCACCAAAAGAGCCCTTACCAATTTTCTCCAGTTTTGTAAACAGTTCTTCTGGATCAGCCTTCAGAGTCTGTTAAAAATAAGAGAAAAGTTACTCACAATTTGTAACCTTAAAATGAAACATGGTATTTTTAAAGGCAAACACTTCAGTTCATGCAGCTATTCTCTATCTCCATAATTAATGTGTTCTTCCTCCATGCCTATATGCACACACTGCAATATTTACGTGTCTCCATATATAAAGTACAAATTTAACATGTCCCTGTGACAAGGTTTCATGCTACCTGGCATTGGAAAACGCTGCTACTTCATTTTCTTTTTCTTTGCCAATAAACTGTATCCAGGCACCTAGAATGAAAGATCCTTACAAAGACTTGGTTTCTATTAAAACCAAAATAGATCAAATACCACTACCAATGAAAATGAACCTTTTCTCCACCCCTTTTTTCTCAAAATTGGTTCCTTCACAGAATCCAGGATCCTACTCTCTTGAATTTTTAATATACCTCTTCCTCTTCCCCTTCCCATTCTTTAGTGCACAGACTACTACATCCTCTTGTTTGATGTGGCAAGCAATCCTCTTCAATGTTCTCCTACTAAGGAACACCTGAATGAACTTTCATGCTTCCCCCTCATCCCTGACTCCAAGAATTTCTGGAGCAATTTTTATTTTACTTTTTCTTCTTCTCTTAGTTGAGTAAATTCGTTCACTTCTGAAAAACATCCCGTTCCCAGCTACTTTTATTTGAACAGTCACATGAAAAATACGAGTGCTCACCTAGACCCACAAATATGAGACTTAGGTGGACCACTTTGGTATATTGTTTTTTCTCCACTGTCAAGCATTTAGCTAGCTACTGCTGCTTTTAGACTTCTCACATTCAGTGCACGGATGGTAAATTCCATTGCATACCTTCGTAATCTAACAAGAGGAAGCTTTTATAGCTAACAAAAATACAGATAAATTACAATTAAACTGCAAAAGTCATGGGTAGAGGAAACTGTCATGAAAGGAAGAAAAATAGGGTAGGATTATTTAGAATCTTTCCCTTAAGAAATAAAACAAACATTACAAAAGACCTGTTATTGTTCTTAAAAGGATGAGGTACATGATAACTAAGTAAAAATACATTGTCAATACAGGAAAAGGCTCATACAAGAAAAAAAATCAGTAATGCCTAAATAAGCATAAAGCCACACAGTTTGTACTAAGCCAGACTTTCTAGAAGCATAAAGAGGGGAATAAAAATTTGTAAGTTACCACTGACAAGCATTGAGCCAACATTTTCTCTTTAACAATTAAATTTAGCTTATACAGCACCTCCCACCTATACTTCTGTCTATTTCTGCTCTCATATCTCAAAGGTTATGTAATTAACCCATGCAGCCCTGAAAGGAAGACAATCCAGTATCTTGTAGTATGTACAAAGGTATCCGAATTTCAGAGGCGAATTACGTGTTTTGAGGACCAGGTAGCTCTGACTGACTGAGCCCAGAGATAAACCCACTCAGTTCTTCAAGCAGTGTGTTTGTGGAGCAATTTGGATTCTGTCATCATGTGGCACAAATCGGAAGTACACTACCACTTCTCATGGTTTAAAAGAAGCCTCAAGACATCACGGTTTTCAGATAACTGTTCCAGGAATAGATCACTGGTGAGATCAGTCCTAAGAAAAAACACTCTTCTAAGTATACTGCAAAGCTTCACCAGCCCCAAGAAATTCCCTCCCTTTAACTTCTTTTTGATCCATTTTTCTATCCAGTCTGTTTCAGGAAACAAACAGAAAGACACGGGGTTTTATCACTCTTTTGTCATTAAAAGGAATACAGTAAGAGATCCAAGTCCCCTCCAGCAAAAGGAACTTTTCCTCTTCAAATTTCAATGCAATGAGAATTACACACTATCATGTACAATTAAATACTACTTACATAGTGTGTTAATTTATCTCCTACTTAGAAATCAGACCAGGGCACTTCATGTTTTCCAGCAAGTGCAGTTATCCTTTAGCTACACAGTAGCCCCTACCAAGGTTTCCAGGGACATCATTTATAGGAGGTCACAAAAGACATCAGATTGTGCTGTAGCAGTTCTCTTCATGCCTCACAGAATGCTCTTTTGTTAACATTCAAAAATCTTCTCTGAGAATTCTTCAAGAATAAAAATAACCTTTACACTTGCATCATATATTTTCCCTTGTGGAAGACAATTATCAGTCTATGCTTTCACAGATACTGTGTTAGAACATGAGATGACAGGCTGCAGAGAGCTGTGCACGCCTAATCCATCCACACAAGCCTCCTAGTTCCATTCACTAGCCACAGGAATCTAAGCATTACATCATTGCAAAGGCATTTGGGTAAGCCACAAACTAATCTCAGTCGTAGCTGCCTAAAAAAATTCTGTGTTTCACCTCCAGGGACAAAAAAGACAGCACCGCTCAAAGTCACGCTCTACTGCAGTTATTCATACAGAGGAAAATTCCAGGAGTACAAGCTATTTGAGAGACGTTGGCCGTACGTTTTCGCCTCCCATTCTCCCATTTCCCCCTCAACCCCTCACGCATCTATATACTAAAGCCCATTACTTCACAACAACACAATCTCCAGAGACTTGGAGGACTCTCACAGCTTCATTTTTACAATGTAAAGCACTTGGGATTATGGTACCAGGCTGAAACAGCTTTATGAACAAGTGCAGAAGAATATTTTCCCAGTCATTTTGTGTTAATAATTACAGAAAAGCAAGGACAATACATGTTCCTCGAAGTCCCAAGAAGGAGGGAAGATTTGTTCCTGGTTGAATTTTTTACAATCAAAATTTTGCAGCCGTTTTGAAAAATTAATTGTGCAATAATAGCTGATAGTAATATAATTAAATGTATTAATAATAGTTCTTTTTCCAAATTCCTTGGGAAATTATTAGTTATAAAAAAACTTTTACTTCCCAAATCAGAACTCCTTCCAATTCATTTCTCATTCTTAAAAATTAAAAATTGTCATTTTTTAACTTTGTTCTGAGCAGCAGGAGGAGTTGGTAGTAGCTTAAAAAAAAAGCTTTCTTGCTCTGTGAGAAGGTCTGAGTTTTCATCTCAAGAGACCAGATATTTGAAGTGAGAGCCTTAAACTTCTGGCAACCTGTATTTTTTGAAAACTACCCATTGGTCCCTCTTTAATGACCCACTCGATTTCAAAAACGGAAAGATCAGGCCTCCGGATACATAGTGAACAACTGGAAATGCCATTAGTGATCGACTCCCATTCATTTCTCCAAAATTACATCTGAAAAGGATTCTCACCCAGTTGTTTGTTTTTGTAAATACCTCCAACAGAGCCAAAATAAACAAATAGGTTTATAAATATTTTCTCTTTATGACTGAATATAGAAAATACCATCCACAGATTTGTCACCATGGTTTTGCTGACTCTACTCTTCACAAGTTTTCACTCAGTGTATAGCATTGTCCTACTAATATTAAATTAAAAGGAACTGATGAAAAAGCCTTCATGCAACTAAGCACAACAAATACTGCCAGTATTGAACAGTATAGAATATACTGCCAGAACAGAACAGCACCATCTGCTGCAAAAGGATAAATCTAATCACCTTGTTTGATAAGGAACTACATCTCTACAACCAAAACGCTTTCTGTCGCAGAATATATATTGTGGCAAATCAGAAATGAATTCTAGAATATTTAGATCTAATTATTACAGAATTCTTAATGTCTATAGTTTGGGTTTTGTTTTGAATAGTTTCTCACATTTCTGAACACCAGTCACAACCATCAATCTTTGGCTTGTTTAGCCATGCAGAAGAAAGTCCTTTACTTTTCACCATAAGCAGAGCCACCATGCGCCCAATAATTTCAGTGACCTCTCTGTATTTCGTCCATATTGGATTTATTACTTTTGACTTTAATCAGCCAGAAAAACATACTGCATTTAAAATGAGTTCTTCTCAGTACCTTACAACACTCTTGCCCACTTCTACAGAACAAAGATACATTCTCAGAGCCTATTCATCCAATTTGGCCTCTTGGCTCAGACTCGGCTGTGGCCAACTAAACCCTCTCACCTCTTCCTAATCCTCTGCATTTTCACCTAATGAGCTCCCAGTCTATTGCAAAGGTTCTTTGTTATAATTTATACTTATCACACCTGTTCGGTAATTCAAATCCTCAAGGTCGTGTAGTTTTTCAGTAATGGCCTCTCAAGCATAACCTGTACCTTTCAATTTTGTACCATCAGCAAATTTTATCAGCATGCATTGACTTTTATTACACTAAGGTCACTTTTCAGTCAGCAACTGTCAAGAACAATCCTGGAGAAACCAGCAGTATCATCCACTCTGACATCACCTCTCCAGTGCTCACCTCACAGGCAGGACTATACACGTCTTAAAATGTATTTATATTCATGAATCTCTAATTCTCATCTGCACTGACTGCCTCTATAGCTCAACAGAAAATTCAAACTACTTAGATCAAACTTTATTTATAACCATTCTGACCTAAGGCATAGTTTTAACAGAGTCGTTTTCTGCATCTCGCATCCAGTTCTTTTTTCTAACCTCCTTTCATAGAGGGTTATTCATCCAGTTATTGTAGAAAAGGGTTAAAATCTATTTTTCTCTAACTTAAAAGAATTACAAGCCTTCTCTGTATTCAAGTTCTCAAGTTTATTTGGGCAACTGATTTTACTTGCAGATCTTGAGTTTCTCTATGCCTGCTCTTTTGACATAATCATGTTTCAACACCTCCTTTTGTATACTTTTCATTTCACTAAATCAACTCCTAATTAGTCAGCCCAATTCTCATTCCCGATCAAGGCTGAGCCCAAAATACCATCATCTGAAGAGGTTCAGAGATTTCTGGTAAAAATAAAATACCACATGGCTTGTGGCTGTTGGTGATTACTGCTGTCTCCTACCATACTTGGAGATAAAGCAAATGTGTTTTGAACCTTGTTAACGTGTTTTGCAGATAAACCCGGATACACACTGTAATAGGATGTTGCAGACAGTAAGCCCTATAAAATCATTAACAACTGGACAACTAATGGGAAAAAAAAGGTCCATCAAGACAATCCTCTGGAAATACCTGAGCAGAAGAAAATTTAGTAGAAGCTGTGGAAGTATGCCATAGAAATATGGCAAGTTACTGTATGCTTACACTTTGTAGACATCTTCCAACAACCGCTATCAAAGATAAAATACGACTAGACAGGCCTATGACTTCATCCCATTCAGCTGATATGTTCTCAAATTATTAGCATCCAAGTCAGAACTTCAAACACAAATTAAATTTTATAGCATAGTCAATGCAAGTTCTAGTACAAAATTAAGTACACTTGAAGTCAGAGAGGAGGACTTTAAGAGCACTGCCATCTGAGGAACTGTTGTCATGGTTTCTTCCTCTGCCTCATAACTGCACATCACCACACTATCACATTCTAAACAAGACATTGAGGTTCTTTCAGCTGATAAAAGCAAACGATAAAAATAAAGGGAAAAAAGGAGAGGCACGTCATTGTTTCTGAGACCACTATTGTAGGTTTGTTTATTGTTAACACGTGGTGATTGTCTGTTGTTCCTTTTGCACAAAAATGTCAGCTTCCTACAGAAATCAGTTTCAGAAGATCATAACAGAAACACCAACTATTTCCTATGGATTCATCAGAAGCAATTGAGAGGTTTGGACATCTCAGGTTAGGTGTGTAACCTACCTCATTAAGGAACAAAACAACCTTTGTCTTCTACAAGAAGGCACATCAAGTTCACACTCAAACATTTGTTCTACTTACAAAAGTAAATCTATTCAATGTTAAGACCAGGGTACACAAACCATTAGTTTTATGACAACACCAGGAGGAAGCTGTAAGAGGTACTAGTGGGAGACTCCTTCCCTGTGAGGGATGGAGGTCCCAACCTGCTGGCCTGACCTGCTCTCTAGGACAGGTTGGTGCTTGCCAGGGACTGCAATCCAGGAAATTTTAGGACATACTTCTCCACATCAGGCACCACTGAAACAGCCTGGAGAGACTACATGGCCCTTGGGTAAGAGTCAAGAGCACAGGCGGCCAGGTGGATTTCTCCACAATCCTACTGGTGTAGGGCTCGAGGAAGAGCAGACAGATCAGGGATCTGCTTGGAAAAATTCCAGACGAAACAGTTCTAGAGACAAGAGCGATCCCAGAAAGCTGATTTATTTTCAAGGATTACCTCCTCCAAGATCAAGAATCACCCATCTAACTCGCAGGAATGCCAGAAAAGGTGGCAGGAAGACTGCGTGGGTGAACAAGAAACTCCTGACTAAATTCAAAAATAAAGAGGAAGCACACAAGAGGCAGAGGCAGGGTTAAGCGGCCCAGGAGGAATACAGAGACCTTTTCCAAGGGTACAGGGATAAGGCTAGGTAATCAGCAGCACAAAGTCCAGCTGGAGGATGGTCACTACCCAGGGGTTGATACTGGGGCCAGTACTTTTTAGCATCTTTACTCATAACCTGGAAGATGGAGCAATACACATCCTCAACATGTTTGTCGATGACACAGAACTGGCAGGAGCGATTGATACAATAGATCTTTGTGCTGCCATTCAGGGAGACCTTGGCAGTCTGGAGAAATGGGTCAACAGAAACCTCATGAAATTCAACAAAGGAAGTGCAAAGTCCTGCACCGTGGAGAAGTAGCACCACATACGAGGACAGGCTGTTGACTGATTGGCTGGCAAGGGGCTTTAAAGAGAAGACCTTAGCACCCACGTGAACATAAGCTAGTGACGTGCCACTGAGGCAAAGAAGAGCAACAATATCCTGGGCTGCATTGGAAGAACATTGCCAGGAGGCCAAGGGAGGAGATCCCACCCCTCTCTATTCAGCACTACCGAAAACACATCTCCAGTGCTGTACCCAGTTTTGGGCTCCCCAGTATAAGACATGGTCATACTGAAGTGAGAACCGTGAAAGACAACAAAAAAAGTTAAAGATTGAATCATAAGGCCTATGAGGGGAGGCTGAAAGAGTGAGGAACGTTCAGCTTGGAGAAGAAAAGGCCAAGGGTGTGGAGGTGTGTGGAAACCTTATCATGTGTGAATACCTAATGGGACGGAGTAAACAACACAGAGACAGATTCTTCTCAGTGGTGCCCAGTGAAAGGACAAGATGCAATGGGCATAAACTGAGATATAGGAAATTCCATACAAACTTCAGAGGAGAAGAAAAAAAAAAACAAACCAAAGATATAAACAAACAACCGCAAAAGAAGACACAAACCTTTCTTAAAGTAAGAGTAGTCCAACACAGGTTGCGGAAATACTCAAAACTAGGCTGGATGTAGACCTGAGCAACCTGCTCTAGCTGACTCTGCATTGAGCAGGGAGGTGGACTATATGCACGCCAGAGGTCCTTTCCACTCTCAGCTATTCTCCGCTATGCTGTTTCTACCACACCAAGAATTATTTTTACTGCTAAGTTTACTGTGCAAATACATTAATTTCTTTTGAAAAGAAACATCATTGTTGCACATGATTTCTTTACTACCGGTTTTAAAAGTAGCCAAGATACATATATGCGTTTTCTATATCAGAAACACAAAAGAAGCCACTATGTAAAAGCTGACATCAAAGCCTTGTACACCACTCATAACACAAGCCCCAAATATTTTAATGTATTCACTACATCAGCAGCCTTTTGTATCTCTGGGGAAGATGACGGCTAAAATGGCACCTTACTCAGACATGAAACTGGCACATGAAACTTGCCATGACCTGTGACTGACCACAGTGATCTATAAGGATAGCTGAAAGATACAGTTGCCATAAGCAGTATCTATTCACCTGTTCTGGAAGGCCACTAATGGAAATACGTTTTTCTGTTGTCACGGTTTAGCCCTGACCTGACTAAACTCAGCAGCTAAGAACCATGCAGTTGGGCTCCCAATTCCACCTCACCCCCAGGGAAAAGGGAGAAGAAAATCAGAGGAAAAAGGCATGCAGACTGGAAACTAAAACTACAGCTCTAATAAAATAATTATAATAATAGTACTAACGATTAAAATAATTAGACAGTAATGAAATATGTACAAATATCCAAGATCGCAACCCCACCTCTCAATGACTGTACATCACCATGAACAGTGTAGAGCAGACACCAGGGAATGGGTCCACAGCTAGGAGGGAGCTGAACTCAGGAACTGGATTCAGGGATGCACAGATCCAGAATCAGGAGCAATCAGACAAACGTCAGCCACCACAGAAGAGAGCGAGACCCTCGTGATCTCTCAATTTCATACTGAGTAAGACGTGTATGGGACGGAATGCTCTTTGGTCAGTTCAGGGTCACCTGTCCTGTCTGCTCCTCCCTGCAGGAGCAGCCTTTTTCCTTAGCTTGAGGATGGCCTTTGTTACTTGAAGAATAAGTATAAGCATTGGCCTTTCTGCATACCAATGTCCCGTATTATCACTCCTAGAGAGAAACTGTCTGAAAAACATGCAGTTAGCTTTCAGGAATGAAGTTACTTTAGGCTAGGCCAAGTCAGAGTCAGGAATCTGACCCCAATTAACTCAAACCATAGCACCTGTTGACAGTAATGGTAAGATAACAGTTAAGATAGAAAGGTGAACACAGACATATGTCACGCAGTAACTGACAAGGACAAACAACCATCAATACCACAGCAAAGATCCAAAACTTGATTTTGTAAGCTCAACCTTCGGAAATTAGAGTACCTTTCCTTACCTCCTCTACCACTGTATAAACATCCCATCGTACCTCTATACAAACATAAAAATTAAATAGAATTCTAGAAAAATGCACCTAAAAAAACTATCTCAAAACCACAGAAGGGCTGAAACAACATAACAGAGTTGCAAAAAATAAGGATTTACTATTTTCAATCCTTATTCCAAAAAGCTGTCCTAATAAATCCTTCAGCTATTCATGAAGTGATGAGGTCAGCCCAAAAAATTAACAGACTGAGTACCACAAACTGCTCCCCAAAGCCAGAGCAGTCTATACATGATGCCTAACTACCAGCTATTTGGCACCTAACAGAAAACGACCTGCAAAGGCCATAGAAATAAAGTAACAAAGAAGCTCGAAGTCTGAGAAAACCGAATTGAAATCATTTTAACTGCCCAGTTTGAGTTAGCAGCACC